>CM053560.1:115838211-115896459 GCA_028646485.1 Cryptoprocta ferox
AGGGATACAGAAGTGCTGATGCATAGGGGAACATGTACCCCAATGTTCGTAGCGGCACTTTCAACAATAGCCAAATCATGGAAAGAGCCTAAATGTCCATCAACTGATGAATGGATTAGGAAGATGTGGTTCATCTATACAATGGAATACTACATGGCAATGAGAAAGAATGAAATCTGGCCATTCGTAGCAAAGTAGATGGACCTCGAGGGTGTCATGCTAAGCGAAATAAGTCAGGCGGAGAAGGACAGATACCATATGTTTGCACTCATAAGTGTAACAGGAGAAACCCAACAGAGGACCATGGGGAGGGGAAGGAGGAAAAAGAGTTAGGGAGAGGGAGGGAGACAAAACAGGAGAGACTCTTGAATACTGAAAACAAACTGAAGGCGGAAAGGGAAGGGGGAAAGGTAAAGGGGGGTGATGGTTATGGTGGATGTCACTTGTGGGGAATAGCACTGGGTGTTATATTGAAACCAACCTGACAATAAACTATAAAGTTAAAAAAAGTTTAAATCAAATATGTAAGATGGAATATCATATAAAAACATTATAAAACTAAAAAAAAAAAGAAACTCATCTTTTTCTCAAGCCAGGTTTTCTTCTTATATAAGAGACAGAGAAGGCAGAGTGAATTTTAAAGACAACTGAAATAATAAAAGGGCATGAAATAATACTAATGTTCTCAAGATTTCATGAAAAGAGTTTCCCCCACACTATTTCCATAATTACCCACTGTGCAAATTCCACACCATGTCCACTCTCTCAGTAGTAAGAATATAAAAAGTAAATAATTACTTTCTCTTTTCCATAATTACTTTTGTTACCAACTATCTTGCTAACCTATATCTATTTTGCTGACTAAGTCATATTTACTTTCTTACAAATTAGCTCAATGATTTCTACTGGAATGATTTATTTAACAAAACATGTTCAAGCAGCCTTGATCTTTACAAAAGAGTACCTTATATGTCTTATCTATTTTTTTGTATTTAACCTAGTACAATAAAATAAAATACATAGAAACATATATCTTATGTTATAATGATAAATTTTCTTCCAGATCAAAATTACCCTTTAAAACTCTTCAGCACTATTCTTCTCAGAAGAAACTAACATCACCACTCTCAGCCAACAGGACTTTCAACTAATAAATTCTACGAATATGCCAGTCCAGTTGTAGATGGCTGTACAAAATGGACTTCTAACCTTAGATCAAAATCAAAATGCATGACTTTTAAGTAGATTCTTACCCTAAAATCAGTGGGAGAGAACAAGTGACTGTTTATGTATTTATCATCTCTCTCCTTGCACTAGAATGTTATCCCTATTAAGAGATTTTCTTTATTCACTGGTGAAACTCCTGTGCCTTGCCTGGTGAGGCTTTAAAAAAATACTTTTGGAATGAATTGATGTTACCTATTGCTGCCTTAAAAAGCACCTCAAAAGTTAGTGATTTAAAATAAAATATTTTATTATTATCTCTTGTGGTTCTAAGAAGTTGGCTGGGCTGTTGTAGAAGTGGTTCTTGTTCAAGGTGTGTCACATGTTTGCAGTGAGATGGTGGCTGCAGCTGAAGTCATCTTGAAGACTTTCTCACTCATGTCTGGAAGTTGATGTTGGCTGCCAGCAGAATGGTAGTGCTGTCAGTCAAAACAGCTACATGAGGCCTGTCTGTGTGGCCTGGACTTTCCCACAGCATGGTGGCTAGATTCCAAGATCTAACTTCTCCAGGGAACACAGTAAAATTATGTGCATTTTTTTACATGTATTTATTTTGAGGAGAGTGCAAGTGGGAGAGGGGCAGAAAGGAAGACAGAGGGTCCAAAGCAGACTCTGCACTGACAGGCTGACAGCAGTGAGCACTATGAGGGGCTTGAACTCACGAACTGCAGGATCATGACCTGAGCCGAAGTCAGACACTCAACTGACTGAGCCATCCAGGCACCCCCAAAGTATGTGTATTTTTATGAACTAGTTTTGGAAGTTACATAGCATTGCTTCTATCATGAAGTTCCACCCATGTTGAAGGGGAGGGGTGATAGCTCCTATTATTTGTTGAAAGGTATGTTAATGCCATATTTTATGAACATGTGGGATAAAATATATTTAGACAGCCATCCTTGGAAAAATCAATCTTACACAAAGTCTGGTCAACAACAAACTCTACTTGTTCATAAGCAAGTATGAGACACCCTCAGGTGGAATAAAAATAACTTAGAAAAAATAAGTTAGAAAAACTTTGAAGTCAGATGCAGATCCTCTGGTAGCACATAAGTTATGTGCTAAAAATAGAGAACTATGTTATGAATGTTTTATACATCTCGTCATGGTTGTGCAGAGATACTGACTCTTTTAGTGTCTGGAGAGATCATCCAGTGGGGGCTGGGAGCAATGGGGATATGGAACAAGTGAAGGTCTGCTTCTTCTCTTCTACTTCAGTCAAAACATCTCCACTCTTAATTTACTTTATGTAAACATAGAACTTTGTTTGTTTGTTTGTTTGTTTTTTAGTTATTCAGTTGAAGAGAAATATCTTGCCACTTAAAAGGTTGGTAACCTGTAGATATGTATAAAATTATAGACATGCAAATATGCTTGATTTTTGTTAATTCAGCTGCTGTCAATACTTCTTCTTTGTTTTTTTGTCATTTTCAGAGATTTGATGGGAACTATTGAGAGAGAATTCCGAGGAAGTCAATTGCAATTACATGGCATTCAAGCCACCATTTACCCTTCCAGATATCAGATGTTGCTTATTCCCTCTAATTCTTCCTTCCCACTTATCCTTCTGGTTGTCACTGTCAATTGGATTTAGTGCATTAAAAATAACTGTTTACATGGTTACAAACTATCTTTGCTTATTAAAGTCTTAATCTTTCAGAAAGACCACCATTCCCCCTAATCATCATATGCCATATTCCTGTTAGTTTCTCATTTGTAAGAAGAAGAAGCCAAGATGAATTACATTTATTTTTATTTTTGGAGACTACTTTAGCAAAAGTTTATAGATATTTTCTTTACTATTTACCATAAAGGATTAATTAAAAAAAAGAGTTGTTACAAGCTAAAAGAAGAAACAATGTTGAATACGACCCCTGTATTAGGATAGACACAATTCATGCCATGGTAATACAAAATGTATAAATATTAGTGACTTAACACATAAATTATTTTTCCCATGCAATTTTAGTGTAACTTGGACTAATCTCCAAGTCTGCTATCTCCCACATGATAACTGAACTTCACAGGATTCTTTTATTTTGTGGCTCTACCATTTCACTACACAGCCTCAATTAAGGAGGAAAGACAATAAAAGTTAAGTACATTTTTCACTGCCTTAGCCAAGAAGTGATTATTCAGATCACTGTCTACTGGTTAGAACTAGTTCTGTGCCCCTGCCTCAACATAAAATGGCTGGGAATTGTGATCTTCCCTCTGCCCAGGAAGGAGAGGAGAACCAACACTAGAAGTACCTGCCATGGTATCAAATGCTGTCAACAGTTTTGCAATCATTTGGAATGTACTGAGGATGCTCTTTGACCCTCAGTGATTATATTCTTGGAGAGTTGGAAAATTATTCTGAATAAATAATCTCTCCAAATGACAAAAGATATCTCCTTTGATCTCCCATAACAACATGGACATTGATCTGCCATAGTTCACATTGCATTATTTTGTCATTATGCATCTCTGTGTCTGATCTTCATGCTAGTCTCTTGAGACCTTTAAGGCATGGCCAAGATCTTATTTATTTATGAATCCCAAGCCACAGAAATGCATAAAGTTCACTAACAATGGAAGTTCTAGTATAAATGTCTATAGCGGGAGCCATTTACAAGTACCAAAAACTCTGCGCTTGCCATGCCTTGGCTATGTAAGCTGGTAGAAGAGTCTCTGTAACATCATGTGAGAAGATATTGTATATTGGGGTTTAATCTTCAACTGGGTTTGAAAGATTAATAAAATATATGGACTTAAAGGAAAGATGATATTAGATGCCACCTCCACCTAGATCTTCTAATTCACAGGCACTGACTGGTTCAGTGAACAAACACTAATAGATATGTATCTGCAGATTCAGATCTACCAGGAATAAGGTCTAGAATTACTTTTTATCTTTGTTTGGTTTCTAGTCTATCCTGGAGGAATTGGGGTTGGGGTTCAAACAGGTATAAATGAATGGTATCTTTTATCCTTCCCACTACCCTCACCTTGGGTTCTGATTTGCCTGTCAACTTACATACTCCATCTTGAACAACCTTGGACTCATCAATATGTACCATCATTCCTGGTTCCCCACAGTTGTGGTCTTGCCTTCCAATAGCCTGGATCTCATACCAACACAGTTGGACCATTGGGAACCAGTGATGCCTCTGGTCTGACTCTGGGTTATATTATTTGCAGACACCTGCTCTCTTGCTCTTTCCTAGATAGTAGTGGATGTCTCCTTGCATATAAACATTGATCTAGAATCCTCCTGTGAGTCTGAGAGAACTAAATAGGCTTTAGGTTGTAAAAGACCAAGTGAGAAAGTTGACATACAGATCAGAACCTGATTAAAAATCATTTTACAACTTCATAGTCTGTGTGCTCCAGCCCCTTATGGTCTAAATGTCCTCTTATTCCACACCAGTCTAACACCAGTCATGAGGTCTTAGCATGAGTCTAAAGGAACATACCTAAAATGTAAGTAATATGATCCCAAGTTGACAGAGAATATGAGAAGGAACAAAGATTAGAATGCATATGGCATATATAGAAGTGATAACTGAGTACAAAGAGTGAGGCAAATGGATTCCACTAGAGATGGTACAAGTTCAGGCTTAAAAGGAACATGAGAGCTCTGCCATATAACTCCTTGAATGCTAAGTTAATAGAATATGAATTTATTCTGTAGAGAAAAGTTCACTCTAGTGCAGTTTATAGAACCTGAGATTGTTATTAAACCAAAGCTGGGCTTTTTAATCTTTGTTATATTACTCATTTCCTATATGGTTAGACACATGGTTCTAATTACATGAACTTCGTTTTTAACTCCTGCAAATTAAGCATACCCATTTTGCTGATTTATGAACACTACAATGAATAACTAAAACAATAAGCACAGTGATGGCATGGAGTAAGTATTTACAATGGGCTAAATTATCAATGAAATTTGGGGAGAATGTATGGATAAGAGTAGTATTTTAGGAAGAATAACTTGACTGCTTATTGAATAGAATTGTAGCTGCAGGATATTATGAAGGAAGAAGAGTCAACCAATGTATCTATATAATAATAAAGAACCAAGTTTTTACTAAAACAAGATCTGTTGTTAGAAAAAGAAGGAACAAAACAATGCTCTGTACATGTATTCCTCAAATACCAAGTAAATAGGAGAGTGTTGGGGCTGAAGAAACAGGTTTGTGGTGAATATGAGATTTGATTTTTGAAGTACTGAGTTGTACATCAAAGTGGCAAATCTACAAGGATATGTATGCCTGAGACATCACAAAATATTTGGATTTGGAAACGTTCTGCATATAAGTTTTATTGGGAACAATGACAGTTTTAAGATATGTTCCAAGCACAAAACACGCTTTCTAAAGATCAGGAGGAAAAAAAGAACACCACGAATGTAAGCATTAAATATATGTATTGATGTATTGAATATATTTATTGATGTATTGATATACATTTCTTGAAGATGGAAAGTTGCTTCATTGGGTCCATATGCATACTTGTGGTTTTCTCATGTCACCACCAGGTGGAGCTCACACTTCACTATATCAAACGAACTAAGTTCATGAAATTCAGGGCCATTTACTTGACTGAAGATAATTTGCATGATAATGTACATACAAAGGATTTGTAAAAAGATCTAAAAGCCAGACTATAGGCCTCCCAAATTTCCCTAGAACATGGGCCTGTTACAAGAGCGACATTAACAGCTATTTGGAGTAATTAATTGGAAGAAATTAGTAACTAATTTCTGTTCTCTGAGGTCACTTTTATTTAGGTGTGATTGATGTCCACAAACTTTTACTTTTTCCAAATCACACATTCGTATATTAACTACTATTGTAATGCTGAACAACATGAATCTCAGGAAATATAGCATTTAGATATTTTTACAACAAAATTAAATCATCCTCTATGAACATTATTTTTTAAGGTTCTATTTAAAATCCAGTTAGTACAGTGTACTATTAGTTTCAGGTGTAAAATTTAGTGATTGAACACTTCCATAAATACCTGGTGCTTACCACAACACGTGCACTCCTTAATTCCCATCACCTATTTAACCCATCCCCCAGCCACCTCCCCTCTGGTAACCATTAGTTTGTTCTCTATAGTTAAGAGTCTTTCTTAATTTGCCTCTCCCACTCTCTTTTGTTACTTTTGGTCATTGGTTTTGTTTCTTAAATTCCACATATGAGTGAAATCATATGGTATGTCTCTTTCCCTCACTGACTTATTTTGCTTAGCATAATACTCTCTAGCTCCAACCATGTCATTGCAAATGCCAAGATTTCATTCTTTTTTTATGGCTAATATTCCATTGTATGTATATAACATTTCTTTATTCATTCATCACTTGGCAGAATTTATTGTAGATAATGCTACTATAAACAGCAGATGCATGTATCCCTTCAAATTTGTATTTTTATAACTTTTAGGTAAATACCTACTAGTGCAATTGCTGGATCACTGGGTACTTCTATTTTTCACTTTGTGAGGAACCTCCATACTGTTTTCCACAGTGGTTGCATCAGCTTGCATTCCCACCAAAAATACAGGAAGTTTCCCCTTTCCCCACATCCTAGCCAACACCTGTTGTTTCCTGTGTTGTTTATTTTAGGCATTCTGACAGGTATGAGGTGTTACTGCATTGTAGTTTTGATTTTTATTTACCTGATGATGTGTGATGTTGAGTGCCTTTTCATGTGCCTGTTGGTCATCTATATGTCTTCTTTGGTAAAATGTCCAATCATGTCTTCTGCCCATTTTTCACTGGATTATTTAATTAATTAATTAATTAGTTTGTTTGTTTATTTATTTATTTATTTTTAGGGAGTGTTGAGATTTATAAGTTCTTTATATACTTTGGGTAATAACCCTTTATCAGATATGTCATTTGCAAATATCTTCTCCCATTCCACAGGTTGCCTTTTAGTGTTGTTGATCATTTCCTTTGCTGAACAGAATAAGCCTTTTACTGATCAAGTCCCAATAATTTATATTTGCTTTTGTTTCCCTTGCCTCAAGAGACCTATCTAGTAAAAAGTTGCTACGGCCAATTTCAAAGAAATTACTACCTGTGCTCTCTAGGGTTTTAAAACTTTATTTATTTATTTATTTATTTATTTATTTATTTAGAGATACACAGTATGTGAATATTTATTTTATTTTACCTCAGTTAAAATTAAAACTTAAATAGCCACACGTGACGGGTGGCTCACACACATAATGGAATATTTCTCAGCCACAAAAAAGAATAACATCATGCCATTTGCTATGATGTGAATGGAGCTGGAACAATGATGTGAATGTTTGCTTGGAACTACAGCAAAATAAGTCAGTCAGAGATGGTTATACTTTATAAAAAAATTAGATGAGTTAGAATATTGATATTTGTTTTACTTTTCAAAAGGTCTGAATGTCTTGCCTTATAATCTACACATCTGGATTCTAATATCTCCTTTTATATTCACTGTTGCACTTTATTTTTTAATTGGAGTACATAAAGAAAACCTGGTCTTGTACAGGCATATATTTGATAAAAGTAAATGTTTTATTAATCTTTACAGATTTTCTTCATATATTTCAGACAAAACAATATAGTTCAACACACTGAATGTAGAAGTAGATATGTGAATATTTTTTGATAACCACTGTCTTAGTCCTTTTGGACTGATAAAACAAAATCCCATAGACTAAGTAATAAACAACAGTAATTAGTTTCTCACAGTTCTGAAGGCTGGGAAGTCCAAGATCAAGGCACTGGCAAATTTGGTGTCCAATGCAAAACCACTTCCTGCTTTATAAATCTTTTCCTTGTGTCTTCTAATGGCAGAAGGGACAAGAGGTATTTCTTGGGCCTTTTTTATAAAGGCACGAATTGCATTCATGAGGGCTCTTTCCTCATGAATTGACCACCTCCCAAAGGCCCACTTCCAAATATCACACATCAAAGATTAGGTTGAATATATAAATTTTGGGAAGACATCAACATTCAGCCTATGGCAATGACAAACACACTCAACAAGAGATAGATTTTTGAAATAAGCTGCACTATATCATCTGAAACCATGCCAGTGAGTCTTTTACATTGGAATACATTGTTCTGTTTTGTATGAGATGAATGTATAGTTTCCTAATAGAACTTCCAATAGAACTCTCTAAAACAATGAAAATGTTCTAATCTGTGCTATTCACTATGGTATCCACTAGCCACATGTGGTTACTGAACACTTAGACTATGGGTAGTGAGACTGAAGAGCTGAATACTTATTTTATTTTACCTCAATTAAAATTAGAATTTAAATAGCAACATGTGATGGGTGGCTCCCATATTAGACAGCATAGTTTTGTAATGTCATGTATTCATCATTTGGAAAATAATTGTTCCCTGAGTCATGCAGATGTTCCAAATGTAGATATACTTTATTATGAAATATCAAAAAAATATTATTAATCACCACCAATCTAATCAGAAAAGGCATTAACTATTAAGAAAGCTGTCAAAAATTACTATTTCTTTCTTGAAAGCTCACAGTTTAGCTTTGGAAACTCATATTATTAGTTGTTTTGTTTGAAGTTACTTGTACTTTTTGTCATTTTAGGAAAAAAATTTGACAAATATCTAAATATCTGGCTAACTGCAGTTTATCTGACACTCAGTTTAAAATGATATACTATGAAAAAAAAGCAGCTAGTTTAGCTTATAATTCAAATGATTACACAAGTGTTTTTACACAAGACAACTATCCCTTAAAATACAACAGAAGTGTGCTTCATGTAGATTTCCAATTTTCACACAAATTATTAAAAGGATGTGCATGGAAATGTTAACATTTTATAAAATTAAAACTTTTTATTGTTTTACCAGTGGCATTATAAAGTGAATTTGTGGTTTTTTTTCTTGCAGATGCGTGATGGTGAAAAACACATTGTACTGCTACATTTTGACGACACAGTGTTAATTCATGCTAAGGCATCAGCAGCTTTGCCATTGTTTTCCCCTATTATTACTAGTGTCAACAATTAAAATAATATCTTAGCAATATTAGACATTATTTTGATCTCATGATCCCCTAAAAGATTGTCAAGGACCCCCAAGAATCCATACAAAACCTTCTGATAAATGTTAATCTAGAGTATGCTAGGATATCCCTTGTGAGGTAAAGGACAAATGATTGACTGCATTAATGGTGCAATAGAAATCATATTATTAAGAAGGAGGTATAGCACTTGGTAGATGACTTTAGATTCTGGAACTGTACACTTGGGAATACTGCTGTGACTTATATGTTGGGTACCTTGGAAGGCTGAGAGTTTTAAGTGGGATTCATAACAATAGAGGGATTTGCAGAAGATCCAGGCTGTGATGCAAGTTACCCTGATGCATAGGCTATCACCTGACAAATTAAATGGTGCTAGATGTACTTATGGTAGATAAGATCTTTGTGTGGGTCCTCTAGCATGTTCCATTCAGAGAGTCAGAGTGTAATCCCTTAGGAGTTTGGAGCATGGCTAGGTCTTTACACCATTTCACAAACAACTTCTAGACTATAGGAAAGAATGAACACTGACCTGAGGGTATTTCTATCAGAAATGATTATAATGACTAGGTATTATAATTTTTTTCCAAGTCATTAAGTGATGCAGATGTGCGGACAAGTATGGGTTCAATTATACCAAAAACTGTATCTGTTGCCTGGTCATATTGAGGTCTTCATGGCAGTACATAAACAAGGATGAAAGTAATTTCTCTGATTATCATAACAAGTTAGAGTTGCTGCTCCATACGGTGGGAAACTAGGGAGATCTGATAATTTCCTCTGGATACTTTGAGCTTTCATGCCTGGTGATAACAAACATATAAGCAATTAAAATACCCATTATCCCTAGGATAGAGTAAAACTTTTGGCAAGCCACATAGCAGCTGAGGGGCTGGCTAGAGTGAAGGAAATATAGACCAGAAGTATCTATCTATAGTTCTCTTGACACCTTGAAGTGCCAGAGTATCAGAATGGATTTCTTTTAATAAATCTGATGAAGACATGGAGTGTATCAGACACTCTATTCTATCAGTCCTTGGCCCACTTCAGTTTGTTTACAACTGCAATGGACAATTATAGAAAACAAGTACTACATTCATTTTCAGCTTGAGCACTGTTGAAGATTGATCAGCTTAGTCACTGGGCAGTTTAGATATACCACAGTTTTAATATCTCCAGCATTCAGTGAAAAGGATAGAGATTGATGGATAGTATTGCAATTTCTCAGTGTGATAGTATGAAGCTCATTCTACAGTTTCCTCCAATGAGTTTCTAGTGGAAATAAGCTTATTTGCCCAGTAACCTGCACGTTAACACTTTTTTTCATTGACTCCCCTCCTTGTCCTACTTCTGATGCCCTCACTTGTGCATCATATGGTCATGTCCTAAATAAATTACCTACAAGTAGGTCCTTGACACAACATTCACTTTTGTGAGAACTCAAAGCAAGACAAGTGGTATTAGATAAATTTATTTTGATAAATATATGTAATTTTATTTTTTTTTATTTTCTGCTTCCAGGATATTAAGCAATGACTAGAACTTTATTTTTCCCACTGTACTTTATTTAAAGCCATGAGGTAACTTTGTGGTTATTGCACTTTGCTGCTGCAAAGGCTTAATCTCAGTGGGAGTATGGTCTAAAAAGGAAGAATTACTGGTATGAGTGGAAACATATTTTACCTCACAGATTACTAGTGTGTAATTTGAGGATAGGGAGGGTATCTATCTCTGCTAACCTGTGTTAGAGTACCTATGTTTTCTCCTTTAGATCAGAAAAAGTTTTACATTCACAAGTTTACTTTTATGGTGGAAAATATTTTTCTAGGAGAGAGCAAGGGTATTCTGGATTGGGAAACTCTACTAAATTATGCTGCTTGGTGCTCATTTTCCTATCTTGCCACAATTCTCAGGGTCCTTGGAGTGAATGAGACATTAATAGACTTTAGTTTGACTTAATGACAGTTTTAAGCTTTTTTAGGGGTGGTAATAATTAATGCATTCCTTTGTATCAGACATATACCAAGTCTATCTTTGAAAAATCGTGTTTGCTCATTATAAATTTATAAGGCACTGAGGATTGATATAGATGTTCACAAGCTGGCTTCATTCTTGAACTTTTAAATTCAATTATTTTTGGGTTTTGTCATTTTGTTCCTTTCCCATCCCAGAATACCAACACGAAGGTGCCTATACCAAGTGTATAGGGTGCTAGATTCTATAAAACCAGGCTTCCTGGTAAATTAATGAATTGATCATCAAAAATTCCAATTGAATTAACATAAAGTTAATTGACTACTCCATATGGTAGAATTTCAGAAGGCACTCAAACACTCATATATGAACAAATACCAAATATAAAGAAAGACTGATAACTGGTAGATAATCATTTAAAGAATTCCTTTGGTCATACCTGTTTAATCATTATAAAGTGCCTAGTTTGTAGAATTAGCATCATGTGGAAAAAGATTTAAATGAAGGATGTAAAATAATCTTTAAACCTGAAATACTTATTATGTCTTAGGTGATATCAAAGAAACATTCTAATAATGAAGGCAATATCCTGAAGAATTCCATAATAAAATGGAAATGGTTTATGCATTAACATGCTAACAGGGTAATTCAAGGATGTATCCATCATATTCACAGACAGATAGACTTTGTTCCCCTAGGGCTAAGTTTGAAACCAAAAAAAAATCAGACAAAGAATTAACTTCACACTATTTTCTTTATAGTGATGGAAGAATCGAGCCATGGGAAGCACCCTTATGTTTGGATATTTACAAACTCATGGGCAGTAGCCAATGGCCTGACCAAATGGTTATTATGGGCACTGGAAAACTGGAGCATTAAAAAGATACCCACAAGGGCCATCTGAAGGAAAAAGAATATTCAATGATGTGTGTTAAAGATGATATGGCATACTTAGAATCTTTGCAACAAATATAGGGACCACTGTAATGGGATTTTACAGCAGGAGAGAGAGATTTGGCTCAACTTCAAATATGGCATGGCAAGAGGGCATGAGAGATTTGGCTCAACTTCAAATATGGCATGGCTCAACTTCAAATATGGCATGGCAAGAGGGAATAGCCAAGTAGCAGTATGGGAGTTAGTGAATGGAAAATTACTAAGAGGAAAGATTGGGGTAAGGGGAATTCTGGTTGAACCAACCTAATAGGATTCCTTGTGGAAAACATGACAGGGTAATGAGACATCACCTGGAGGGATGGTAGAGAATCAGAAACTCCATCAGATTTAAGAAGTGAGGGATTTGGGCTAAATGATTTAGCAGGGTTCTTCCTAAACCTAGATTTTAGAAGAAAATGGAGAAATGGGCCTAGGAAGAATTTCAGAGTCCGGCTACAGTTTGAATCTTTGTCATTTCCCCTTTGTTCAAGGGAAGAAAAAAACATTCTCTTTTCCTTTGTATGATGTAAGTCCATTTCTTATTTGGCCACTTTTGTTTTTTAAGGACAAGCTGTATCATCTTTTGAGACTAGTTAGTAAACAGTACATGCTGGCTATGGTGCTGGCTATCAGTTTTCTAATGGGGGTATTTCTATGAAAATAAAAGTAAAACAAAGATTAATAGTTGGAAGCTGGGTGAACTTTCTGAGTGGCCCACACAGCAGCAGGCATGAAAGTTGCCCATATATGATCTGCTATGGTGATTTTTCCAGTTTATAACAAGTCCCCATTTAACTTGCAAGGCTTCATGAGAAAGGGATGTTTTAGTTCTCAATGATTCCAAGTTAGAAGGAGAAAATGAGAAACATTGGTTTGGAGAATTGTAGCCAGATACTGGAAGAAATAAGAATTCATGATTTAGTCCAGTTATAAGTAGGTAACGAAACCTTAAAGAAAATTAACAAAACTAGAATTTAACACCAACAGAAGTGTGCTATAGTTTTCCACTGAAACATAATTTTTTCCTCTATAGTCACTCCCCTTTTTAAAATTAATTAATTAATTAATTTTTAAATTTACATCCAAGTTAGCTTATAGTGCAACAATGATTTCATGAGTAGATTCTTTAATGCTCCTTACCCATTTAGACAATCCGCCCTCCCAAAATTCCTCCAGCAACCTGTTTGTTCTGTATATTTAAGAATCTCTTATATTTTGTCCCCTTCCTTGTTTTTATATGATTTTTGCTTCCCTTCCCTTATGTTCATCTGTTTTGTATCTTAAATTTTTCATATGAATGAAGTCATATGATATTTGTCTTTTTCTGAATAATTTCGCTTAGCATAATACCCTTTAGTTCCATCCACGTAGTTGCAAATGGCAAGATTTCATTCTTTTTGATTGCTGAGTAATACTACATTATATATATACCACATCTTCTTTATCCATTCATCAGTTGATGGACATTGGGTTCTTTACATACTTTGGCTATTGTTAATATCACTGCTATAAACATTGAGATGCATGTGACCCTTCAAAACAGCACACCTATATCCCTTGGATAAATACCTAGTAGTGCAAATGCTGGGTCATAGGGTAGTTATATTTTTAATTTTTTGAGGAATATCTATACTGTTTTCCAGAGAGGTGGTACCAGTTTGCATTCCCACCAGCAGTACAAAAGAGATACTCTTCCACTGCATCCTCACCAACATCTGTTGTTGCCTGAGTTGTTAATGTTAACCATTCTGACAGGTGTGAGGTGATATCTCATTGTGGTTTTGATTTATATTTCCTAGATGATGAGTGATGTTGAGAATTTTTTCATGTGTCTGTTTAGACATCTGGATGTATTCTTTGGAGAAGTGTCTATTTATGTCTTTTGCCCATTTCTTCACTGGATTATTTGCTTTTGGGGTGTTGAGTTTGGTAAGTTCTTTATAGATTTTGGATATTAACCCTTTATCTGACATACCATTTGAAAATATCTTCTCCTAATCTGTTGGTTGCCTTTTACTTTTGTTGACAATTTCAATCGCTGTGCATAAGCTTTTTATTTTAATGAGGTCCCAATGGTTCATTTTTGCTTTTGTTTCCCTTGCCTCTGGAGACGTGTAAATTTAGAAGTTGCTGCAGCCGAGGTCAAAGAGGTTTTTGCCTGCTTTCTCCTCTAGGATTTTGATGGATTCCTGTCTTACATTGAGGTCTTTAATCCATTTTGAGTTTATTCTTGTGTTTGGTGTAAGAAAATGGTCCAGGTTCATTTTTCTGCATGTCGCTGTCCAGTTTTCCCAGCACATTTGCTGAAGAGACTGTCTTTATTCCATTGGATATTCTTTCCTGCTTTGCCAAAATTAGTTGCCCATATGTGTGTGGGTCCATTTCTTGGTTCTCTAGTCTGTTCCATTGATCTATGTGTCTGCTTTTGTGCTAGTACCATACTGTTTTGATGATTACTGCTTTGTAATACATCTTGAAGTCCGGGGTTGTGATGCTTCCAGCTTTGGTTTTCTTTTCCAAGATTTCTTTGGCTATTCGGGATCTTTTCTGGTTCCATACAAATTTTAGGATAGTTTGTTCTAGCTCTGTGAAGAATGCTGGTGTTATTTTGATAGGCATTGCGTTGAATATGTAGATTGTTTTGGGTAGTATCGACATTTTAACAATATTTGTTCTTCCAAACCAGCAGTATGGCATATTTTTCCATTTTTTTTTTGGGTCTTCTTCTATTTCTTTCATAAGCTTTCTATCGTTTTCAGTGTTTAGATTTTTCACTTGGTTAGATTTATTCCTAGGTATTTTATAGTTTTTGGTGCAATTGAAAATGGGATCAATTCCTTGATTTCTCTTTTTGCTGCTTGAGTATTGGTGTATAGTAATGTGCCCTATTTCTGCACATTGTTTTTATATCCTGCGACTTTGCTGAATTCATGGATCAGTTCTAGCAGGTTTTTGGTGGAATGCTTTGGGTTTTCCATATAGATTATCATGTCATCTGTGAAGAGTGAAAGTTTGATTTCCTCCTGGCTGATTTGGATGCCTTTTATTCCTTAGTGTTGTCTGATTGCTGAGGCTAGGAGTTCCAATAATATGTTGAATAACAGTGGCAAGAGTGGACATCCCTGTCGTGTTCCTGATCTTAGGGGGAATGCTTTCAGAATATTAGAAGTGGGTCTTTCATATATGGCTTTTATGATCTTGAGGTATGATCATTCTATTCCTGCTTTCTTGGGGGGGATTCATCAAGAAAGGATGCTGTATTTTGTCAAATGCTTTCTATGCATCTATGGAGAGGATCATGTGGTTCTTGTCCTTTCTTTTATTGATGTGATGTATCACATTGTTTTGTGGATATTTAACCAGCCCTGCATCTCAGATATAAATCCCACTTAGTCATAGTGAATAATTATTTTAATGCATTGTTGTATCTGGTTGGCTAGTATCTTATTGAGAATTTTTGCATCCATGTTCATCAGGGAAATTGGTCTGTAGTTCTCCTTTTTAGTGGGGTCTTTCGTATTGGAATCAAGGTAATGCTGGCTTCATAGAATGAATTTGGAAGTTGTCCTTCCATTCTATATTTTGGAACAGCTTCAAAAGAATGGGTGTTAACTCTTCTTTAAATGTTTGGTAGAATTCCCCTGGAAAGCCGTATGGCCCTGGACTCCTGTTTTTTGGGAGATTTTTTGTTACTAATTTGGTTAGTATTGGTTATTGGGTAACCAATCCGTTATTGGTTATGGGTCTGTTCAAATTTTCTATTTCTTCCTGTTTCAGTACTGGTACTTTATATGTTTCTAGGAATTTGTCCATTTCTTCCAGATTGCCCAATTTATTGGCATATAATTGCTCATAATATTATCTTATTATTGTTTGTATTTCTGCTGTGTTGGTTGTTATCTCTCTTCTTTCATTCTTAATTTCATTTATTTGTGTCCTTTCCTTTTTATTTTTGATCAGACTGCCTAGGGGTGTATCAATTTTGTTTATTCTTTCAAAGAACCAGCTCCTGGGTTGTTTGTTTATTGTTTTGTTTTGGTTTGGTTTGTTTTTGACACCATTGATTTCTTCTCTAATCTTTATTATTTCCTGTCTTCTCCTGGTTTTGGGTTTTATTTCCTGTTCCTTTTCCAGCTATTTAAGGTGTAAAGTTAGGTTGTGTATCTGAGACTTTTCTTCGTTCTTTAGGAAGGCCTGGATTGTTATATACTTCCCTTTTATGACCACCTTTGCTGCATTCCAGGGGTTGGGGGCTGTGGTGTTATCATTTTCATTGACTTCCATGTATTTTTTAATTCCTTCTTTAACTTCTTGTTTAGCCCATTCACTCTTTAGTAAGATGTTATTAGTCTCCAAGTATTTGTTATCTTTCCAAATTTTTCTTGTGGTTGATTTCAGGTTTTATAGCATTGTTCCTTGAAATATGAATGGTATGATCTCAATCTTTGTGTACTTGTTGAGGCTTTATTTGTGTCCCAGTATGTGATCTATTCTAGAGAATGTTCCATGTGCACTGGAGAAGAATGTGTATTCCACTGCTTTAGGATGAAATGTTCTTAATATATCTGTTAAGTCCTTTTGGTCCAGTGTGTCATTCAAAGCCATTGTTTCCTTGTTGATTTTCTGTTTATATGATCTGTCCATTGCTGTAAGTTGGATATTAAAGTCCCTTATTATTATGGTATTATTATCAATGTGTTTATGTTTGTGATTAAATGATTTATATATTTGGGTGCTTCCACATTTGGAACATAAATGTATGCAATTGTTAGATCTTCTTGGAGGATAGACCTCTTGGTTATGATATAATGCCCTTCTTCATCTCTTGTTGCAGTCTTTATTTTAAAATCTAGATTGTCTGATATATGTATGGCTACTCTGGCTTTCTTCTGGTGACCATTAGCATGATAGATGGTTCTCCATACCCTTACTTTCAACCTGAAGGTGTCTTTAGGTCTAAAATGGGTCTCTTGTAAATAGCATATAGATGGGTCTAGTTTTCTTATCCATTCTATTACCCTATGTCTTTTGTTTGGAGCACTTAGTCAATTGATGTTTAGAATGAGTACTGAAAATATGAATTTACTGCCACTGTGTTGCCTGTAGAATTGGAGTTTCTGGTGGTATTCTCTGGTCCTTTCTAGTCATTGTGACTTTTGGTATTTTTTTTCATCTTTTCTCCCCTCAGATAGTCCCCCTTAAAATTTCTTGCAGGGGTGGTTTAGTGTCATGAACTCTTTTAATTTTTGTTTTACAGGGAAATTTTTTATACCTCCTTCTACTGTGAATGACAGCCTTGCTGAATAAATAATTCTTGGCTGCACATTTTCTGATTCAGCACATTGAATATATTCTGCCACTCCTCTTTAGTCTGCCAAGTTTCTGTGGATAGATCTGCTGCAATCCTGATCTCTCTTCCCTTATAGATTACAGACTTTTTCCCTTGCTGCTTTCATGATTCTTTCCTTGTCTGAATATTTTGTGAATTTGACTATAATATGCCTGTTGATGTTCGGTTTTTGATGAATCTTGTGGGAGTCCTCTGTGCTTCCTGGATTTCAATGTCTGTGTCTTTTCCCAGGTTAGGAAAACTTTCTGCTATGATTTGCTCACATAAAGCTTCTACCCCCTTTTCTTTCTCTTCACCTGCTAGAACTCCTCTGATTCTGATGTTTTTCCCTTTTAATGAGTCACTGAGTTTTCTAATTCTTATAACATGCTCTTTTGCCTTAGTGTTCCTCTTTTTTTCTGCTTCATTATTCTCCATAGGTTTGTCCTCTATATCGCTGATTGGCTGCTCTGTTTCATCCATCCTTGCTGCTATGGCATCCATTCGAGATTACAACTCAGTTATAGCATTTTTTAAATTTCATGCTGACTAGCTTTTACTTATTTTATCTCCACAGAAAGGGATTCTAATCTATTTTCAACTCCAGCTAGTATTCTTATTATTGTGATTCTAAATTCTGGTTCAGACTCCTTGCTTGTATCTGTGTTGATTAAACCCCTGGCTGTAATTTCTTCCTGTTCTTCCTTTCGGGGTGAATTCCTTCCTTTTTCCATTTTGAGGGAAGACAAGAAATTAATAAAGTAAAAAAAAATTAAAAACAACACAAATAAGTCAAATAAAGGAAATTATATCCTAGGTGTATTTTGGTCTGGTTGTTGAAAGAAGTACGATAGATTAGAGAAAAAAGGGAAAGATAAGAAAAGAAAAAAGAAAAACAGAAAAAGGAATACATTTGAAAATTAAAAAATGAATACAATAAAATAGAATAAAATGAAGTGATGAAAGTAAAATAGTAGAAAAAAATTAAATATAACTTTTTTAATAAAAATAATTTTTTTCTCTCTCTCTGTATTCAAGAATAAGAAATGAAAAAAAAAATTGAATAGCGGACAAACAGGATGAAATATGATTGAAATTGCATCTGGTTTCCCCTAGAAGTCAAACTATGAAGCTCTTTAATAGTCTGTAAACTAAGCAGGCAGAGAGGATTGTGATTTTCCTCAAAAGCATGGTTGGCTCAGTTGGGCAGGGCTTAGTGTAATGGCTCTGTTCTTCATTAGATGGTGCTGCTTAGCTTAATGGAGTGGATTGGTGTGGCATCTGTAGGCATGTATGTGCATGAGTGGGAGGGGTGAAAATGGTGTCACCTAGCTATCCACTCTCTAGTATCAGAACTCTGTGCTCTTCCCGACTGGCAATCAAACACCCCTCCTTTTTCTCTGGCTTCTGTCTACTCCCGGCTTCTACACTGTCAGTGACCAAGCTGCTGCAGCACTTCCCTCTTGAGTATTATCTCAGATGGGGCTATGTTTCCCAACCCCTCACTTCTAGGGTACTGTGGCTTTGACCTGTTCTAATCCTCTGGGGGAGGGTCTTGCTGAGCAATGGCCAGGTGCTGGCCCACCCCCAGGACTGTTCATGAGACTGTGCTGCTGCTGATCCCCAGAGACTGGCTAGGTGCCAGCCCACCCCAGAAAAAGTTCATGCAATTGTGTAGCAGCAACATTTCAGGGATTGTGGTAAATCACAACACACATCTGGTGTCAGGCTTCACCCTTAATGTCCTTCTTCTGACAGTAGTAAATGTGGTTGTTTGGTTGTTCTCTGGGGTCTGCTGGGTCTGCTGCAAACTTTGCCTGTGGAGAGGATGCACAGCTTCTACCAAATGTCCTCCCAGCAGGGGAATCATCTCTCCTCATGTAGCCCGAAAACCCTCCAGACCTCACTCTGCTCCTGGGGATTCGCCCTTCCCACTAGAGCACCACCAGGTATCGAACTGAGAAATTTCAGACTCTGCACTCCCCATGTTTATAGAGTCTTAATGGAATTTAAACCCTCTCCTTTCTCCCTTTTTTATTCAGTCCCTTGCAGCTGTTTTCACTCCTCCTCTTTCTCTCCAGCTGCTTTCGGGATGTGTATGTGTTGTTTTTCCCATACTCTCCCCCCATCTCCATCCTCTCTCCACAAGAAAAAAAGGCTCCCTTCCCTCTGAAGCTTCTCTTTCCCCCAGTTCACCTCTCCACACTGTGTACCTGCCAAGTTCTGTGGTTCAGGTTGTGCAGATTATTAATCCTCAAATCAGTTTTCTAGGTGTGCAAGATGGTTTCTTGTTGATATGGCTGCATTTCAGAGATGAGAGACACTTCCAAACTTCCATGCTGTTCTTCCATCTTGGTCCCTCTTCTGTCACTCCCATTTATATCAAAGATAATCAAAGTAAAACTAATTTGTTTAAAAAAGAGAGAGAACAATTAATTTTTTTTTGCAAAATGCCCCATTAAAGTTGACTGACTACTTACATAAGTAAGCAGCGAGAATAGTGATTGATCACATAGATTTCTTAACGTTGCTCTGTTGGAAATTTTTATATAAAGAATCTAAGATTAAACTTTCCAAAGCCCCTTAAAATTAGGAAGCCAAGCCAATAATTTGGCACCTGATTTTTCTGACAATATCTATTGTTTGGGTGAACTCCTCTCTTCTTGAAGTCCACAAAATATCTTGGAGTTCCTGAGCCTCTCATAAACTGACCTTCCCTTACCTTGTAAGGCTGTCAGAAACCTTGAAAATAAGAAACCAGTAGTTTTCCCAGGGAGATCCTTTTAAGCATCACCTCCAAAAAGTCAACCTTAGTTCCTTAAAGCTGTCTAGTCACCCGATTCCATGTACCATTCTCAAATACGGCATTCCAATCAAAGCCTTCATAATGTAATCAATAATTCCAGTTGTGTCCTGATACAAGAACAAATTCTTTTTTTCCAAACTGTCAGTATTTTCTTTATTATTAAATATAAGAAAGAATGTATATCTTTTTTTGAATTCAATAATATAAGTTTAATAGTTTAGGGCTCTGAATTATTATTATTTTTTATAGTTTATTGTCAATTGGTTTCCATAAAACACCCAGTGCTCTTCCCCACAAGTGCCCCCCTACATGCCCATTTCCCCCTGTTCCCTCCTCCCCCCTTCAGCCCTCAGTTTGTTTTCAGTATTCGAGAGACTCTCATGATTTGCCTCCCTCCCTTTCCCTATTTCCGCCCCTCCCCCTCCCCCATGGTCCTCTGTTTAGTTTCTCCTGTTACACTTATGAGTGAAAACATATGGTATCTGTCCTTCTCTGCCTGACTTATTTCACTTAGCATGACACACTCAAGGTCCATCCACTTTACCATGAATGGCCAGATTTCATTCTTTCTCATTGCATTGTATATATAAACGACATCTTCTTGTTCCATTCATCAGTTGATGGGCATGTAGGCCCTTTCCATGATTTTGCTATTGTTGAAAGTGCTGCTATGACAAGGATTTTCCATAGGAAGCAATAAAAGCTAATCAAAGTACTAATATTTTTACTGAGAACATTAAATTTTTTTATCAAAATTAAAAAAAATTCAATAATATTTTATATTTATATTTATATTTTATAGCTTTCATATCCTTTGTTAGATTTATCCTTAAGTGTTTCATTTTTTATGCTAGTAATTTATACTGTTTCTATAATTACAAAGACACATTGCTCTCTGGTAGTATATAAAGATAACATTGATTTTCACAAATTGATCTTGTATACTGTAAGTTTGCTAAACTAACATATATTAATTCTAGAAGTGTTTTAGTACCTTAATTGTATTTTCTATATGGACAATTATTTCATCTAAAAAAAAGACAGTTTTATTTCTTCCTTTCTAAAAAAAAGTGCTGTTTTGAACATTGGGGTACATGTGCCCATATGAATCAGCACTTCTGTATCCCTTGGGTAAATCCCTAGCAGCACTATTGCTGGGTCATAGGGAGATCTATTATTAACTTTTTGAGGAACCTCCACACTGTTTTCCAGAGTGGCTGCACCGGTTTACATTCCCACCAACAGTGTAGGAGGGTGCCCATTTCTCCACATCTTTGCCAGCATCTATAGTCTCTTGAGTTGTTCATTTTAGCTACTCTGACTGGCATGAGGTGGTATCTCAGTGTGGTTTTGATTTGTATTTCCATGATGATGAGTGACACTGAGCATCGTTTCATGTGTCTGTTGGCTGTCTGGATGTCCTCTTTGGTGAAGTGTCTATTCATGTCTTCTGCTCATTACTTCACTGGATTATTTGTTTTTCGGGTGTGGAGTTTGGGGAGTTCCATGTAGATTTTGGATACTAGCCCTTTATCCGATATGTCATTTGCAACTATCTTTTCACATTCCTTCGGGTGCCCATTCGTTTATTGATTGTTTCCTTTGACGTGCAGAAGCTTTTTATCTTGAAGAGGTCCCAATAGTTTATTTTGGTTCTTGATTCCCTTGCCTTTGGGGATGTGTCGAGTAGGAAATTGCTGTGGTTGAGGTCAAGGAGGATGTTTCCTGCTTTCTCCTCTAGGGTTTTGATGGTATCCGGTATCACATTCAGGTCCTTCAACCATTTTGAGTTTATTTTTGTGTATGGTGTAAGAAAGTGGTCTAGTTTCATTCTTCTGCATATTGCTGTCTGGTTCTCCCAGCCCCATCTGTTAAAGAGGCTGTATTTTTCCCATTGGATACTTTTTCCTGCTTTGTCAAAGATTAGTTGGCCATACATTTGTGGGTCCAATTCTCGGTTGTCTATTCTATTCCATTGGACTTGTGTCTGTTTTTGTGCCAATACCACACTGTCTTGATGATTACAGCTTTGTAGTAGAGGCTAATGTCTGGAATTGTGATGCCTTCTGGTTTGGTTTTCTTTTTCAATATTACTTTGGCTATTCTGGGTCTTTTGTGGATTCATACAAATTTTAGGATTTTTAGTTCTAGCTTTGAGAAGAATGCTGGTGCAATATTGATTGGGATTGTATTGAATGTGTAGATTGCTTTGGGTAATAATGACATTTTAACAATGTATATTCTTCTGATCTATCAGCATGGAATTTTTTTTCATTTCTTTGTGTCTTCTTCAATTTCCTTCATAACTTTTCTATAGTTTTCATTATACAGATCTTTTACATCTTTGGTTAGGTTTATTCCTAGGTATTTTATGTTTTTTCATGCAATTGTGAATGGGATCAGTTTCTTGATTTCTTTTTCTGTTGCTTTATTTTTGATGTCTAAAACAGCATCGATTTCTGTACATTGATTTTGTACCCTGCGACTTTGCTGAATTCATGGATCAGTTCTAGTAGGCTTCTGGTGGAGTCTGTCAGGTTTTCCATGTAGAGTATCATGTCATCTGCGAAAAGTGAAAGTTTGACTACATCTTTGCCAATTCAGATACCTTTTATTTCCTTTTGTTGTCTGATTGCTGATGCTAGGACTTCCAGCACTATGTTAAACAACAGTTGTGAGAGTGGACATCCTTGTCGTGTTCCTGATATCAGAGGAAAAGCTCCCAGTTTTTCCCCATTGAGGATGATCTCAGCTGTGGGCTTTTCATAAATGGCTTTTATAATGTTTAAGTAAGTTCATTCTATCCCGACTTTCTTGAGGGTTTTTATTTAAAAAAAGGATGCTGTATGTTGTCAAATGCTTTTTCTGCATCTATTGACAGGACCATATGGTTTTTGTCTTTTCTTTTGTTAATGTGATGTATCACATTGATAGATTTGCGAATATTGTACCAGCCCTGTAATCTAGGAATGAATTCCACTTGATCATCGTGGATAATTCTTTTTATATGCTGCTGAATTTGATTTGCTACTATCTTGTTGAAGATTTTTGCATCTGTATTCATGAAGGATATTGGCTTGTAGTTCTCATTTTTGTTGGGTCTCTGTCTGGTTTGAGAATCAAAGTGATGCTGGCTTCGTAGAATGAGTCCAGAGGTTTTCCATCTATTTCTACTTTTTGGAATAGCTTGAGAAGAATGGGTATTATCGCTGATTTAAATGTCTGGTAGAATTCCCCAGGGAAGCCGTCTCTCCCTGGGCTCTTACTGGCTGGGAGATTTTCGATAACTGATTCAATTTCTTCACTAGTTATGGGTCTGTTCAGAGTTTCTATCTCTTCCCCTTTGAATTTTAGTAGTGCATGTGTGTTTAGGAATTTTTTCATTTCTTCTATGTTGTCCAGTTTGTTGGCATACAATTTTTCATAGTATTCCCTTATGATTGCTTGTATTTCTGAGGGATTTGTTGTAATATATCCATTTTCATTTGTGATTTTGTCTGTTTGGGTGCTCTCTCTTTTCTTTTTGAGAAGCCTGTCTAGAGATTTATCAACTTTTTTTCTTTCTGAAAAACGAAATCTTGGTTTCATTGATCTGTTCAACTATTTTTTTGATTCTATATTGTTTATTTCTGCCCTGATCTTTATTATTTCTCTTCTTCTGCTGGGTTTGGAGTGCTCTTGCTTTTCCCCTTCTAGTTCCTTTAGGTGCTCTGTTAGATTTTGAATTTTTGCTCTTTCTAGTTTCTTGAAATAGGCCTGGATTGCAATGTACTGTCCTCTTACGACTGCCTTTGCTGCATCCCAGAGAATTTGGATTGTTGTATTTTCATTTTTATTTGTTTCCATATATTTTTAATTTCTTCTCTAATTGCCTGATTTGCCCCATAGTTCTTCAGTATGGTAGTCTTTAACCTCCATGTTTTTGGAGATTTTCCAAACTTTTCCTCTGACTGATTTCATGTTTCATAGCATTGTGTTCTGAAAGTGTGCATGGTATGATCTCAATTTTTTTATATTTATTGAGGGCTGCTTTATGACCCAGTATGTGAACTATCTTGGAGAACGTGCCATGCACACTCGAGAAGAAAGTTAATTCCCTAGCCTCAGGATGTAGAGTTCTAAATATACCTGTCAAATCCATCTATTCCAATGTGTCGTTCAGGTTCATTGTTTCTTTAGTTATTTTCTGTCTAGTTGATCTATCCATTGCTGTAAGTGGAATATTCAAATCCCCTGCAATTAGCACATTTTATCAATAAGATTGTTTCTGTTTGTGATTAACTGTTTTATGTTTTTGGGTGCTCCCGAATTCGGCACATAGATGTTTATAATTGCTGCTGGATAGACCCTTTAATTATTATATAACGTCCTTCTTCATCTTGTGTTACTGCTTTTACTTTGAAGTCCAGTTTGTCTGATATAAGTATGGCTACTCTGGCTTTCTTTTGATTTCCAATCGCATGATAGATATTTCTCCCTCCCCTTACTTTCAATCTAAAGATGTCTTCAGGTCTCAAATGAGTCTCCTGTAGACAGCAAATAGATGGATTTTGTGTTTTTATCCATTCTACTACCCTATGTCGTTTGATTAGAGCATTTAGTCCATTTACATTCAGTGTTGTTATTGAAAAATATGGGTTTAGATTCATTGTGTTCTCTGTAGTGTTCATGCTTGTAGTGGTGTCTCTGGTACCTTGTATTCCTTGCAACATTTCTTCCGTAGAGTATCTCTCAGAATTTCTTATAGGGCTGGTTTGTTGGTGATGAATTCTCTCAATTTTTGTTTATTTGGGAACACCTTTATCTTTCCTTCTATTTTGAATGACAGGCTCGCTGGATATAGCATTCTTGGCTGCATATTTTTTCTGGTCATCAGATTGAAGATTTCTTGCCATTCCTTTCTGGCCTGCCAAGTTTCATTAGCAAGGTCTGTAACCACTCCAATAGGTTTCCCTTTGTATGTTAGGGCCCTTTTATCCCTAGCTGCTTTCAGAATTCTCTCTTTATCTTTATATTTTGCCAGTTTCACTATGATATTTCGTGCCGAAGATTGATTCAAGTTATGTCTGAGGGGAGTTCTCTGTGCCTCTTGGATTTCAATGTCTATTTCCTTCCCCTGATTGGGGAAGTTCTCAGCTGTAATTTGATCAAGCACCCCTTCAGGACCTTTTTCCCTTTCTTCTTCTTCAGGAATTCCTATGATACGGATATTGTTCCATTTGATTGTGTCACTCAGTTCTCGAATTGTCCTTCTGTGCTCCTGGATCAATTTGTCTCTCTTTTTCTCTACTTCTTCTTTTTCTATAACTGTGTCTTCTAATTCACCTATTCTCCTCTCTGCCTCTTAAATTTATGCAGTTGCAGCCTCCATTTATTATGCACCTCATTCATAGCATTTTATAACTCGTTGCAGCTATTTTTAAGGTCCCCAGTCTTTGTATCAGTAGCTTCTCTGATGTCTTCCATGCTTTTATCAAGCCCGGAGATAAATTTTATGACAATTTTTCTAAATTCTTGCTCCGTTATGTTGTTTTTATCTGTTTTGAGCAATTCTGTAGCTGTGACTTCTTCCTGGAATTTCTTTAGGGGAGTTTTCTTCCATTTCATCATTTTGGCTAGCTTTCTGTCTCTTGTCAGTTTTAAACGCTTGTTATGCACTCTGTACCTGTGAGTATTGCTGTATTAAAGTAGGCTCATTGGCTGTCCAGGGCCTGTGGGTTCAGGAAATGTTCTCTTAATGGTGTCTCTCAGTTTCTTTTTTTGTGCCTTTGGTTATTTTATTTCCCTACTCTGTGGTATTTGGGACTCTCCACCATGTGTACTTCAGCTTGTTTCTTGAGGTAACCTTGAAAAGGAAAACAGACAGACAATCACACAGGGAACACAAGCATGCAAATGTACATACAAATCAAACAAACAAGAAAACCAGAAGGGGAATGAAAAAGAAAAGAAAAGAAAAGAAATGGGCGTGGGGATAAAAGCAACAAAAGACAATGGATAGTCTAAAAGCATAAAACCTGAAATCCCAGCTACAAATAAAGAGTAGGGTAGAGGCAGTGTTGTTGGAAAAGCATATACAAAGAGAGAAGTGACAGGGGTGTGGAGGAAGTGAAATTGAACGTTGACCAAGCAGAGAGACTAAAAGGCATAATTCAGAGAGAGAAAGAAGAGGAAATGGTAGGAGGTGAGGAGAAAAAAATGCAGATAATATTATCCAAATAAACTATATAGTCTGATTATTCGAGAGAAAGAGAGAAATGAAGGAGGCATCAAGAGAATGGATGAAGAATGACTGTTTAGGCAAATCAATGTCCAGCATGCTCAGCCTAGAGTAGGGGAGAGATAAGAATGAGATAAGGGAAAATATATCTGTATAGCAAGAATTGATCTAATCACAGCAAGGCATCAATTTTGGTCTTGTCTGGGCTCTAGGGGAAAAAATGCAGCTCTCCAGTGGGGACAGTTAGAGAAGAATAGTATTATCTCATTTATGAATGTATTGGAAAAACAAATATTGTTCAAATGTCTATACTACCCAAAGTAATCTACACGTTCAATGCAATGCCTATCAAAATAATACCAGCATTCTTCACAGAGATAAAACAAAGAATTCTTAAGATTGTAAGGAATCAGAAAAGACCCCCAGATACCCAAAGTAATGTTGAAATAGAAAACCAAAGTGGAGGCATCACAATTCCAGATTTGAATCTCTATTACAAAGCTGTGATCATCAAGACAGCATAATACTGGCACAAAAACAGACACATAGATCAAAGGAACATAACCAAGAACTCAGAAATGGACCCACAAATGTATGACCAACTAATCTTCGACATAGCAGGAAATAATATCCAATGGAAAAAAGACAGTCGCTTCAGCAAATAGTGCTGAGAAAACTGGATAGCCACATGCAGAAGAATAAAACTGGATCATTTTATCACAGCATACACAAAAATAAATTCAAAATTGATGAAACACCTAAGTGAGAGACAATCAAAATCCTAGAAGAGAAAACAGGCAGCAACCTCAGTGAGCTAGGCTGCAGCAACTTTTTACTAGGTACGTCTCTAGAGGCAAGGGAAACAAAAGCAAATGTGAACTATTGGGACCTCATCAAGAAAAAATCTGCACAGAGAAGGAAACAATGAACAGAACTAAGGCAACCAATGGAATGGGAGAAGACATTTCTAAATGACATCAGATAGAGTTAGTATCAAAAATCTATAAGAGATAGGATACAAAATCTATGAAGAACTTCTCAAACTCAATACCGAAAAACCAAATAATCCAGTGAAGAAATGGGCAAAAGACATGAACAGACATTTATCCAATGAAGACATACAGGTGGGCAACAGACACATGATATGATGCTCAACATCACTCATCATTAGAGAAATAGAAATCAAAAACATGGTGAGACACTAGCTCACACCTGCCAGAATGGCTAAAATTAACAACTCCGGAAACAACAGAAGTTGGTGAGTATTTGGAGGAAAGGAACCACTTTTGCAATGCTGGTGGGAGTGGAAGCTGGTGCAGTCACTCTGGAAAACAGTGTGGAGGTTTCTCACAAACTTAAAAATAGAACTACTCTAGGATCCAGCAGTTTCAGTATTAGGTATTCACCTAAAGGATACAAAATTCTTATTTGATGGGGCAAATGCATCCCAATATTTACAGTAGTACTATCAACAATAGCCAAATTATGTAAAGAGCCCAAATGTCCATGACTGATGAACAGATAAAGATGTGGTATGTATAAAATGGAATATTACTCAGAAATAAAAAAAAATAATGTAATCTTGCCATTTGTAACAGCATGGATAGAACTAGTGTATAATGCTAAGCAAAATATGTATAATGCTAAGCAAAATAAGTCAGAGAAAGACAATTATCATATGATTTCACTCATATGTGGAATTTGAGAAGCCCAACAGATGAACATAGGGGAATGGAAGAAAAAATAAGAAAAACAGAGAGGGAGCCAAACCATGAGACTCTTAAATACAGAGAACAAACTGAGGGTTGCTGGAGGGGAGATGGGTGGGAGATGGGCTAAAACATGATGGGTATTAAGGAGAGTACTTGTTGGGATGAGCATTGGGTGTTATATGTATGTGATGAATCACTAAATTCTACCGAAACCAATACAACACTATGTATTTTTTTTTAATTTTTGTTTACATTTGTTTATTTTTGAGAGACAGAGACAGAGCATAAGTAGGGGATGGCCAGAGAGAGAAGGAGACACAGAATCCGAAGCAGGCTCGAGGCTCCGAGCTGTCAGCACAGACCCTGACGCAGGGCTCGAACTCACAAACTGTGAGATCATGACCTGAGCCCAAGTTGGATGCTTAACCAACTGAGCCACCCAGGCGCCCCTAAACTATATATGTTAAGTAACTTGAATTTAGACAGATATATGATAGATAGATAGATAGATAGATAGATAGATAGATAGAAGATAATAGATAGGTAAAGGTTATTAACTTTTCTTTAAATGTCTGCTAGAATTCCCCTGGGAAGCCATCTGGCTCTGTACTTTGGTTTGCTGTGAGATTTTTGTTACTGTTTCAATTTCTTTGCTGGTTATAGGTCTGTTCAATTTTTTAAATTTATTCCTGTTTCAGTTTTGGTAGTCTGTACATTTCTAGTAATTTATCCTTTTCTTCCAGGTTTCCCAGTTTGTTGGCATATAATTTTTGTGATATTCTCTTATGATATGTTTTTATTTGTATGTTGTGTGTTGAAATCTCTCTTCTTTCTTTTGTGATATTTTTAGTTGAGTTCTTTCTCTTTTGTTTTTGATAGGTCTGGCTAAGGATTTATCAGTCGTATTACTTTTTTTGAAGAACCATCTCTTAGTTTTGTTGGTCTGTTGTATTGGGTTTGTTTGTTTGTTTTCTATATCATTTATTTTTGCACTATTCTTTTTTTTAGTTTATAGTTTATTGTCAAGTTGGTTTCCATATAACACCCAGTGCTCATCCCAATGAGTGACCTCCTTCATGCCCATCACCCCTTTTCCCCTCTCCCCCACCCCACCAACCCTGTTTATTCTCAGTATTCAAGAGTCTCTCATGATTTGCCTCCCTCCCTCTCCCTAACTCTTTTCTGCCCCTTCCCCTTCCCATGGTCCTCTGTTAGGTTTCTCCTGTTAGACCTATGAGTGAAAACATATAGTATCTGTCCTTCTCCGCCTGACCTTTCTCTATCATTTATTTTTGCACTAGTCTTTATTATTTCTATTATTTCCCTTCTGCTGGCTTTGGGTTTTATTTGTTGCTCCTTTTGGAGCTCCTTTAGGTGTAAAGTAAGGTTGTGTATTTGAGACATTCCTTGCCTCTCGAGTTAAACTTGCATTGCAATATGATTCCCTCTTAGAACTGCCTTTCCTGCATCCCAATTGTTTTGAACTGTTGTGTTTTCATTTTCATTCTCTTCCATGTACTTTTTAATTTCTTTTCTAATTTACTGATTAACCCATTCTTGCTTTAGTAGGATTTTCTTTAACCTCCAAGTATTTGTGGTTTTTATGATTTTTTTCTTATGGTTGACTTCAAGTCCCATAGCACTGTAGTCTGAAACTACGCATGGTGTAATCTCAATATTTTTGTACATTTTTAGGGTTTATTTGTGACCCAGTATGTGATCTTTCCTGGAAAATGTTCCACGTTTAATTGAAAAGAATGTGTGTTTTGCTGCTTTAGGACAGAATGTTCTGAATATATCTGTTAAGTCCATCCAGTCCAGTGTGTCATTCAAAGCATTTGTTTCCTTGTGGATTTTCTTCTTAAATAAGCTGTTCATTGCTGAAAGTGGGGTGTTAAAGTCACCTACTATTATGGTATATTGTCAATAAGTTTCTTTATGTTTGTTATTAATTGATGTTCATATTTGTGATCTACCAAGCTGGGGGCATAAGTATTTAAAATTGTAGATCTTGAGGGATAGATTCCTTAAATATGATATAATGACCTTCTTCATCTACTGTTCCAGTCTTTTGTTTAATATCTAGTTTGTCTGATATAAGTAAGGGTACTCCAGCTTTCTGTTGTTGTCCATTAGCATGATAGATGGTTCTCCACCCCCTCACTTTCAATCTGCCAGTGTCTTGGAGTGCTTGGGGCGCTCAGTTGGTTAAATGTCCCAACTTCAGCTGAGGTCATGATCTCCTAGTTCAAGAGTTCAAGCCCTGCCTTGGGCACTCTTTTGTCAGCACAAACCTGCTTTGGATCCTGTGTCCCCTTCTCTTTCTGCCCTCCCCCCACTTGTCCTCTCTCTTTCTCATAAAAATATTAAAAATAAGTAAAAAATCTATCTTCTGATATCTTTAGGTCTAAAATGAGTCTCCTATAGACAGCATACAGATGTTTTTTGTTTTGTTTTGTTTTGTTTTAATCCATCCTGACACCCTATGTCTTTTGATTGGAGCATTTAGCCCATTTACATTCAGAGTGATTATTGAAAGATATGAGTTTAGTACCATTTTATTACCTATGAAATTGGTGTTTCTGGTGATGTTCTTTGTTCCTTTCTAGTCTTTGTTGCATTTGGCCTTTTCCCCACCATTCAAGGAGTCGACCTTAATAATTGTTGAGGGCTCGTTCAGTGTAACAAACTTCTTTAGTTTTTGCTTCTATTCTGAATAAGAGCCTTTCTGGATAGAGTATTTTAGGCTGTAGATTTCTCCCATTCAACAAGTTGAATATATTCTGCCACTCTCTTCTGGCTGCCAAGATTCTGTGGACAGATATGTTGTCAACCTGCTCTGTCTTCCCTTGGAGGTTAAGGACTTTTATTTTCCCTGCTCCTTTCAAGATTCTTTCCTAGTTTGTGTATTTTGTGAATTTGACTATGATATGCCATGGTGGTGGTTGGTTTTTGTTGAATTTAATGGGGGTTCTCTGTTCTCATATTTTGATGTTTATGTCCTTCCCCAAATTAGGAAAGTTTTCAGCTATAATTTACTCACAGAAAACTTCTGCCCCACTTTTCTCTCTTTCATCTTCTGGGACTCCTATCATATGAATATTATTATGTTTTAATAAGTCACCAAGTTTCCTAAGTGTTACTTTGTGATCCATTACTTTTGTTTCCCTCTTCTTTTCAGTTTCATTATTTTCCATAATTTTATTTTCTGTGTCACTAATTTGTTATTCTGTTTCATCCATTCTTGCTGTCATGGCATCTCTTTGGGTTTGCATCTCAATTATTTTTAATTTCAGCCTGACTAGATTTTAGCTCTTTTATTTCTGCAGTAAGGGATTGTCTACTGTCTTCTATGTTTTGTTCAAACCCAGCTAGACTCCTTATACTTGTTGTTTTAAATTCTAGTTCAGACATCTTACTTATATCTGAGTTGATTTAATACCTGGATGTCATTTCTTCCTATTCTTACTTTTGGAGTGAATTCCTTCATCTTATTTTTGGAGGAAGAAAAAAATAACAATAAAAAACAATTTAAATTAAAAAAAAATTAAATCAAATACAGGAGGCTAGATCCTAGTGTGTTTTCATCTGCTTTTTAAGAGAAACTTAGTAGAAAAAAAGAAAAAAAAAGAAAGAAAAATAAAAGTTAAAAAAATAAATAATATAAAATAAAAAAAAATTGCCCTTTCTGTATCCAAGAAATAACAACAACTACAGCTACAACAACAAAACAAATCCAAATGAGACTACATCACGGCTTCCTTAGAGCTGAAACTGCATCACTCTATGGTCAGGAGACTAAGTACATAGAAAGGATTTGTCCTGGTATTCTGGGGGAGGTGCCTGCTGCTCTGATTCTCAAGCCTACATTCCCTATTGCAGATGTGCCTGGAGGGTGCAGGGGGTGCCAGGGCTTCATGCAATGGCTCCATTCTCCACTTGGTGGTGCTGTTTAGCTCACTGAGGTGAATCAGTGTTGTTGAAAATGGCTTCACCCTGTTCTCTATTCTTTGAAGCAGTAAGTTTGGCTCTCACAGACACATGGTCAAGAACCCTCCTGTGTTCCAGGTTCAGTCAGCTTCCTGCTTTCACCTTGTCTGTGTTACAGCTGTCTGGCTGGCAGGCAGCACCTCCCTCCATAGTTTTATCTCAGGCATGGCTGCATTTCAAAACTCCACACTTCAGAAACTCTCACAGCTAGGCTCATTGATCCTCTAGGGAAGGGTCTCACTGTGCTGTGTCCAGTACCAGCTTGTTAGAGAAAATATTTGCACAACCACACAGAAGCAGCGCTTGCGGTAAGTTGCAACACACAGCCAGTGCCAGGGTTTGCTGCCCTCAGCTGGTGTATGTGTTCCTATACTGGTGATGGGGCAGCTCAATGGTGCCTGTGGGCTCTTTTGCCTGCGGAGAGGCCATATTGCCTCTACCAAATACACTCCAAATAGGGGAACTGCTTCTCCCCATGTGACCCAGGGGATCTACAAACTGTACTGCCTGTTCCTTGGGCTCTCCCCTGCTTCCTCACTGGAGCAAACCAGGCACTGACCTCCAAAACTTTAGACTCTTCACTCCACTGTTTATAAAAACTGATGGTGTTGAAACCATCTCCTTTTCCCCCATCGATGGTTTTGGGGAACAGTTTTCTTATATAGCACCCTGTGCGTGTTCTCTCTCTCTCTCTCTCTCTCTCTCTCTCTCTCTCTCTCTCTCTCTCTCTCTTTCTCTCTTTCTCTCTGTCTCTCTCTCTCTCCCTATCTCTTTTCCCCTTTCCACTTTCAAGAGGGGTGCTTTTCTTGCACAAACTTGATGCAATGCTCAATTTCCCCTTCTCTTTTTCTCTTCTTTGTGAAAAGGTCTCCCACTCCTCAGAGACACCATAGCTTTTCTCTCCCCAGTTCACCTCTCCACACCACATACTTGTCATGTTCTCTCCCTCAAATTATGACGATTGTTTTGCTTATTCTCAGATCAATTTCCAAGGTGTTAAAAAATGGTTTGATGTTGATCTAGCTGTGTGCAAGGGAGGAGACAAGCCCAGGTCCTTCTACTACTCCACCATCTTAACTTCTCCTACCACAAACACTTGTAACTTACTCTCTACTTTATATTGTTATCAAAATTGTGTTTTTTCCATAAATGAAACAAGTTTAGGTTTCTAACTCAATAAAGGTTAATTTTTTTTACCAATATTTGTTCAGGAAATTTAAGGTTTTCTTTTGTCCTGGTATGTAATCTGATTGAGGCTATGGAGTAAATTTTAGGCAAGTGACTGATGAAATTCTAGCAGCTCTCTGAATGTCTTCGTAAACCATCTGAGTGAAAAAGCATCCAGTGTTGTTTACAAATAGCTTTTCCCCTTTTTTTTAACCTTAGTTGGTTGTTTTTGGAAGTTCCCTTTATCCCTAGAAATTCTTTTTTTTTTTTGGCGGGGGGGCTAAATTCCAAGTGATTAGGGAGATGGGGAACTAAAGTGGGAAAGGAAAAGTTTGACATGGGTGGACAGAAAGATGAGGGAAGTAAGGTTGTGAAGGGGGACATAATCAAAGATTCAAGGGAACTGGAGGTAATATTCAAAACAATGAAAGGGGGAAGCAGGAGCAGCTCCAAAAGGAAAGAAGTGGTTTTACAAAAACCATATTGGGAAGATCATAAGTTTCAAAAAATATCATTGAATTTCCAAATCATTCTAAGTAAAATTATGCCAAAATAAAAGGAAGTAGACAGAGTTAGTGGAGCATATAGTCAGCATTGATTCAAGAAAGTAGATTTCAGTTGATTGAGAAGCTCCCATATACTTAATTAATGGTACCTTTATACCTGTGAACAGAGAAACTTGGGACTCTAAAACAACTTCTGTTATTTACAGAGACTAGCCCCTTACATATAGAGAAACTTAGGACTGTAACCTAGGTTCTTATAAACAGAGATACCTAGGATTCTAACCTAGATTCTGGAGATACTTGGAATCTAAAGAATCAAAATGTATCCTTACCAGCTTCACTGTGTATTTGTCTAAAACAGTGGTTTGGGAGTCAGAATCACCAATGAATCCCTAGTCAATCAGTCAGGAGTGAGGACAAAGACCTCAAAGTGTATACTTAGGGTTCTGGTAAGAGATCCATGGATCCAATGATGAAATATATCTAAGTCACAGCACCATAAATGTTGGAGAAAAAAATATTCAATGACATTTTTCACAGATGGTAAGGCAGATTTTATTAGAACTTTGTAACAGATATAAAGATCACTGCAATAGGATTTTACTGTGAGGGAGAAAGATTGGGATTAAGTCCAAATACAGCATTATAAGTGAGAATTTATAGCTAAGGAGTGGGGGTGGAGATCAGTGAATGAAAAATTACTAAGAGGAAACATCAAGGGTACGGAGAATTCTGGCTAAACTGACCTAACAGCAAACTTTGCTGAAGACAGGCCAGGGTCATCAGACATCATGTGGGGGATGGTGAAGGATCAGGAACCCCATCAGATATTGAGGGTGGGTGTTCTATTAAACTGGCTTAGAAAAGTATTGTTAAAACTGGATTTTATAAGGAAGTGCACAGATTGGCCTAGGAGAAGGTTCAGAAACTTGACCAAAGTTTAAATTTTGTTGAGCACATCCTGCAGAAATCTCCTTAAAAAATTAATGATTTCATTAATATGAGACATGGTAGTGCCCATAAGAAGAACTTTCTTGCAGAGATTGGAAGGTTATTAGAACCAGCAAGTGGATATCCTGGTGTGACTCCTTGATGGGGTCACTTAAATCCCTGAGATGAGATAACGAATGGGAACTACAGCAATGTAGAGATGGGTGAGCATCAACATATTCTTTTCACTCTCTATGAGCCATAAAGTATCAATAATTACTATTATTTATCCTTTCAAAAGAGATAGAAACTTTAGATGGCTCTTCAGATGGATTCTTAAGGGGGAAGGTCCCTCACATAACTGGTAAGCAAAATTCATTGAACTGCATGTAGCCCCAGAGATTACAAATGCATCCTCATAAGAATAGACTATTACTCTAGACTGTGCTTTTCTTGCCTGGCATTAGACATTAATACCCAAAATACTATAAAATGACTGAAACAGAGAATAATGTATCAATTTGAACTACCAAGTTAATTTTTTTGATTAAGAAAAAAAATTAGAACCCATAGCACCCAACAATGAGCAGAGAGATATCACATCAAATGGGCATGCCATGTTGCATATCCTCCTCAGAGTAATAGTTTGATAAAGATTTGGAATGTGCAACTGAAACATTTGTTGTACAAGATAAGGAAAGGGTGATTTACATACATGAATATGGGCTCATAGTCACCATGAGGAGGGAAAAGGGAAAGTACTCACTAGATAGATTTCTCCACTTTTATGGAGGGTGTGGAGATGAGGGGAGCAATGTTGGTGAAACTATAAAATTCTTCCCCATACCAAATAAACTTTTTTTTTATTTGATACAGTAGTCCTGGGATCAGGGCTATAATTATGGGTGAGGGGAGAAGAGGTGATCTCTAAGGAAGTCCTTATAATTATACCTTTAAATCCTTATGGAGGGGCGCCTGGGTGGCTTAGTTGATTAAGCACTTCGGCTCAGGTCATGGTCTCAGGTCATGGTCTCACGGTTCATGGGTTCGAGCCCCGCATCAGGTTCTGTGCTGAAAGATCAGAGCCTGGAGTCTGTTTCATATTCTGTCTCTCCCTCTCTCTCTGCCCCTCCCCCACACGTGCTCTGTCTCTCTCTGTCCCAAAAATCAATAAAAAAAAAAAAACAAAATAAAAAATAAAAAAATGAATCCTTATGGATAATTTTAATGGCTGATAAAGTGGGTTGTACATTCACGTGGCAAAGTTGAAGTTGACAATGAATGCAGCTGCGTTGACTAATGGCTAAGAAAATACCAATTGGTTTTGTAGCTCTGTGACCCTTTCTCACATTAGTGAGAATTAACTGAGAGACACTTCCTAAACTGGTATTGTGACCAGCAATCTGGACCTGCACAGTGGCTGAACTTAACATCACTTGTAAAGATGGAAAAGCTTGGGTTAAAATAAATAACAAATGGAGAGAAGGAGACATAGTCACTATGGTCAGAAGAATGAATAAATACCTTATGCAATGAAGGAAACCCAAACTTATATTGGTGTCTCAAGAGAAGTTCATGGACAACAATGAGACTGTATCATAGCTCAGATACACCAGGGCCCCAAAGGGTAAAGCCATATGTTTGCCAAGAACATCCCTGGTTTTGGAAACTGACAGGTCAAATGGAATCCTGCATACCCAAGTGGCATTGAAGATTAACTTGACCAATTGTTAATAACTGAGTGGAACTGTAGTAATGTTCCAGTTTCTTTTGACTCTTACATTTCAGGTTACACTTACTACCATATTGTGTTTTGGTGTAACACATGCATTGTTTGTAATATTCAATTACCTTATGCAAACATATTATATGATAATATTAATATTGATGGTTAAATGTATTGGGAGATTGAGTTAATGTGTCATCAGGATGCAACACAAACGGAAAATAACTGAATTGGTAGAAAAATATATTTAGCTAGCCATTATCTATCTATGCTAAATAGTTCAGCATAAGTTTATAATAAGATATAATTAGCAGTAAATTGATGATGGTAATTACACCAGTACAGAAATATGAAAATGTATGCAATGGATTTATAGAATGATGACATGGTTAATTTTATGTCAACTTGGTTGGGCCACAGAGTGTCCATATATTTGGTCAAACATTATTCTAGGTATCTCTGATGAATATAGATGCAAAACTCCTCAATAAAATTTTAACAAACCACATTCAACAATACATTAAGAAGATCATTCACTATGATCAAGTGAGATTCATTCCAGGGATGCAAGGATGATTAAAAATTTACAAATCAGTCAATGTGATGCACCCAAATTAACAAAACAAAGGATATTCTGATAGGTGTGAGGTGATATCTCATTGTGATTATGATTTGTATTTCCCTGATGATGAGTGATATTGAGCATCTTTTCCTTGTCTCTTAGCTATCTGGATGTTTTCTTTGAAAAAGTGTCTCTTCATGTCTTCTGACCATTTCTTTACTGGATTATTAGAGTTTTTTGTGTTGAGTTTGATGAGTTCTTTTTTTAAGTGTATTGATTTACAGAGAGAGAGAGAGAGAGAGAGAGAGATCATGAATAGGGAAAGGCAGAGAGAAAGGGAAAAAGAGATCTCAAGCAGGTTCTGCACTGTCAATGCAGGGCCCCACACGGGGCTTAATCTCCCAATTCATGAGATCATGACCTGAGCCAAGATCAAGAGTTGGACGCTTAATTGACAGAGCCACCCAGGTGCCATGTGTTTGATAAGATTTTTATAGATTTTGGATACTAACCCTTTATATTATATGTCATTTGCAAATATCTTCTCCCATTTTGTTAGTAGCCTTTTAGGTATGTTGATGGTTACCTTCACTGCACAGAAGCTTTTTATCTTGATGAGGTCACAATAGTTCATTTTTGCTTTTGTTTCCCTTGCCTCAGAAGACATGTCTAGTAAGAAGTTGCTACAGCCGAGGTCACTTTTAAACTATTAGGTATTTATCCAAAGGATACAAAAATGCTGATTTGAAGGGGGACATATGCCCCAATGTTTATAGCAGTGCTATCAACAATGGCCAAAGTATGGAAAGAGCCCAAATATACATTGACTGATGAATAAATATAGAAGTAATGGTATACACACACACACACACACTGAAATATTACTTACCAATCAAAAAGAATGAAATATTGCCATTTGCAACAACATGGATAGAACTAGAGTGTATTATGCTAAGCAAAATAAGTCAGAGAAAAACAAAAGTCATATGATTTCACTCACATGTGGAATTTAAGAAACAAAACAGATGAACATAGGGCAAAGGAATGAAAAATTAGATAAAAACAGAGAGGGAGGCAAACCATAAGAGGCTTAAATACAGAGAACAAACTGAGGGTTGTTGAAGGGTGGATGGATGGGGAGATGAGCTCAATTAGTGAGGGTCATTAAGGAGGGTACTTGTTGGGATGAGCACTGGATGTTATATAGAGATGTATCACTAGCTTCTACTCCTGAAACCAATCCTACACTGTATGTTAACTAACTTGAATTTAAATAAACTTTTCAAAAGGATAAAAGTCATCTCTCAATAAATTATAAAAAAAAGCATTTGACAAACTTGAACGTTCAACATGAGAGCTTTTTTATAAGACAACAAGACAAGGATTCCTCTCCTGCCATTTTTACTCAACATAGTATTGGAAGTCCTAGCCACAGGAATTAGGAAAGAAAATGAAATAAGGGGTATCCATCTTGGTAAAAATGATGTTAAACTGTCACTATTTGCAGATGACATGATACCATCCATAGAAAACTTTAAAGCCTCCATCAAAGAACTATTAGAATAAGTGAATTCAGTAATGTTGCAGTATAAAAATCTAATACCCAGAAATTGGAGAATTTCTATACATAAATAACAAAGTAGCAGAAAGATAAATTAAGAAAACAATTCCATTTACAATTGCACCAAAAAAGAATAAAATACCTCCTTAACCATGGAGGTGAAACATTTACTCTGGGAATTATAAAACATTTATAAAATAAATTGAAGATGATGTAAATAAATGGAAGGATATTTCATGCTATGGATTAGGATAATTAATATTGTTAGAATGTCCATACTATCCCAAAAAATCTACAAAGTCAATGCAACCCCTATCAAAATATCAACAGTATTTTTCACAGATCTAGAATAAATACTGCTAAATTTGTATGGAAACACCACCACACACACACACACACACACACCACTGAAAAGGCAAAACAATCTTGAGAAATAAGAGCCAAGCTGTAGGTATTACATTCTCAACATACACTACAATGCTATACTAATCAAAGCAATATGGTACTGGCAGAAAAATAGAGACATAGATCGATGGAACAAAGTAAAGACACCATAAATAAGCCCATGATTTTATGGTCATGTAGTCTATGACAAAGGAGGCAATATAAAGATCCATCAAAAAATTAATAATAAGAATACCATATGATCCGATAATTCCACTATTTACTCAAAGAAAACAGAAACATTAAATCAAAAGACATGCACACCCCTATGTTTATTGCAGCATTATTTACAATAGTCAAGATACGGAAGCAATCCATGTGTCCTTTGATAGATGAATGGTAAAAGACAATGTGAGATAGATAGATAGATAGATAGATAATACTATGGAATATTAAACAGGCATTAAAAAGGATGGGATCTTGCCATTTATGACATGATGGTTGGACCTAACGGGTATTATGCTAAGTAAAATAAATCAAATAGAGAAAGACAAATACTATATGATTTTGCTTATATATGGAATCTAAATAACAAAACAAATGAATAAACAAACAAACAAAAAGCAGAATCAGACCTAAAAATACAGACAGCAAACTGTTGGCTGCCAGAGGGGAGGGGAAGTGGGAGATACAGTCTTCCAGTTATGACATATGAATAAGTAATGAGAATAAATGACACAGCATAATGATAATGTAATAGGGACAGATGGTAGCATAGACAGATGGCAAATATAGCATAATAGTATGATGTATAAACTTATCAAATCACTTTGTTGTTCATGTGAAACTAATGAAACATTGTGTATTAACTATATTTAAATAAAAAATATTTTATGGGGCGCCTGGGTGGCTCAGTCGGTTGAGCGACCGACTTTGGATCAAGTCATGATCTCGAGGTTCGCGGGTGTGGGCCCATGTCAGCTCTGTGCTGACAGCTTCCTCAGAGCCTAGAGCTTGCTTTGGATTGTGTCTCCTCTCTCTGTCCCTACCCTGTTTGTTCTCTGTCTCTCTCTGTCTCTCAATAATAAATAAATGTAAAAAAAAATAAAAATATAAAATATTTTAAAATAGAGTCTCTTATAAAAAATATTCTAGAAGTAAGCTGGGAGGGTATGAGTGGAGGAATTGCTCCCCACCCCACTCCTGTCCCCATGAAGTAGTCTCCGTTGATGCCCAGTCCTTGGGAGGGTCTTGGGGAATTACTACTCTTAGAGCAGCCCAGGCACCGCATCTCTGCCCCTTCCTGGTCTTTGCACTGAGCACTACAAGTGCACTACCACTTGATGGCCCAGCTTCTGGTGTCCTCCACCAAGCACAGAACATGGATGAGCTGATGCCCCCAGGCTGTAGCAAGCACACCTAGAGAAGCTGATCCTGGAAATCACCTATATCCTACAATCTTCCCCAGGTGTAACAGAGGGTGACTATCATAGAAAAACCGCCTGCTGAACGTCATATGATTTCTTCATGGGAACTAAAAAATAACTGTGTGCTACCCGAGGATGTGAAGAATTTTTAACTGATGACCGCTGACTTCCACAGAACATGGGGTATGAAGCTGAATGAGCACATCATTCTACTGAACAGCATGGCAGATAACAGCATCTCAAAACTGACTCGGTTCAACCAGTTTTCCGTGTATGTACTCCCTAATCCACCAACCCTGGTAAACCTGGAAGATGATGCTCTTGAAGCCAGTGAGAACCAACCAGAGAAGCCTCACTTTGATTCTCCAAGTGTGATATTTGAGCTGGATCCTTCCAACAGGAATAGGAAGTTTTCCTTGTCTACAAAAGAGGGAAAGCTGTATTAGTGCAACACTGAAATCTGGTTCCTGGACAGAGTGTTATACTGGCATTTTCTCACAGATACCTTCACCACTAACTATCACCTGCTCATCACACACCTTGGTCTGCCACAGTGGCAGTAGGACTTCACCAGCTATGGAATTGGCCTAAAAGCCAAGCAATGGTTAAACATGTATAAACCTGTCACCTACAACACAGACCTGCTTGCAGAAGAGACCAACTCCTTTGTGAACAAAGCTAGATCCCAGCAAAGTATTCAAGAGCAAGAATAGGACATTAATCCCCCAAAAGAAAAGGACTGTCCACCTGCAGAGTCAGGGCATGAGGAAAGGACTCTGGGTGATATCTGAGTATGCTCTTGAAGTGCTGACTAATACCAAGGAGAGTATAAGGCCTATGATTTGATCAGAAGGGGACCTCAAGTCCTCTGTCTACCTCTAAATCCACTTCTAGCCCTGGAAACCCAAACCCTGTACAGAAATGAGCACTCCCCACCTTCCCACCAGCCCCATCAGATGATGCGCAGGTGGCCCAAGCTTCATATTCTGTGTGTGGACCATAGGCCTTTTCCCATCTGAGTGAGCCAAACTCTAGGCCTTCTACATGCCTTGGTATTAGCCAGGAATTCAAGGGCATTCTCAGGTCTCCCCCAGAGTCTTCTCTTCATGCCCTTCCTCTAAAAGATATGGAGAGTTTCAGAACTTGTTTAAGTAGCTAAATAGATCTGTTAAGAGTTTCCTCTCTTTCCACCCCTCAACCCTCTGCACCCCTCATCAGTGATTAGAGGAGTCTCACAAATAAACCACTATTTTTGACCCAGGAGGAATGAGAGCTGTGCTGTTCAACTGGCAACCACTAGCCTCATGTGTTTGTTTAAACTATATTAAAAATTCATTTCCTCAGTCTCAAACCATAAGGGACTCCTAAATATAGAGACCAAACTTAAGGTTTCTGGCAGGGTGCTGGGTAGGGGGATGGGCTAAATGAGTGATGGGCATTAAGGAGGGCACTTTTTGGGATAAGCACTGGGTACTATATGAAAGTGATGAACCACTAAATTCTATTCCTGAAACCATTAGCACACTATATGCTAACTGACATGGATTTAAATTTAAAAAATTCAGTTCTTCAATCACATTAGCACCATTGTTAGTATTCATGTGGCTGGTAGATTCTGTATTAGACAACGCAGTGATAATGGAACATTTCCATTATCACAGAAAGTTCTCTTGGGAAGAACTTCATTAGAATATTTTCATGCTGCCCTTGGTCAGATCAATTCATTTTTGTTAGAGAATGTGAATACCTTAATTTGATAGGTCATAATGTTCCATGAAAACTCTTGAAGATACAATTGTGTATGCATTTTTATTTTTCATAAGTAATTCTCACTCTGCTCCTTTTTTAGTTTCCTATAAAGTTTGTTGCTTCCAAAAAAAATATTCTAGGCATTTCTGTGAGAATGTTTTGCATGAGAATAACATTTAAATCAGGAGACTGGGCACCTGGGTGGCTCAGTTGGTTGAGAGTTCAACTCTTGATTTTGACTTAGGTCATGATCCCAGGGCTGTGGTACCAAGCCCCATGTCAGGCTCCACACTTAGTGTGCTTAAAATTCTCTCTCTCCCTCTGCCCCTGCTTATGCACTCCTTTTTCTCTCTCTCTCTTAAAAAATAAATTTAAAAATTAAATATAAGGGGCACTTGGGTGGCTCAGTCAGTTAAGTGTCGGACTGTGGTTCAGGTCATGATCTCGTGGTTCATGGGTTCAAGCCCTGCATTGGGTTAACTGCTGTCAGCACAGAGCCTGCTTCTGATCCTCTGTCCCCTCCTCTCTCTGCCCCTTCCCCACTTGCATTCTCTCTCTCTCTCTCTCTCTCTCAAAAATAAATATTTTAAAACATTTTAAAAATAAGCTTAAAACTTATTTTAAAATGTTTATTTAAAAATTAAAAATCAATCAATCAATCAATCAGGAGACGGAGTGAAGTAGATTGTCCTCTATAATGTGGTCTCTCATGCCAATCAGTTGAAGGCCTCAGAGGAATAAAAAGGCTGACCCTAAGTAAGAGATGTTTTCTTGCCAGGTAGTCTTTCAACTGAGGCATCAGGTGTTTTCCTGCCTTCAGACTTGAATCGAACCATTGGTTCTTCCTGGGTTTCAACTGTGCTGGTCTTAAGACTTCAAGTTTCCAACTTGCCATCTCGTCTTGCAGAGCTTAAAATCTGCCAGCCTCCATAATAGTGTGAATCAATTCCTTATAAATGTGTGTGTGAGTGTGTGTGTGTGCGCGCGCGCATAAGTCCTAGTTGCTATATTTCTCTGAAGAACCCAGACTAATACAGATGGATTAGTTGTTTCTTCAAATCTATCCTTAATCCACCCTGGCTTCTCCAAATGCTAAGCATATTCATACCGATACTATTTGAGTATATGTTATATAAGTGCTATCCTATATGTAGATGCTCAAACAAATATGATTTTTTTTCCTGTAAGAGAGCTAAAACCCTAAAGGGGTGGGGGATGACCTGTGCAGTAAAGATTAATGGTGGATTTGTGATGTTCAATTCCTGCAATTCCAAAGAAACTGACCCTTGAACCTACTCTTGGGAGGTAACCTCTAAGGACTTGTCAGATTCTGCCTAACAAGAGTGTCTTTGTATACCTGGGGACTTGGGCTATCCAGAGAGGTTATGCTAAACAGTGTGACTTATGGTGGAGAGTTAGGCCATATTGTATCTGTTTTGACCTCTGGAGTAGAAGGAGATTGAGTAACTCATGGGCATTTTATGCCTACATGACCAACTCCAATAAAATTTCTGTGACTTAGGGTTGTGTTTCTGGATTACAATAATGCTTATTTGTTGTTATGCATCATTCTAAGAGAAATAAGCCCTGTTATACAATTCCACTGAGAGGGAAAGCTGAAAGCTCATGCCTTGTCCCTTCGGGACTCTTCTTTATGTGACTTTTACTTTTAATTTAATTTGTTTTAATCTTTTTGCTATAATAAATTAGAATCATGATTATAACAGCTTTTCTTAGTTCTGTTTCTTTCTAGTGAATCATTTAACCTAAAGTTTGTTTGGGGTCCCTGACATAACATTAGCCAAAAAAATGTATTATTGGTAGTTTTAAAATATGTATATGTATACAAATACACACACACACACGTATTATGCTTATATGTGTGTATGTGGGGTGTGAGTGTGTGTGTTTGCTTAAATGATCAATTCAGTCCCATTGTGGATGAAGTCATTCTCAACTAATGGTTTTTGTCATTATAAAGTTCCAAAGTAATAAGATAATAACTAATATTTATTTAGTTTTAATTATGATCCAGATCAGGTGTTATATGCCCTTTACTTTATTTCCCAAGCTAACTTTAAAGTAAAGTTTATCCACTCTATTTTGGACAGAAGTAACTAGGCTAAGATGGATTACTCAATGTGCCAAGTGACTCACAGCTAATGGACTCAGTATCAGTTTTGTCTGGTTCTGTTCTTTCTGGGGGGAGGGCACTTCCCTGATTTCATTGATATTTTGCAGCCCCGATGCTTCAGCATTTTTAAGTGTTTTTAATGGTTTTTATTTAAATTACAGTTAGTTAACATACAGTGTTAATATTAGTTTCAGGTGTGCAATATAGTGATTCAACACTTCCATACATCACCCAGTGCTCATCACAATAAGTGCACCCCCTAATCCCCATCTCCTATTCAACCCATCCACCACCACCTACCCTCTGGTAACCAATAAGTTGTTCTCCATAGTTGAGTCTGTTTCTTGGTTTGCCACTTTTTCTCTTTTTCCTTTTGCTCATTTCTTCTGTTTCTTAAATTCCATATAGAGTGAAATTATATGGTATTTGCCTTTCTTTGACTGACTTATTTATCTTAACATAATACTGTATAGCTCCATCCACATTGTTGCAAATGACAAGATACCATTTTTTCTCATGGCAAAGTGATAGATAGATATACCATGTCTTTTTTATCCATTCATCAGTCATGCAAATGCATAAAACTTCAGCATTTTTATAGAGATGGATCTAAGGTCTTTATTTTCTCTGTATATTACACATTATATTTTACATTATACTTTTGCACTAGATTTTCCAGAGTGCCCACATTTCATGCGTGATGAAACATGGAGCCTCAGAGAAGTCACCTGACCTTCTCAATTCTACATGGGCAGCTTGAAGACTTAAACTAAAACCTCTGATTCCAAATACACACACTTTTCATGGAAAGAACAAGATTTAAGTTTTTGTTCTTCCTGCGTCACTGAAGATAAAATGACTACTGGGGTAAAACCTCCTGCCTGCTATTAAAGTTTAATAGGACCCACAATCTCAAAAACTCTGCAAAAACACTTCCATATATTTACTTTCTGAATTTTCTAAGTTGTTGATCTTCACTTGGAAATGACCAAATAAGAATGGTTGGCCTTGACTTTGCCTCTCTCTTTTATTTAGTTTGTGTTTGTCACATTTAATCCAGAGTGAAATTGAATCCTCTGTTAAAACATTTGGCTTGCACAAACCCTGAGACAATGTTGACTTTACCTGAAAATATCCTTCTGTGCTCTTCCATAATGAATGAACATTTCATTCCTAATGTGTGTGGATTCTAGGAGAAGATGTTTGAAGCGTAGATAGAGTTGCTTGATTCTGGTGTATTGTTGTTGGTACTGCTGTTGTACTTTTAATATTAAAACACTACACAAGGAAGGCACTAAATATTTATTATCATATACTAGAAAGAGAGAAGATTAATATGTTTGCTTATATATATCTAAGTTTATCCGAAGAAAAGTTTGTTAGATCTTTATACAGCAGCATATGAGGTGGGCTGGGCACAGGCTATAATATTGGAAAATAGAGTTAAAACTTGATCCCATGATGTGATATCATGGGCAAGTCACTTCATGTCCTCAGCTTTGGATGTCTCATCTGTAGAGTAGCCAAGGAGGGCTAAATCTTCTCCTAATCTTTTTTCTTCTATTTCCTTAATGCCTTATAAGGAATTAATTTTTCTAACATCTTTGTTGAGGGAAAATGTGAATACCATAAAATTCTCCCATTTTTTACAGTTTTTTTGTTAACATTTATTTATTATTGAGAAACAGAGAGAGACAGAGCATGGACATGGGATGGGCAAAGAGAGGGGGAGACACAGTATCTGAAGCAGGCTCCAGGCTCTGAGCTGTCAGCACAGAGCCCGATGCAGGGCTCGAACCCACGAGCGGTGAGATCATAACCTGAGCTGAAGTCGACGCTCAACTGACTGAGCCACCCAGGCATCCCAAAGTTCTCCCATTTTAAGTGTATATAGTTAGATGAGTTTTAGTACATTTACAGAGCTACACAACCATCAACACAATCCAGTTTTAAATATTTCTATCACCCCTCAATGTTACCTCAATTTGCTGTTTCCCTTTCAGCCCCATGCAGCCACAGATCCAGTTCTTGTTCTAATAGTTTTGCCTCCATCCCCTCCCCAGCTTTATTGTGGGTATATTTGACATATATGACACTGTGTAAGTTTAAGTTGTAAAATGTGGTATTTTGATATACATATATAATTGTGAAATAATTACCACATTTATCACTTCACATTATTACCATCCCCCCCCATTGTGAGAACGTTTAAAATTTGCTCGTTTTGCAACTTTAAGGTATATAATACAATATTGTTAACTATAGTCACCATGCTTCCCATTATATCCCCAAAACATATTCATCTTATAACTGGAAGTTTGTGTTATTTGACAAACGTCTCTTATTCCCTCCAACCTTTAGCACCTGGCAGCCACCAATTTACTTCCTCCTTCTATTGTTTTTTTTTTTTTTGTATTCTACATATAAGTGGTACTGTACAGTATTTGTCTTTCTTTGCCTGATTTATTTCACTTTACATAATTCTCTCAAGATTTATCCAAGTTAATGAAAATGGCAGTATTTCCTTCTTTTTATGGCTTAATTGTATTCTATTGTATGTATGTGTGTTTCACTTTATCCATTTATCCATCAATGGACACTTAGATTATATCTATGTCTTGGCCATTACAAATAAAGCTGCAGTGAACATGTAGATATTTCTTCAAAATAGTGATTTCATATCTATCTACATCTATCTATCTATCTATATCCATATCCATATTCATATTTATATCTATCTATTCAGAACTGGGATGGCTCAATCATATGGTAGTAATAAAATCATACATTCTATGTTTGGCTTAATTCACTTAGTGTGATGGTATTGAGATTCATTTATGGTGTAGTGTGTAGTTTGTTTCTTTTAGTTCTGGGTTGCATTTCTTCCTCAACTCTTAAAAACCATAACACATCCTCCTCTCCAAGAGGATATTAGTTTATAAATATATTACAAGTCTGAGTTTATAATTTCTAATTACACAATGCTTTGAGGTCCTCACTTTTCTCAGAGCTCTGAAGTTAAATGCATCAAATAATTATGTGATTAAAATGTACTGTGTAGGGCACAATAGGTTTTGTAGTACAAAATGTTCTTAAAGACATTATTGGCCTCTTTATCCTAGGGAGTTATCTGCATTCCATACCTCTGAAGCCATAATGGATCACTTATTTGGAGGATAATATGTTCCTGATAAAACTAGCTCCAAGTGTACCAATTCATAAGTGATTTGTTCTGGAAAAATAACCTTAAATTCCTGTTTGTCAAGCCTTGTTCTGCATTTTTAAGTTCTCTTCTTATTATATTGCTTTCCCACTACTGATTTTTTTGGTGAAAATACGATTTGAATGTTTTCCTGAATATGTGCAATCATTTCCTCAGTTTAAGTACAATGATAATCCTTTCCAAAGGGACTAAGTTTACTTTCCTCTTCTCTCAGCTTCCATATAAATTACCTTAAAGAAGTTTAAATGTTGAAAAACCCTAATCATGATAAGACCAGCAGTCAGGTTAAGGGTTGGGATGGTGGTATCATCATTGGGAGGGCACTGGTGAGTTTTAAAGAAATTTCTGGGAAATGGGAAAAAAGTGGGCATGTAATGGGGAGGTGTTATTTAAAGGTACAAACTTGCAACTAGAAGATAAATAAGTTCTGGGCAGCTAATGCACAGCATAGTGATTATAATAAACATGCTTCAAAGTTCCTAAAAGACTAGATATTAAATGTTCTCACCACACACACACACACACACATAAATGATAATTGTGTGACTTGATAGAGGTATTAGCTAATGATATGGTGGTTATCATATTGCAATATATAATTGTATCAAATCAACACATCATATACCACAAACTTATAAATGTTATATATAGAGATTTTTAAATTTTTTATGTTTTTATTTTATTTTGAGAGACAAAGACAGAGAGTGAGTGGGGCAGGGGCAAAGAGAGGGGGAGACACAGAATCTGAAGCAGGCTCCAGGCTCTGAGCTGTCAGCACAGAGGCCAACACAGGGCTTGAACCCACGGACTGTGAGATCATGACCTGAGCTGAAGTCGGACGCTTAACCGACTGAGCCACCCAGTCACCCCTAAATGTTATATTTTTGTTGTAATCTAATTTTTTAAAAAAGGATGGGTACCTATTAATGAATCATATAAAACAAGAAGGCATATCTCAGAAGTTGTGCAGGACAGGCTTGGTGGAGGCAGGCTAAAGGAATGAAAGGAAGAAATGGGGCAGAAAATGGAGAGTAGCCTAACATCTGCACTATCTTCTTCCTCACCCTCTCTCTATATTTAATTTGCACAATTATCAGCACTCTGGAGTTTCCCTGGGGTAAAACTCAAATAAAATGATACACTTATAAAAGAATTATGACAACAAAACTGGACAGCTATTCTCTAGTTAAAAAGCTGTTTGAGGAGCTATGGGTAGTTTGAACCTCCAGAAGAATATCTCAAAATTCTGATGCATTTGAGCTAGGGAGCAAGAAATCTACCATCCTCCTTCCATACAGCACCCTAAAGCTCACTTACCACTTATGCAGGGCTGCAGTTGAGCCTCCAAGATTTCTAGTAATTAATCAACTTGCTCCTTCATTTTTGAGTACAAGTAGCAACCAAGAATCAAAAGACTTATGAAGAAAATAGACTAAAAAAAGACACACAAAAAAGGAGCTAACAAACACTTGACATCCTGAGGAACAGAAATATTTTAATATGTTACATAATTCAGTGGAATAATTTAAATTAAAAAAACAAAAAATAAATATCTTCAATGATACTAAGAAAATATTTGACACAGTCATAACATGATGTTATGAAAAAAGGGGTCATCATTGAAGAATAAAACCTTTTGGAAATCTAAAATCTAATTGCTGATGTAAAAATTCAATAGAACAATTGGAGGAGAAAGTTGAGGCAGTATATTAGAACTTAGAGGAAAATACAGAAATGAAAATTATAAAATATAATAGAATTAAATGATCAATGCATTGGTTATGACTTTTAACTATTAGGAGTTCTTTAAAAAGAGACAATGGAGGTAAATAAATTATCAAACAAATAAAATAACATTTTCCAGAGCTAAAAATTAAATTTCCAACAGCTGACTATCTGGCAAGGTAAATGCAACAAAGATTCACACTTTGCCATGTTATGGAAAATTGTTGCATACCCAAATTATTAAAAATAATACCAGAGAGAAAGCAGGATTACCAATGGTAGAACAAGAATCAGACTGAATTCTAGGAATGTCCAAAAGAAGCACTTAATGCTAAAATTTTTGAGTAATGTCAAAAATTGCAAAATATTTTGGTATTTTGGGCATAGTGTTTTAGATCCAGAGAATATATCAGTCAAGAGAGCATTAAAAACAAAACAAAACAAAACAAATGAACAAAAAGCCTAAGAAAATCCACCTCTCACATACCCTGAAGTAAGGTTACTTATGATGTATCCACCAAAATGAGAGGAATACAAGCAACAAAAAGTAAGGCTGAATAATGGTCCTCCCAAAGATGTACATATTCTAATCCCTGAAATCTGTGAATATTACTTTATATGGCAAATATAAATTTTTAGGTGTGATCAAATTAAGGATCTGGAGATGGGGAGATTATCCTGGATTATCTGGGTGGATCCAATATAAACACAAGGAACATATAAAAGAGATGATGTTAGATAGATCAATAGATAGCTGTTATATGATATATATATTATATATACATATATGTGTGTGTGTGTATACACACATGCAGACATGCAGGTAGATAGATACATAGATGAATATGATATGTTAAAAATGTGAGCTGTAGCCTTGATTTTGTTGTTGAACATGTCTTCATGGATGTTCTTTGTTATTTCAAATTCAACATGTATGAAACTAATTTTTCAATATTATCTCTTGCCACAAACTAGTTTATCCTGTTTCATTAGACAATTGGCTATAAATATTTCTTATTCCATTATTTTCCTACATCCAGTGCTTGATCTCCTATCAATTACATTTTTAGTCTATTTCCAAAGGCATTGTATTTTGATATTATCAAAATATTATGGTATTATTGCCAGTAGTGACAGATAGAAGATTAGAGATAGATATAGAGATGAGACAGATAAATCTTCATGAGTGGCAACTAACACTCCCTCATTGCTTCAAGCCAACAAGTTTTTAAACATATTTTATATGAATAAATATTATGTTTCTAAACCATAGATTTAATTGTCATTTCTCCGCCTCAAATTGAACACGCTACTTCAAGTTGCCTTTTATACCTATTCTCTGACACTACTAATCAAACCTTTTGTGTACAAACAAAAGATTGAAATTTATTTATACCAGGGAATTTCTATCAGGATTTTGGATAGCTTACAGAATTGACGTTATCTCCTGTAAATTTTAGAAAATGGGTATACACCAAAGGAAGCAGCTAAAACTATAGTCAAAATCATGCCACAGAAAAAGCTAGCTGCTGTAGGACACTAGACTCTTTCCTTTAATATAATGGGCTCTGCAGCCGTGATCCCCTTGAATTCTCCAGTGTCCCCATTGCTTGCCATGACTTCTTTTAAATCCAAAATATTGGACAGAAACACCTGTTGGTTGAATTTTGATTGAGGCACAAGCAGCAGTTGCCATGAGTAGCAGAGAGATCATATCTGGACATTTTACTACTTGTAATGACACCCACTGAGGTTGAACAGCAAGAATTTCTGCCACTTAAAGAATTCCCAGATGTTTTGAGATTAAAAAAATTACAAGGTCCAAATATTCCACTCCTTTGGCTGTTCAACACCCATACATACATTTCTTCTAAAACATCCTACCTAAGTTAAAATTTCTTTCATAAAATGGAAAATGTGCACTAATCCTCTCCCTTAAAAGCAATTACATCCAGCAACTAATCCACATATATGGTAGCTATTCCATTCTAGTCTCCTCAAAAACTTCTTGTAATGCCTCTCATACAACATATGCAGAAATAATGGCAGCAGCAGACTTTTAATTTTGGGAATGATTAAATAGGTTTCATCAGACTAAGCTTCCTGCCAAGGAAGCTGTTATTTATTTATTTATTTATTTATTTATTTATTTATTTATAAATAATCACAATAACAGTCACCAAATGTTTGAAGACATTGGAGAGCAACCAACTCATCCAGGACATGAACAGCCATTATCTTGGGAAGAATAAAAACATAACGAGGGAAGTTAGATATTCTCCTCCATCTTTTCTCCTTGAGGCAATTGTTGATTTTTTTAATTTTTTAAATGTTTTTGTTTATTTTTGAGAGAGAGAGAGACAGCGTGAGTAGGGGAGGGTCAGAGAGAGAGGGAGGCATAGAATCTGAAGACAGGCTCCAGGCTCCAGGCTCTGAGCTAGCTGTCAGCACAGAACCGATGTGGGACTGGGATCATGGCCTGAGCTGAAGCCGGATGCTCAACAGACTGAGCCACCCAGGCGCCCGAGGCAATTGTTGATTTTAAGCACTGGGCATTGAGGCTGTCTCAGGGTCATCTGTTTGGTCAGTTCTTGTTGGGCCAGGACCCCAAAGAGAAAGGACCACAAACAAGAAATTACTTCATTTGATGTGGCTTTTTCAGTCTTGTCAATTCCTAAGCTGTGGAAGAGTGAGAAGCTGAAAAAAATTAATTAATGAGCAGATATTAAGATGGTAACTGTCTAAGGAAAGCTTAGCTAAGCAGAGTTAAGTAGAGCTCATAGTGCTGGGGAGAAGAGAAAATCAGAGTTTAGGGTTCACCAATAGGGGATATTTGCTAAACATGCTACAACTTGGGTTGAAGCCCCTAAAATGCTATTGTTTCCTAGAAACAAAGACAATCCAGAAATAGGCCAGTCCTCAGACTGAAACCCAGACTAAAAACTACTTATTCTTGGTTGAATTGGTTTGCCTTTCTCCTGATATATATGTCTGACAGAACATTAAATCTTATATGGAGGAAAATAATATTCCACAGAGCCTCTACAAATTTCCATACACCATTACAAGTTATTAATATAAAATTTTAAGGTACATCAGGATACAGAATCAAATGACTAAATCTAAGAAAAGAGTTAATGGGAACAGATTAACTGGTTATTTATATATTAGAATCATCATAGTCTTTAAAGTATTTGTAATTAACATATTCAAAATTGAGGGCACAATGAATACTTTTTATAGAGAACTGTATGAATATCAAATGAATATTTTTGCAAAGGAAAATATTACTAACATTAATAACTCATATGAGAATAATAATAGATTGGACAGGGGAGAAAAAAGAAGAGGTAAACATGTTAGTAGAAAATGTCTAGATGGAAACTCAAAGAAAATAAAGAATAACAAATACAGAAATAACGGTCAGAGGCACATGGAACAGGATGAAAAGCTCTAATATAGTTATAATCATAGACGGAGAGAAAAGAGATAATAGATACAATAAATGAAATATTATTACTGGCCACCACTTTTCTAAAATAGATAAAATATATCAAGTAATTGCTAACCTTAAAAATAAAACTGCTAGAGGAAATCTAGGTGGCTCAGTCGGTTAAGAGTTCAGCTCTTGATTTCAGCTCCAGCCCCCTACCAGGCTCTGAGTGAAGCTTGCTTGGGATTCTGTCTCCGCTCTCTCTGCCCCTACGCCTCACACTTGTGTGCATGGTCGCACTGTCTCTCTCTCAAAATAAATAAATAAGCATTTAAAAAAAAATAAATAAAACCACTAGTTATTTTACCACCCCTCCCCCGCCAAAAGGCGGGCTTTACTCAGGAATAGCAGAGAATTGCATTCTGGGACAAGCTATGACAAAACCATAGGCAAGTCCAGGGGAAAAAAAGAGGAATGCTCCTTTACAGAGGAAAAAGAGTTGGTAGGGCTGATATAAATAAATCTGCACTGGAGTAAATTGAGTTCAAAATATGGTGGCTTTTTATTGGCTGAATTGTGACAGTCTGTCATTGGCTGGGCTGTTGCCAGGGTAGGAAAACCTTTCTTTCTTCTGCTGGGAGAGTAAAGTGGTATCCACTTTCAGGGTCAGTGTCATCCTGTTGGGTTTGCAATTGTGGACTAGTGGTAGGGTGTTAGGGCTCTCCCTAACATTCATTCTAAATGATATTTGTTTCACTAATTTTCACATCATATAATCAAGAAACTCTGAGTACCATGCAAGACATAAAAAAAAGCACACCGGGGCACCTGGGTGGCTCAGTTGGTTAAGTGTTCGACTTTGGCTCAGGTCATGATCTCATGGTTCATCGGTTCAAGCCCCGCATCGGGCTCTGTGCAGACAGTTTGGAGCCCGGAGACTGCTTTGGATTCTGTGTCTCCCTCTTTCTCTGCCCTTCCCCCACTTGCACTCTCTCAAAAATAAATAAACATGAACAAAATTTTAAAAAAGCACACTAAATCACATTATGGTTAAACACCTGAAAATCAAAGACAAGAAAAAATCCTTAAAAACAGTCGCAGGGAATGACCCATCAATTTCATCAGACCAACAATCAAAAGAAAATACTACATAAACAAGTATACATTAAAAAAATCAATTAGATTATCCATTACATTTACAGAATAAAGAAGATACAAATAATTATATAATAAAGACAATATAATTTCATAAATCAAGTGTTTATTAAACAAATCCCTAAGTAAACTGTTGTCTTAGTCCATTCAGGCTGCTATAACAAAATACCACAGAGAGCTGATTTATACACAACAAATATTTATTTCTCACAGTTCTGGAGACCAGAAGTTTGAGATCATCATGGTTGTGTTCTGGTGAATACCCTTTTCTGGGTTACAGAAAAAGTTCTGTTGACTTTTTGCTGTATCCTCACATGGTGGTGAGGGTTAGGGAGTTAGAGAATTTCTTATATAATAACACTAATTCCACTTATTTTATACTATAGGTTATAATCCATTACTATACTATGTATGTTGTTGCTTAAATTCTTTCAGCTTTGACCAGTGGGAACTTTTTTAGTTGGTTCTTGTATCACTTTGACATTCCATCATCATCATGATCTTGTTTTTATCTTATTTACTTAGTTTCTGCCACTATAAGATGCTCTATGATTATCTTGTGTGTTTTCTGTGTTAATTCTAGAATTTGTCATTTCTCCAAGGATTCTGCTTCCTTTTGTTGGAGAATAGTTTTAATACCTAAAAAAGGTATATTTGTTGCTACTTGGGTATCTTACTCTGCTTTGGCTTCTATGATAAAATACCACAGACTGGATGATTTATAAAGAACAGAAATTTATTTCCTATAGTTCTGGAGGCTGCAAGTCTGCCAGCAATATGTAATGCCCTTTTTGGGGGAGTTGCTAACTACCAACTTCTCCCTGTACCTTGACATAGTAGAAGGGGTTAGGTAACTCTCTGGGACCTCTTTCAAAATACCACTAATCCCATTCATAAGAACTCCATCCTCACAACCTGAGCACCTCCTAAATTTCCCACCTACTATCACCATCACATTGGGCATTAGGATTTCAACAAATGGTTTCTTGTGGAATACAAACATTCAGTCCATAGCAACAACAAACAGAAAGTTTCAAATATCATTAAGGGTATATATTAACAAAATTACAGTTTGTGGTATAAATAATGATAAAAGTTTGGATGTTTCTTCTTGAGATGAAGGGCAAGACAAAGACATATATTCCACCACCCTTATTCAATACCGTGCTGGAGGTTGTATGCTGTATTAAAAGGCAAGGAAGATAAATAAAAGGCAAGAATAGTAAAAATTAAAATGGTGAATATGTACTATTTGCATATAGTTTACATAGAAGACCAAAATAATCTACAAACAAATGATTTTGATTTTAGCAAGTCTTCTAACATAAACGTCAATATAACATGTAAATTTCATTTCTAATGCATTTCTATACACTATCAGCAAATAATTAGAAAACAACATTTAAGAGAACATCTCCCACAAAGTTGGGAGACTTATTCCACTGGATATCAAGTCTTATTTTTAAAAAAAATTTTAAATGTTTTATTTATTTTTGAGACAGAGAGATACAGAGCATGAGCGGGGAGGGGCAGAGAGAGAGGGAGACAGAATCCGAAGCAGGCTGAAGGCTCTGAGCTGTCAGCACAGAGCCTGATGCGGGGCTTGAACCCACGAACGTGAGATCATGACCTGAGCCGAAGTCGGAGGCCTAGCCAACTGAGCCACCCAGGCGCCCCATATCAAGTCTTATTTTAAAACTACTGTAATTTAAAAAGTCTGAGATTGTCACATGGAGAGAAAAAAAACTGAAGTAACAAAAAACACACCACAAATCTATATTTATCTGTCATTTATCTATATCTATTGTCTATATCTATCTATCATGTATCAATTTTTGTCTATCTATCATTCTACCATCTTTGTCACTATATTATAATGGGGAGAGATGGCATTTCCTATGTACTGCACTAGATCCAAATGGGAAAAGTAATCATGAACCTAACCACGTGTTATACACAGAAATAAATTCTGGATGGATTCTCTAGCCAAAGATATAAGATAAATAAATAGTTTATATAGAGTAACATAGAATAAAATCATCACACTCAACAAGAAGTACACAAAAATCCTTAAACCAAAAGGAAAAAAAATGATAATTTTAAATTCATAAAAATGAAGAATTTCTGTAGTAAAAACAGCATTAGAAAGTTGAAAGAGCAAGTCAAGATTGGTAGAATATATTTGAAATAAAAACACTCAACCATATCTAAAGCCAGTTTCCATTTTACTTAGTCACATAGTAACAAAAATAATTACAGTAATGATAAATGAGTAAAGGGATTAATAAGTGACATTTATTAAACATATATTTCAGAATCTAATTGCAGCTGGGTAAGCAGGCAGCTGGAGGCCAGTCGCTGTGCAGTGCCGACGCCCAGGGGCCACCGGAGTCTGCTGGAACCCATTCCCATTGTCTCCCATCGCCCCTCACCCTGTCACCAGCCAAGGTCCTGTCCCTACTGCGTGGAAGTCCGGCAAACGTGAGAAAGAAACTTCTGTCTTAGGGCTTATTATGAAGTTGCGATGACAGGCTCAGTGAAGGCCATGCTCTTGATGTGGGGGCTACCTCAAGAAACAAGCCAAAGTACACATTGTTGAGAGTTCCAAATATTGAGTTGGCAAATAAAATAACCAAAATCACAACAAGAGAAACCGAGAGACAGCATTAAAAGAACACTTCCTTAACAGATAGGCCCTGGACAGTCAATGAGCTTCTTTTAATAGAGCAATACTCACAGGTACAGAGGGCATAACAAGCTTTTAAAACTGACAAGAGACAGAAAGCTAGCCAAAATAACAAAATGGAAGAACACTTCTCTAAAGAAATTCCAGGAAGAAGTCACAGATACAGAACTGCTCAAAACAGATATAGGCAACATAACGGAGCAAGAATTTAGAACAATTGTCATAAAATTAATCGCTGGGCTTGAAAAAAGCATGTAAATCATCAGAGAACCTATTGATACAAAGACTAGGGACCTTCAAAATAGCTGTAACGAGTTAAAAAATGCTATGAATGAGGTGCATAATAAAATGAAGGTGACCACTGAATGGATTGAAGAGGCAGAGAGAAGAATAGGTGAATTAGAAGACACAGTTGTAGAAATAGAGGAAGCTGAGGAAAAGAGAGATAAATTGATCCAGAAGTACGAAAGAAGAATTCAAGACCTCGGTGATACAATCAAATAGAACAATATCCGTATCATAGAAATTCCTGAAGAAGAAGAAAGAGAAAAAGGTCCTGAAGGAGTGCTGGATGAAATTACAGCTGAGAACTTCCCCAATCTGTGGAAGGAAATAGACATTGAAATCCAAGAGGCACAGAGAACTGCCCTCAGATGTAACCTGAGTCAACCTTCAGCTGACATATCATAGTGAAACTGGAAAAATATAAAGATAGAGAATTCTGATAGCAGCTAGGGATAAAAAGGCCCTAACATACAAAGGGAAACCTATCAGAGTGGTTACAGACCTTTCTAATGAAACTTGGCAGGCCAGAAAGGAATGGCAGGAAATCTTCAATGTGATGACCAGTAGAGAAATATGCAGCCAAGAATGCTTTATCCAGTGAGGCTGTCATTCAAACTAGAAAGGGAGATAAAGGTTTTCCCAAATAAACAAAAATTGAGAGAACTCATCACCACCAAACCAGCCCTACAAGAAATCCTAAGAGGGACTCTATGAGGGAAATGTTGCAAGGAATACAAGGTACCAGAGACACCATTACAAGCATGAAACCTACAGAAAACACAATGAATCTAAACCTATATTTTTCAATAATAACACTGAATGTAAATGGACTGAGGGCTCCAATCGAAAGACACAGGGTAGAGGAATGGATAAAAAACCAAAATCCATCTATTTGCTGTCTACAAGAGACTCATTTGAGACCTGAAGTCACCTTCAGATTGAAAGTGAGGGGATGGAGAAATATCGATCATGTGACTGGAAGTCTAAAGAAAGCTGGAGTAGCCATATTATATCAGACAAAATGGACGTTAAAGTAAATTTAGTAACAAAAGATGAAGAAGGACATTATATAATAATTACAGGGTCTCTCCATCAGGAGGAGCTAACAATTATAAACATCTATGAGCCAAATTTGGAAGCACCCAAATACATAAAACAATTAATCACAAACAGTAACAATCTTACTGATAAGAATGTGCTAATTGCAGGGGATTTTAATACTCCACTTGCAGCAATGAATAGATCATCCAGACAGAAAATCAGTAAAGAAACAATGTACCTGAATGACACATTGGAACAGATGGATTTTACAGATATATTTAGAATTCTAAATCCTGAGGCTAGGGAATTCACTTTCTTTTT
>CM053560.1:115896959-115960294 GCA_028646485.1 Cryptoprocta ferox
TGGGCAGTCTAAAAGCATATAACCAGCCAAGAGGAGAGATAAGAATACGCTATGGGAAATATATCTGGATGGCAGCAGAAAAGAAGGAGAAGCAAAGAAAAAAGGAAAAAAAAAAAAAAGACAACTCCCTTGTGTGGATGGGCATGGTCTGTCATCAGGTCAGGTCTCGGGGGCTGCTCTCTCTGAGGCCCCGCCTTGGTGGTTGTGGGGAGAAGTATAGCGCCGCTTCAAAGCTTTGCCGGAACCATGCGCTGCAAGCCACCTTTCTGTGTCCGATCTCCCTGTGCCGCGGGCAAGCCAAACTGTATTCTCCAAGCTCTGCCTCTCTTCCAAATCCCAGTCCGTGCAGTTCAACACTGTCACCGGGGATGGGATTCGTTCCCGCTGGCGGCCGGCCTTCCGGCCCGGCTTGCGCCGCCCTTTTCGCGGAGCTGCCACCGCCGCCGCCGCTGCCGCTTTTCAAGGCCCCTTTCTCGGCGCCACAGCCGCCGCTTTTCGCACCGCTGCCGCCTTTATCTGTGCCGCGGCTGCTCCCGGTGCAGATTGGAGTGGATGCCGCTGCCGCTGCACCCAAGGAAGAATTCGCAGGCCAGATGGGATGGGTTTCTCTCCCGGCGCTCAGCAGTTATATATGGGGAGATGGGCGAGTTTTTCCTCCCTTAGAGATGGTTCTAGGTGCGATTTCTGTCTCTCTTTCTCTTCCCCTGTCTCTCTGGGGCACAGTGTGCTCTCCCTTTGTTGGGCTCAGGGGCTCCTTCCCCCTGCGCCACTGGGACCCGCCCGTCCCCTAATTTCTCAGATCACAGTCACTCACTCAGGCAATCTTTGAAGTTGTCTTCTTTCTGGAGTCTGTTTCTTCTTTCCCCCACTTGCAAATCCAAGTTTTATCACTTCAGTCCTTCTCAGTTCAATCCATATGGGTGTGCGGAGATTACATAACTCCCTGCTTCTCCGCCATCTTGCCTGCTCCCCTCAAGTGCATTCTTTAATATCCATCACCAGCCTCCCTTCTAGTAACAAGCTGTTTATTCTCTATAGTTAAGCCTTAACTCTACCTCTCTCTCTCTCAGATTCTCCCTTTGCTCATTTACATTTTTTCTTAAATGGCATATGAGTTAGTGAGATCATAAAGTATTTGTTGCTCTGACTGATGTATTTTGCTTGTCATCATACTTTCTAGCTCCATCCATGTCACTGATGGAGTGACGGATTGGGTATAGAGCTCAGGGCCTGGAAGTCTCCCTAGTCCACCTGGCAATATCTTTTTGGTGACCACAAAGGGACCAGACAATTGTATGTTGAGCTTCACTCTTCATTGGTGAGTCTTCAACTCTCACCTCCCTTGTGCTGAAGAGTTGCTTAGGAACCATACTTCCTTTGTTCTACTCTCTCTTTCTGATCTACTGGGAACCAGTCTGGTAGTATTTATGAAAGACTGATTTTCATATCTAAGGAATAAAGGGACACTTGTTCCTTCCCACAGAAATGTCTTCTTGGGCAACTAAGAACCTAGGGGAAGTATCTAAGGTCATTCCTCCAGAAGCGCATTAGTCTCACAGGGAACTTCCTCTCATGGTAATTAATTTCTTGTTGCCCAGGCATGCACACATACTCCGATTACTTAAGTACTCCAAGCCCCCCTGCTTGTTTCAGACTTCCACAGGAAAAACTGAGACACATAAAAGAGTGATTCATGGTCACTCATGGAAGTGATGCTTACAAAGAGCACAGTGAGAGATTCTCTGTCCAAGTGCTGATGCATAGGGGCCCATGTACCCCAATGTTCATAGCAGCACTTTCAACAATAGCCAAATCATGGAAAGAGCCTAAATGTCCATCAACTGATGAATGGATCAAGAAGATTTGGTTTATCTATACAATGGAATACTACATGGAAGTGAGAAAGAATGAAATCTGGCCATTCGTAACAAAGTAGATGGACCTCGAGGGTGTCTTTCTAAGTGAAATAAGTCGGGCGGAGAAGGACAGATACCATATGTTTTCACTCATAGGTCTAACAGGAGAAATCTAACAGAGGACCATGGGGAGAGGAAGGAAGAAAAAGAGTTAGGGAGAGGGAGGGAGACAAAGTATGAGAGACTCTTGAATACTGAAAACAAACTGAGGGCAGAAGGAGGAGGGGGAAAGGGGAAGGGAGGTGATGGTCATGGTGGAGGACACTTGTGGGGAAGAGCACTGGGTGTTATATGGAAACCAACTTGACAATAAACTATAAATTTAAAAAAATAAAAACTATATAGGAATGCATATGATCCAAAGGGGGAAAAAAAAAAAAAGAAACACAACCGATGAGCCTAGGGGAAGGAAATGAAAAATAACACAAAAACAGAGAGGGAAGCAAACCATAAGAGACTCTTTTTTAATGTTTATATATTTCTTTTTGAGAAAGGGAGAGAGCACAAGCAGGGTAGGGGCAGAGAGAGAGACACGCAGAATGTGAAGCAGGCCCCAGGTTCTGAGCTGTCAGCACAGGGCCCGATGCAGGGCTCCATCACATGAACCACAAGATCATGACCTGAGTCGAAGTTGGACACTCATACTACTGAGCCACCCAGGCATCCCTAAGAGACTCTTAAATATAGAGAGCAAACTGAGGGTTGCTGGATGTGCAGTGGGTGGCAGGATGGGCTAAATGGGTGATAGGCAATAAAAAAGGGCACTTGTTAGGAAGAGCACTGGGTGTTATATGCAAGTGATGAATCAATGGGTTCTATTCCTGAAACCAATACTACACTATATGTTAACTAACTTGAATTTAAATAAATAAATTAAAAACAAAGTCCTCTGTGCTATGCCTATTCATCTCTCCCTACATTCTCCTGGAAACTGCTGATCTTTTTAATGTCTCCACATTTTACTTTTTTCAGAATGCAATATAGTTAGAATATACACTATATAGCCTTTTCAGATTTGTTTCTTTCACTTAGTAATATGCATTTCAGATATTTTCATGGATTTGGGGCTCACTATTTCTTTTTCTTTTTTCTTTTTTAAAAATTTTTAAATGTTTATTTAATTTTGAGAGAGAGTGACAGAACAGGAGTGGGAGAGGAACAGAGGGAAAGGGAGACAAAGAATCTGTAGCAGGCTCCAGGCTCTGAGCTGTCCGCACAGAACCGGATGCGGGGCTCAAACCGACGAACCGTGAGATCATGACCTGAGCTGAAGTGGGCTGCTTAACCGACTGAGCCATCGAGGTGCCCCTTCTTTTCTTTTTTTAGCACCCAATGATATTTCAATTTCTGGAGATGTCACAGATTATTTATCCAATCACCTACTGAAGTATATCTTAGTTGCTTCCAAGTTTTTGAAATTTTAAATAAATCGTCTATAAACATTAATGTGCAGGGTTTTGTGTGATCATAAGTTTTCAACACCTTTGGGTAAATACCAAGGAGTGTGATGGTGGATTCTATAAGAGTATATTTAGTTATATCTAAATATATATATACACACATATATATTATAAAGTTATATATTATATTATATTATTTATATATTATTTAATATATCATATAATAATATAACTGTGTATATATATACAGTTATATATACACACACACACACACACACACACACACACACACACACACAGACTGTTAACCTGTCTTCCAAAGTGGCTGTACTATTTTGTGGAGTCACTGTTGCTTCATATCCTTGTCAACATTTGATATTGCCAATGTTCTCGATTTTGGCCATTTAATAGGTGCATGGTGATAGCCCATTGTTGTTTCAGTTTGCATCTCCCTGATGACATATATCGTGGAGCATTTTTTCATGTGTTTATTTGGGATCTGAATATTTCTTTGGTGAAGTGTCTATTAAAGTCTTTGGACCATTTTGTAATTGGGTTGTTTGTATTCTTATTGTTAATTTTTAAGAGTTCTCTGTATATTTTGGATTACAGTTCTTTATCAGATGTGTATTCAAATATTTTCACCAAGTCTGTGGCTTGTCTTATTCTCTTGACATTGTCTTTGGCATGGTAGAAGTCTTTAATGTTAGTGACATCGAACTTATTGGTTATTTTTCATGGATAGTATCTTTCGTAGTTTATATAAAAAGACATCACCATATCTGAAGTTGTCTAGGTTTGCTTTTACATTGTCTTTAGGAGTTTTAGTTATGCATTTTACATTCTGGCCTATGATCTATGTTGTTTTAATTTTTGTGAGGGGTGTAAAATCCGCATCTAGATTCTTGTCTGTTGGTTTGTTTGTTTTGCTTGTGGATGTCCAGTTGTTCCAGTACTATTTAAGATACTATATTTGCTCTATTGCATCACCTTTGCTCCCTTGTAAAAGATACATTGATATATTTATAGGGGTATATTTTTGGGCTTTCTATTCTATTCCATTGATTTATGTGTCTTTCATCAATAGCACACTGCCTTGATATATATTATAGCTTTATAATAAGGCATGAAGTTGCGTAGTGTCAGTCTTCTGACTTTTTTCTTCTCCTTCAATATTGTGTTGGCTATTTTGGATCTTTTTCTTCTCCATATAAATTTTAGAGTTAGGTTTTCCATATCCATAAAATAACTTGATGGGAGTTTGATTGCTATTGCACTGAAACTATATTATCAAGTTAGAAAGAACTAACATCTGGAAAGAATTTATCTTTCTATTTATGAACATGGAATATATCTCCATTTATTTATTCTTTAATTTTCTTCATCAGAATTCTGTAATTTTCCTTATACAGATCTTTTACATATGTCATTGATTTATTACTAAGTATTTCATTTTTTGTGATGCTTAAGTAAAAGGAGTTTTCTTTTTTAAATGTTTATTTGTTTATTTATTTTGAGAAAGAGAGATAGAGAGCAAACAGGGGAGAGACAGAGAGAGAAAGAGAGAGAGAGAGAGAGAGAGACAGAATTTCACAGTGCTTGAACTCACTAACCATGAGATCATGACTCAAGACAAAATCAAGTCAGACGCTTAACTTACTGAGCACCCAGGCACCACTGAAGTTCTGTTTTCAATTTGAAATATCTACCACATTCAAATTTCATTTTCATTTTATTGAATTTAAGTCATTTTATTATTAGTATGTATTTAAGATGTAAATGGTGAATGAACAGAGGAATAGCCAGAACTTATTTTTTTTCCCTAGACCTGAAATGAAAATGTCATAGGTGTGGGTGAAATTATAACACTTAAACAATAACTGGTGTTTTGAAAAGACTCTTCTGAGACTTGGAAGGGAAAAATCTTGAACCTAGGATTGGACTTGTCATATTAAAAGTATATCTAAAAGATAAGATAGAGTGGTTGGGTACCTCAGCTGGTTAAGAACCAACTCTTGATCTCAACCAAATCAGATCTTGATTTCAAGGTTGTGAGTTCAAGCCGCATACCCAGTGTGGAGCCTATTTAAAAAAAAATAAAGAATAAGAAGTAAAGTCATTAGATCCTAAAAACAATTTATATAAAATAGTACATTACTTTTAACGATGAAAAGTGGTTATAAATAATGAGGTCCTGACATTTAAGCTAAGACACTACACAATGTAGCAGGATTCTCTCACAGAGAGTTGTGACACCGAGGCTCTTCTTTCCAGGAAGCAACTTTATTCCAGCTGGCATCACTCAGTTGAGTTCGTACCCAAAGAACTGAGCCCCAAACACCACATGGTGTGTTTTTTTTTATATATTTTTTTTACTTGTTTGTCTCCCATATATGGTAACACACAAACATACAGTCTGATTAAAGTGGTCTCATGTTACAAGATCGTGAGGGATGTTGTCATATACAGGAATAGCAAGGTTGCCTGAGATGTTCTTTTGTTTTTTCTTTCCTTAGGGAGGGGACCCTACCACATTTCTCCTTTTGATGCTCGGACCCCTCTATTTAGGGTCAAAAAGCATCATCTTGGTTTAGAGATTTATATTTTTATAACATCATTACATGAGTGGACATCTCTTTTTTTTAATTATGGCCTCAATGAGACTGGAGGCAGAACATACAACCAGGGGAGCTAAGCAGGGTAAGATTAAGCATCCTCCTAAAATTAGGAGGATAATTCCTATGAGGCTTTTGAATCCCCCAAGAGTTGAAAACCATCCTCCAAATAACTCTCCAGGTTTCCAACTGTTCCAGGTATGGACTGGGACATGAGCAGCATTTCTCATTCGATCTGTGATCTCCTGTATGACTTTTTCCTCATCATCTATCTGTATGCAGCAGTTGTTCAGGTTAAAATTTCCACAAACACCTCTCTCAGAAGCAAGCATGTAATCTAAGGCCAAGCAATGTTGATAAATGGCATTGTACATTTTGGTTTATTGCTTGGCTAGTAAGTTAAGAGCTCTGGAAGTTTCATTGGTTATAATTTTTACAACTGCTTGCAGTCTAATTATGTGGTTTAGCATGTTAATGGAGTGCAGTAGCCCCCAAACCCATCTTCTGCCCAGGTGGCAAGGCCATGATACTGGATTTTAATGGTTAATTGTAAGGCACGCTGCTTTTTTTTTTTTTAATCTCCCTGTCCTCATACACTTGAATTCCCAAATGTTTTTCTATGGCAAGTGGGATCAGGAAGAAAGATGGATGAATAGTTTCCAGCACATATGACCCTGACCAGATGGAGGGAAGTATAATATAGGCTGTCCTTTCACATATCTAGTACAGTCCACCCGGACTTGCCATTTTATGGCTGTGTTTATATGGTCTCAAGCCTCTTAGAGATGAGAGAAGCTAGACAAGGGGTGGGGATCTGGCCCAAGGTGATCTGGGGTCCCCCTACCGTTGGGTTTTCTGGGCAGTTGAGTTTTAAAATCTTTGTCCTAGGCATGTTAAGCTTTTAACAGAGATGATGGTGAACATTTTTCCCCAATAGGCAAGACAGTTTTTTCCAATAATTGAGCTTTTGAGAAGCCAAACCCTGATAGTAGGACTGGGGTATTTTGTTTTACTATAAGGTTTGTGGGGTATTTTTTTAGTCTTTTGTGGCCATTGTTTTCCTATGTTGGTACCAAGGAAGTATCTTATCCACAAAAGGAAGGTGAGCATTAACAGAAACCTCTCACTACATTTCTAGCCAGCCAAGATGGCCTCGGCCAATCCTATGGCAAAGAGTAGAGGAAGAATCAGAATAATAGTGAGAAACAAGTTGTGACAGTGCATCACAGTAAGGAAACATGTAGAAAATAAGAGCAGTCTTTTGTTTCACTAGACTGCTTCCTCAAGCATTTGCCGTGCAAAGATTAGTCAGTTTCCAGAGTGTCTAAAGCAGGGCTGCAGTCTCTTGGAGCCTCTGGAGTTGCAGATTGCATCTTCCGTATAGTCAGCTTGCACAGCGTTGATGGATCAGGAATGCACTCCCAGTTTTGAGATGCCGGCTTCACTCTGCTATAGTGAATCCGGGGACCCACTTCGGCTACCTTTACTGCAGTAAGGGTGGATAAAATGACAGTGAACGGGCCCCTCCAGAGGGATTTTAGGAGTTGGATATTTCATTCCTTTATTCATATTGCATCTCCGGGTTTAAAGAGGTGAGCCTCTGTAGTCAGATTTACAGGTAATCATTCTCTGACCCAGTGTTGAAAGGTGGTTAGGGTAAAGCCAAGGGCCTGCATCTGTTGTTTTAGGGTTAGATTGTCTATCTCATTTAGATTCCCCCCTTATGCCCCTGATAATAGGGGGGGGGCATAAAGTATTTTATAAAGGGAGAACCTCATCTGCTTCTTTAGCCTCCCACTTGCAGCTGCAGTCTGTCTCCCTGAAGGTCCCTTATCTCTCCCTGCTTAATGTTACCCCTTTCCCTATTTATTTTTCCCCTGGAACAGGGCCTGTAACTGCTATTGGGGAACAGGCTTCTTCAAGCTGATAAGGGATGGTGTAGGGGTACAGCAGTTAGAGTCTACCCAAGGGTTAGTCAACTGGCCCACAATATGGTTTTCCAGGAAGGCTGGCAGGCATGAGGCAGCATAAACATTAGCAGACACAAAGAAAAAAACACCAAGTAAAGATTATACTGACCAACAGGATGGCATCTTAAAATAATGTCTATAGTTTCCAAACCTGTCAAATAATCTAGGAGAGACCCTAACTTTGTAAACAACAGATATCAGGGACTCTCTCATTACCCAGCTAATGGAGAAGCAGGAGCAATAAGTAATCAATCTATGGTGGCTCTATTTTTAAAAGTTTGGCCCTAACTTAATTTAAAAAAATGTTTTAAAGAATCTAATGCTTGTGAGGTGTTATTTAGAGTTTTGCTGAATAATAAGCTATATTTTGATGTGTAAAACTTTTTCAAGAGCCAGAAGTTCTACTAGAGAAAGAGTCAAGGCAGTCATTTACCATTATTAATTTGTAATTTTTACGTAAGCCAAACATGAGTATTATTTTATAAAGCAGAATTTTTATTACTTTTTGTGCCTTTTCTGTCTTGCAGGGGAAGGCCCCTACCCAATTAGTAAAATATTAACCCATACATACAGATGTTAGCTTTTTTTTTTTTTACCTTGACAACTGAGTAAGACCTAATTGTTAGTCTTTTCCTGGATAGTCTCCAGTTCCTCGATTGTCTGGGAGAGCAAGTTTGTGGTTGAAAGGATTATTTTTAAGATATACTTTATAGCCTGATACCACTTGCAGAACTGTCCCTGACAATTTTTTTTTCCACCAAACATCCTTTGAGCCATTTGATAAGTTTTGTCCCTTCCTAAATGAAAGGTCTGATACTGTGTTTTAATAATCTTTTAGCTCTGTGAGCTTGGTAATAGTAATTGCCCTGCTCTGTTTTAACCATTGCAAGGGCTGGAGACAGGTTTTAGGAGTCAGACCCCAGTTTATTTATTTTTTTATTTATTTTGGGGGAGGGGAGAGTAGGTGGGATTGAGTCTCCATTAATAATTGATATAGCAGCAAACTATTTTCCTGAACCCTGGTATCTATAGCTTACAATACCCAGTGATTTTCAAAAGCTCCCATAATTGTTTATCTGTTCAGAGTTAGTAGCAACAGAGTCTCTAATTTAGTTATAATGTGCCTTTCTAGCAAGGGAGTATGGCTCTCTGGCATTATCAGGAAAGAATGAGAAAAACTTATGTTTCCCCATATACATCCCAGGGGCTGAGAGAAAATTTTAGTTAGAAGTTTTCCAGAGGTACCCCCAATAGTCAGGCTGCATTTGGATAGTTGGCCTGGAGTGGAAAGGAGGACAGAAAAGGTAGCTCTGGTGTTATGAAGGAAATCAACCAGTTCTCCTTCTATATTTAGAGTTACCCAAGGTTCTGTGTTTCTGATAGATGATTTAGGGGAGTCACCGTGAAGAGCCCCAGTCCCCGGTTAGTCCTTTCCAGGGATATTGGTTATCTGAGCCCTCACAGATAGAGGTCCCCGAGGGCATTCAGATCTCCAGTGATTGTTTCCATATCAGGGGCATGGCTTATGGGTTTTTCGTTTTGGTTGTCCCCTCTGAAGATGTTCTCATTTTAGTGCTCTGAATAGCCACAGAAATTGCACTTGGTGCCAGGACTTCGGGAAGTCTGGTCTGACTCCTAACGTGACATAGCACGTAAGGCCAAAACTAAGGCCTTAGATTTTTTTTAAGCTTCCTTTTCTGTTTTATTTGTAATATACCCAATTGGCAGCTCATAAGAGCTCCTCCAGGGTCCCTTCAAGGCCAACAGCCAATTTTTGCATTTTCTCTGAATATCTAGAGCTGATTGCATGACAAATGTGTCTTTTAAAATTATCTTAGCCTTAGGGGTGTCAAAAGAGATAGCCACATATTTAATGAGACCCTCCCTCAACCTCTGCAGGAAGGCCATCAGGCTCTCATTTTGTATTTGTAAAATAGTGGCTAATTTAGCATAATTTAAGGGCTAAATATTAGAGTTCCTTCTTTTTTTCTAAAACATCTGTGTCATTAAGAGTCTGATTTACAAAAGCGTGATATCTTTCCAGATCAACTCAAAAACACATGTAATATTCTGAAAAGCCTTTATATATTTATCCAATTAGAAAATTTACCTAAATCTCCTTTATCTATCTTAAACCTTGTAATGTAAAGTGTTTTTCTTTTGTTTTGTTTTGTTTTTATCCCTCTGTTTCCTGCCTGTAGGACCTTGTGTGTAGGACTGTAACCAAGCAAGCTTTTTTTGGTTGTCGTAGGATGCACTAATTTTATTTTGGCCCAACAGTAACTTACATATTGAGCATTGGCCATTGAGGGAGGGGGTTAAAGGGCCAAGGTCAAGGTCTTTTCCCCTGATTTTTTCAACAATGCCCACACAAATATGTTTCAGCCACGTGTGTATCCATTTTTGCCATACAGTGGGCTAAGCTTAGTAAAATGGCTCCCACTTACTTAGTAAAAGCCCTTTATATATCATCCATCCCTCATATGGCAGAGGTATCCATTCTTCTAATAAACAAGAACAACACAAATGTGGAGGATTTGGAGGCTGGCACCAAGGGTATTGCCATCATTTTCCCAGTCTTTGGATCAAAGGAGGAAGAATTTTAATCTTAATCCTATGTATAACCTTAGTCCATCTTGACCATATATAAAACTTCTTTTTAAAGATTATCCTTCACAAATCTTCTACAACTTTTCTTTTACATTTAGATTTTGTCCCAAGCCATTTTTTCTCCAAATAACCAGTCTCATTTAGGACAAAATCACTTTCTTTTACCTTTAACAGAAATATATTTCCATTCCTTATATCTTTATTACATACCTCCTACTTTCCTACATACAGAGTTGCTTTCCTTATTTCCAACAGTCTTAAGTACACTTAGCAGAATTTTGACTGCTAGAAACCTTAGTCTCCAGTGAAAACTAAGTAGTAATCAATTGTGAACTCTATGTCATGTCAGAATTTTTTTTGGATGGCAAACTTATGAATTCATTAAGCACAAAGCATGTTTTTCAACAGTTCCAAATATCCTTAGTTTTTTTGCAACAAGTCAAAAGCATAAACCTACATCTAGTAATTAGTGCTTTAGCTTCTTATCTTGTTAGATAGTCAATAAATTCAATCTCACTTTATCATGCAAGCAAAACTTTAATGTTTTAGGTTACCAAGGACTTTGAAAACTATCTTAACAATTACCCATGAAAACTATGAGACAGACAAAATTAACCTTCACTTTAAGTCATCCTTTTGTTAACAAATTGGAACAGAGATAACATGAGCTTATTTGACCTTCAGCAAATCTAGGTAGAATACACGTTTCTGTTTTTTATATGTTGATAAACACTGTCTATCTCAAACAAACAAACTTAAATTAACTTAAACACTGAATATGTTTTACTTGAGTTTGCATAAGACATTTTGTTCCCCATGGTTAATTTTTACCTGAAAAGTTGGTGGGGAAATCTGACTTTGGTGGTCTTCACTCCTCAACATCTAGGGTAGGAGGAGGAGCTGATTGTGCCTGAGGCACTGAAGAGTCAGTTATGCAGGCCACTCCCGCCAGGTGGTGCAGAAACGGAGTGGGGGAAGGGAGGGCAAAAGAGGAGAGGTGCCAGCAGAAAGCAGAGAAAGAGAATTCTCTACTTTTTAACTCTTGTCAGCTCAGACAGAGGAGCAGACTTCAGGTTTCTTTTGTTTTGTTTTCCACCAGTGGAATTAGGCAGTCCATGTCAGCCCAGAGAAGACCGGGAATTTCCATGAAACAAAACGAGTTTTGGCAGCTGCTTGGGACTATTCCTTAAGTCCCTGTTCTGAGGTAGAATAACCAGAGACAGTTGGTTCTAATTATTATAGTCATTGACCCAGAAAATGAACAAGAAACATGTCCCCATACACAGTTCCACGGTGACTCCAACCTGCTGCCCAGCGCCCAGCGCCCAATGCCATAGAATTGCAACTTCGTTCCTCTTCCCTTGTGGAATTACTAGTGCAACTCTGGAAGGTGATCAGACTCCCCTTATGCCTATTACAGGCAGGTGTACCAAAACTAACCTGAGTTCTTACCAGTCTGACAGGCGCTCCCTGAGTTGCTTCCTGGGCCTTATCGGTTCCATTAATGCACATGGGTCCTCGCCCTAGAATGTCAGGAAGGCTAGTCTCCACAATCAAGAGGTCCGCTGGCGCCAGGTGAGCTGCCTGTCCTGGCGCCCTGAGGTTTGCATCCCCGGTGGTAAAGGAGGTAGAAACACACCGTCTCCGAATTCCAGACGAGCCCCCAAGTAACATAGCAGGATTCTCACACAGAGTCATGACACCAAGGCTTTTCTTTCCAGGAAGCAACTTTATTCCAGCTGGCATTGCTCAGTTGGGTTCTTACCCAAAGAACTGAGCCCCGAGCACAATGTGGCATGGTTTTTAATGCATTTTTTACTTCTTTGTCTCCCATATATGATAATACACATACATGCAGTCTGATTAAAGTGGTCTCATGTTACAAGGTCATGAGGGATGTTGTCATATATGCGAATAGCAAGGTATTTTGAGATGTTCTTTTTTTTTTCTTTTCTTAGGGAGGGAACCCTACTACAGGTTGAGGTCTGAGGGCTGCTGTAAAATGAGCTGCAAAGGACAGATTAAAATTTATCCAAGATAATAAAGGACGGCCATCTATCTATCTGTCTATCTAATCACATATTTACCAGCTCTCTTCTATCTACCTTTATACAAAGACAGATAAGGAATAGCACTGATCTAAAGTACTGTAACATTAAAGTGATAGTGTAGTTGAAGAGAAAGAGATAGGAAAGGAAGTCTGAGAGATATTTGATAAATGAAGTCCTTGAACCCTTGGTATGGGATAGGAGACAGTTTTTAGAGACTGGTGCATGTTATTTCTCCTGGTATAAAATGCTTAGAAGGTTAGAAGCCATGATATAAAAACCAAGGTTTGTGAACCATCTTCAGACCATTCTCTAACTCTCTACGATTATAAAATAAAATTTGTAAATAAAAAATATTACAAGGTCTCATGGTTTTCCTCCCTCTCTGTTTTTATCTTATTTTTCCTTCCCTTCCTTTATGGTCTTCTGTTAAGTTTTTAAAATTCCACATATGAGTGAAATCATATAATATCTGTCTTTGTCTGACTGACTTAGTTCACTTAGTATAATACCCTCTAGTTCCATCCAAGTTATTGCAAATGGTAAGATTTCATTCTTTTTCATTACCAAGTATTACTCCATTATGTATATATACCACATCTTCTTTATCCATTCATCACTTGATGGACATTTGGACTCTATCCATAATTTTGCTATTGTTGATAATGTTGCTATAAACATTGGGGTACATATGCCCCCTTGAATCAGCACTCCTGAAGCCAAGACTGCATTGTATGTGAGCTAACTTGACAATAATAAATTAAAAAATTGAAAAAATAAAATAGAAAAAACAGGACAAAACAAACAAGCAAAAATATTACAGAGGCTGTACAGCTATTTGAGAATAATGCTACAAACAGAACTCAAGGATCAGATGTTGTGTTGAACAAGGTGAGCAGTAAATATACATTAAATATTGTATTTGTATACTTATTTCAATAATGTTAAAATCAACATGTCATCTAAGGTATTCAAAGCTCCATGTTATTTTTCAAATAATTGTTATATTATTTGATATTCATATTCAAATATAACATTGACAAATGATTCTGCAAGATATTTTTGTCCTTTTATTCTATATTTGAAGATATTTACAATAGAAACATACTGGGAAAACTATTGAAATTAGAATTGTCATAGAATATAGTAGGAGAGGTACACCTAGGTGGTTCAGTCAGTTAAGTGTCCAACTCTTGATTTCAGTTCAGGTCATGATCTCACAGTTGTGAAATCGAGCCTTGCATCTATCTCCACACTGGATGTGGAGCCTAACATTCCTCTCTCTCTTCCTCTGCCCCGTCTCTGCTTATGTGCATGGTGTGTGTGTGTGTGTGTGTGCGCGCGCGCGCGCTCTCCCTTTCTCTCTCTCACAAACAAAGAGAATATCAAGATCAGAAGGAATTAAGAGGAAAAGGCCAAAACAAGAAAAATAAAGGGTGCATAGAAAAAGACCATAAGACCACCCTAATTTCTATACCTGAATTTCAATTTTGATTCTGAGGTTTCTAACAAGGAAGTAAGTGGGACATGTTCAGTAATGATTATCAGAAACTTCAAGAAAGTAAAAATTCTCTTGACTCTATATACTAAAAGAAATTGCTCATGTAGGCTTTGATATTTGAAAAAATAAATGACAGTTTTATTGATGTACTAAAATATCATTAAATCACTGTTTAGAATGTACAATTCAGTGATTTTTAATATATTCATGGAGTCATCAAAAATTATCATTATATAATTTCACTATATTTTTAGCATTGCGAAAAGAAATCCTAACCCTATTAGCATTCTAGTCCCCTTCATCCCCTCTACCAGTCCATGGAAACCACTAATCTATTTTCTATCTCTATGGATTTGTCTATTATTAACATTTTATAAGAATGGAATCACAGAATATGTGGCCTATGTGTATGGCTCTTTACAGTTAACATACTATTTCAAAGTTCATCCATGTTGTAGCATGTGTCAGTATTTATTCCTTTCTAGAGCTGAATAATATTTCATTGTATAGATATGCCATTTTTTGGTTTATCTAATCTATGTTCAAGTTCACTGATTCTTTCTTTTATCATATTGAATGTGTTGAACTTATCTATTAAATGTTTCATTTCAGTTATTGTACTTTCCAAATTTAGAATTTCTATTTGGATGTTTTATTTTTTAATTTCAATCTCTGTATTAATATTCTCTATTTGATGAATATAATTTTCATACTTTCCTTTAGTTCTTTAGATATGTTTATCTTTAGGATTTTAAGCATATCAACCTATCTTTGAATAGGTCTGATTTAACATCTTTGTCTAGTAAGTCTAAAGTCTGCCTTTCTTAGAGACAGTTTCTATTAACTACTCTTTATTCCTGTATATGCACTGTGCTTCCCTGTTTCTTAGAATGTTCCCTGTTTCTTAGAATTTCATTGAAAATTGAACAACTTTACTATAATTTGGCAATACTGGAGATTAAATCCTTCCAGTGTTTGTTGTTATTGGTATTTGGTTTTGGTTGTTGTTAACACTATTTGATGGTTTAGTGACTTGAAACAACTAATTATGTAATTTTTTGTCTTGTGGCCATTGAAACCTGCTCACTTTACTTAATAGTTGGCTAATGATCATGCAGAGATTTCCTTAAAAGCCTGTGATTATAAGTCTTCCATTATTTAACAGTGGGCTTTATTAATTTCTCCAATGCTCCGATAGGTAGTTCACATCTTTGACTTAGCCTTCACTTACTGTTTTTCAGACCCTTCAGTTCATCCATAGGCAAGAGATTTTGGCCAAATTTCCCTTGATATGTGCACAGCCTTGTACACGAACATGGGCTTCTAGATGACAGAAATTTGCTATAGATTTTCAAAGAATAGTATGAACATTCTCATTTTACAGCTTTCATTACAGGTTTTTGGCCAGTCTCTTGTTTGCTCCCAAACTGGTAATAGTGCCTCAGGCAGCTGAATTTAATTGCCTCTGATTGCTTTCATCAAATGCCCCAGAGAAAACACTAGCTGTGCTTGAGCTTCAAGTCAGGTCAAATAAGGACAAACTGTGCAATTGGGTGTGTAATGGAAGCAGCAGATAGGTCAAATTTGATAATTCTATGGAAAACGTGTCGTGGGGGGACTATACTGGTGTGCTCTTTAGTGTTTTGGTTTTCAGAGCTGCTCTAGTCATGAATCTGTTTCCAAGGATACTACAGGGCTGGAGAGAGTGGGATGGAAATAGGGCAAATTACATGCCACACTGCTCTTGAAATTAGATTCATCCCTGCTTTTCAATTAAACACTCCTCCAATTGTTCCAAGGACTGGGTTGATTGATTTTGACAGAATCTTGTCCGTATTCTTGCTGCATTTTTGAAAAAAAAATAAGTTTTCAGAAGTCTTCACTCCAGTATTCCTGAAGTGTTCCTTCCCCTACATGTTTTAACCACAAAAAAAATGATGAATTTTATACAGCTATGTTTGCTTTACAATGACCTTTATAGAAGCTTGAGACATTACATTAAAGGCAATTCAGTGAAGGTAAAATAAACTCCTGTCATTGGGGAGTTCAAAATACAGTTAGTATGTAATAAATATATAACTAAAACATTAGAGCAAAACATTTGCAATATGTTGGCAAAAACAAATAAGTCAACAAACAAAAAACAAACAAACTATAACTTTGGAAAGAAAAAAGGGCCATGAAGACAGAGGCAAAAGAAATTGACAAGGAATGAAGATTGCTATGGTCTGAGACCATCATCTCTAGGTAGAATGAGTGATAAATGTTTATTTTCATCTTTATTTTTTTATTTTTCTTAGTATACATAACAGTGTTAAATTTGGATAGAAATTGTGGAGATGAGAGAAATGAGAGAAATTTCTCATTGGTATGATGCATTTGTTACAACTGATGATCCAATATGGATAAACTATTATTAACTCATACTTTATTTAGATTCCCCAAATTTTTATCTAATGTCCATTTTTTTCTGTTCCAAGACCCTGTCCAAAATGGAATTTTTAGTTGTCATGTCACATCATAATTTAGCTGACATATCTCCTTAGGCTTCTCTTGGCTATGACAGTTTCTCTGACTTGTTTTTGATGATTTTGAGAGTGTTAAGGAGTATTGGTCAGGAAATTTGTAGAATGCCCCTCTATTTGGATTTGTCTGATGTTTTCAATGTTTAGATTGCAGATGTGTGTTTGGAGAAGGAAGAATAGAGAGGTAAAGTGTCATTTTTATCCTATCATATTAAGCATACAGACCATCAACATGACTTATCACTGTTGTTGACCACGTGGCTGAAGTAGTATTTGTCAATTTTTTTCCAAATAAAGTTACTTTTTGCCACCTTTTTCTACTGAGTATTTGGAAAGAAGTCACTAGATACAGCCCACACATAAGGAATGGAGAGTTATGCTATACCTTCTTGAGAATGGAGTATCTACATGGATTTTTGTAACTCTTCTATAGAGGATATCTGTCTCTTCTCCCTAATTTATTTATTTAACAATTATTTATATCAGTATGAACTGAAAGATATTTATTTTATACTTTGGGTTATAATCCAACATTATACTATTTTTTTAACTTTATAGTTTATTGTCAGGTTGGTTTCCATATAACACCCAGTGCTCTTCCCCACAAGTGACCTCCACCATGACCATCACCCCCATTCCCCTTTCCCCCTCCTCCTTCTGCCCTGTTTGTTTTCACTATTCAAGAGTCTCTCATGTTTTGTCTCCCTCCCTCTCCCTAACTCTTTTTCCTCCTTCCCCTCCCCATGGTCCTCTGTTGGGTTTCTCCTGTTAGACCTATGAGTGCAAACATATGGTATCTGTCCCTCTCTGCCTGACTTATTTCGCTTAGCATGACACCCTCGAGGTCCATCCACTTTGCTACGAGTGGCCAGATTTCATTTTTTCTCATTGCCATGTAGTATTCCATTGTATAGATGAACCACATCTTCTTGATCCATTCATCTGTTGATGGACATTTAGGCTCTTTCCATGATTTGGCTATTGTTGAAAGTGCCGCTACGAACATACTATACTATTATTTATTGCTAAAATTCTTTCAGCTTTGACAAGTGAGAGCTCTTTTGGCTTGCTTTTATGTGACTTTGACCTACAACCATCATTATGGGTTTTTTTGGGGGGTATGAGTTTTTAGCACTTTCTTACCTTCTATTACAACATATTGTAGGGTCATCTTGTGTATTTCCTGTCCCAATCCTAGAATCAGCCACTTCTTCAAAGGCCCTGGTTCCTTTTATTGGAGAATCATGTTAGACCCCTGATCTGTGCAGTAAGTATGCTTGTTGCTAGTGGAGTGTCCAAATCTACTCAGGCTACTATAATAAAATACATTAGACTGAGTGACTTATAAACAATAGAAACTTATTTCTTATAGTTCTGGAGGCTTGAAGTCCAAGGTCAGGGTGCCAGCAGATTTGGCTTGGTGAAGCCCCCCTTCCAGGTTGCAGACTGCTGACTTTATGCTGTATCTACACATGGTGGAAGGAGCTAGAGAGCTCAGAAGGTCCCTTTTATAAGAATGGTAATTCCATTCATATAGACACTACCTTCATGACCTACTCACCTCCCAAGGATCCCACCTAATTCTATTACATTAGACATTAGTATTTCAGTATATGAATTTGGGAGAGACACAAGCATGCAGTCCATAGCATGGTGTATCATTGTTCTAGGGCATCTGCTCTGACATATAAGGAACTAGGTATGTATATGCTAAACCATATATTTGCATGATTAATATGTATAATATATATAAATATTTCCACATGTACCTTATATTAACATAACTTGAGTTAATAATGATGATCCACTGTAATCATTTACTAAATGGAACATTATAGTCCCTTTGCTTAACTGTAAACTTTCACTCCTGTAGTATGAAACCTGGCTCCCATCAGCTGCCATCCAGTTGCTTAATTCTTTAAATTCAGTACACATTTAAAGCAATATCAGAATCGTCAACCCTTACCGCATCAGGAAACTATTTTATTAACTAGAGTAGTGTGCTTCTGTACATTTACTTTTGTCATTAGCTTTCCAGAATTCATTGATTTCAAAAGTTAGGTAAGTGACTTCATTCTCCACCTCTTTCAAGGAAGTTATTTCATACATATAACATACAGTTTGATTCTTCTGTCCCATTATTCATTCGACTGTGGGATTTCCCCAAATTCTAACTGATTCTAACATTTTAAGTGAAAAATTAATGTTATTAAAATGCATACATAATGAATTTCATAGATGATTAAAATTTCATACAATTAGGCTGTAAAGTTCAATGTGGTTTGACAAATGCAGAGCATCATGTAGCAATGATTACAGTATCACACAGAATAGGTTTACTGCCCTAAAAATCTGTGCTTTACCTATTTATCTGTCACCCTTACCACAGAAACTTTGTCAACCACTGATTATTTTATTGTCTTTAAAGTTCTCACTTTCTAGAATGTCATAAAATTGGAATCATACAGGATAAAGCCTTTTAAAATGGTTTCTTTCACTTCACAATATGCATTTAAGACTCATCCAGTCTTTTCGTGGCTTTATCATTCCTTTTCATTATTGCATAGTATTCCATAGTATGAATGTATCAGCTTGATTATTTGTCAATTCAAAGGTATCTTGTTTAATTCCAGTTTGGGTAATTATGAATGTAGCTTCCATAAACAGTTGCACACAGATTTTTGTATGAACATTGCCTTTTCAAATCAGTTGGGTAAAACATAGGTGTTTGATTGTCAGATCATATGTAAGACTATATTTCAATTTATAAGAAACTATCAAACTGTTTTCCAAAGCAGCTGTACCATGTTACATTTACACCATACAGGAATGAACATTTCTGTTGGTCCACATCCTTGCCAGCAGTCTTAATTTGGGGGGTTTCAGCCATTCTAATCTATATAGTGATATCTTTTGGTTGTTGCTGTTGTTTTAGAGAAAGAGAGAGAAGGTGAGCTGGGGAGAGGGGCAGAGTATGAGAGAGAGAGAGAGAGAGAGAGAGAGAGAGAGAGAGAGAGAGAGAGAATCCCAAGAAGGCTCCACGTTCAGCACAGAGCCCAATATGGGGCTTGATCCCACGACATTGGGATCATGACCTGAGCTGAAATCAAGAGTTGGAAGCTCAACCTACTGAGCTACCCAGGGGTGCCCCTCTTTTTGTTGTTTTAATTTGCTTTTCCTTAAAGACAAATTATGTCGAGTGTCTTTTCATATGCTTACTTGACATCTGTATAACTTTTTTTCAGATTTTTGTCTGTTCATACCCATGTTCAAACTGGGTTGTCTTGTTTCTTATAGTTAAATTTTAAATTATTTGTATATTTTGTATATAAGTCCTTTATCAAATATCTCCCCCAAATATTTCCCCCTGTGTATCATTTGTTGTGTCATTTATAATCAGTTTCTTTCTCAAAGCACTTTTTATTATAATAAAGTACAATCGATCAATTTTTTTTCTTTCACGGGTTATGCTTTTGATGTTGTGTTTAAAAACTCACCACTTAATCCATGTCATGTAGATTTTGTGTTATGCCTTCTAAAGTTTTTATAGTTTTGTAGTTTACATTTAGTTCTATAATACATTTGAATAATTTTGTGTAATACATAAATCTTTTTTTTTAAAATAGTTGTCCAGGTTAAGGCATTTTTGGAAACACCGTCCCTACTTCATTGAATTGCCTTAATGCCTTTGTCAAAGATTAATTGACTATATTTGTGGGGAGGGTATACTTCTTTTTTCTGTATTCTGATTCATTAATCTTTCATCTATTATTTTCCCAATATCATTATGATGTCTTAATTAACTGTAAGTCTTGAAATATTGTGCATGAATTCAAACATTTGTCTTTCCATATACATTTTACTGGAGTATTTTGTTGTTGGTGGTGGTGGGTTTTTTAAACTTATTTTGTTTTATTGTTTTTTGTTTTTTGCTTACCCATTTTTTTTAAGTAGGCTTCACACCCAACCTGGGGCTTGAACTCACGACCCTGAAGTCAAGAGTCACATGCTCTACCAACTGAGCCAGTTAGGCACCCTGGCATATACATTTTAGAATCATATTGATATCTGAAAAATAACTGGGTAAAGTTTTTATTGGGACTATTTTGAAACTATAAATCAAGGTGGGAAAATTGACAGTTTAATAATATTAAATATTCTAATCTATGAAGATGAAATATTTGTTTATTTACATCTTTTGTTTTCTATAATTTTTTAATGTTTTCTTTATTTTTGAGAGCAAGACAGACAGAGCACAAATAAGGGAGGGGCAGACAGAGAGGGGGAGACACAGAATCTGAAGCAGGCTCCAAGCTCTGATCTGTCAACACAGAGCCTGATGTGGGGCTCAAATTCACAGACCACGAGATCATTACCTGAGCGAAAGTCGGACGCTTAACAAATTGAGCCACCCAGGCGCCCGCAGATGTTTTGTTTATTTAATCAGGTTTTTTTTTCCGTTTTCCATTTATCTACCCTGTATGTATGTTGTTAGATTTAGATCTAAGTGTGATGGTTAATTTTATGTGTCAAGTTGGCTGGGCTAAGGGGAGACCAGATAGCTGGAAAAATATTATTTCTAGGTATGTCAGTGAGGGCGTTTCTGGAAGAGACTAGTATTTAATTCAGTGGACCATGTAAAGAAGATACATTCTCTCAATGTGGGTGAACATTATCCAATTCATTGAGGGCCCATATAGAACATCAAGGTGAAAGAAGGATCAACTCTTCCTTTCTCTCCTTGAGCTGACATTCATATTCTGCTTTCAGACATTGGAGTTTCTGGTTCTCAGGCCTTCAGACTCTGGGACTTACATCTGTGTCCCCTTGGTTATCAGGCCTTTGCACACAGATTTAATTACACCAACTAATTTCCTGATTCTGCAGCTTGCAGCTTGCAGACTGTGGGATCTCTCAGCCTCCATAATCATGTGAGCCAATTTCTATAATAAATCTATTTACCAGTGAAATGATTTGGTCCCAGTGGCTTTTCTGGAAGATTTTTATCATTAATTCAATTGTTAAAAATATGTATACAGATATTCAGTTTATCTGTTTCTCTTTGGACAAGTTTATTAGTTTTTGTCTTTTAAGGAATTGGTATATTTTATTTAAGGTATCAAATTTATGTATAAAGCATTTGTAGTCTTCCCTTAGAATAATTTTAATGTGCATAGAATCAGTAATCAGTAGTGATGATCCCACTTTCATGTCTGATATTGGTAATTTGTATCTTCTCTTTCCCTCTTCCTCTCTCTCATGCCTGACTAGGTAGAGGTTTATCACTTTTATTGATGTTTGTGAAGAACCAGTTTTTGAGTTTGTTGAATTTCTCTATTGTTATTCTATTTTAAATTTTTTTGATTTATTCTCTAATTTATATCATTCCCTTTCCTGTGCTTTCTTTAGGTTTAATTGCTATTGTTTATCAAGTTATCTAATGTGCAATTTAAGTGTATTTATTTTTTCTCATTCTTATTTTAGTTATTTTAGATTCCCTTTCTGGTACTCCAACATCTGTGTGATACCTGTGGTTGATTCTAATAATTATCTTTTCTACCTGTGTTTTTCCCTTGCCTTTGATATGTTTTGCAATTTTTGGTTGATAGCCAGATATTTGTATTAGGCATTACGAACTCAAGTAAATGGAGCTTAAGTGTGAGAATTTATGTTAATCTGACTAGGTGTTGGGTTCTGTTTAAGGTTTGTTGTAGCTATAGGCATCAGAGATTTCAAATTCCTTTCAAATTCCTATTTCTCTCTCCTCTTGGCTTTGTGGCTTTCCCATTTACTACTTCTCATAGAGTCTTTGTCTTTCTGTTCTTTTGCTCAAACCAGTTTTTAAACTTGAGTCTTGTTGGCTCGATAATGACAGGATTTGGGGGAGAAGGGATATTCCATAATCTTCTGATTAAGTGTTGGTGTTTTCATGGGCCAGTATCTCATGGCTTTGGCTGTCCCAAGGGTTTCCATTCTTCCTCCACTGGTCTGCTCTCACCCTTACTCTCATACTCTGTTCCCTAGCTGCAGAATTCTCAATAGCCCTCTCCACTGTTTACTACATTTTTATCTTTTTAAGTGAAACAGGAAGGCTTACAAGGGCTGAGTTGAAGAGGAATTCCTTTCCTCAAACTTGGATAAGGTTTTAGAATGGAGCTCTGGTCAAGTCCTTCCACTGGAGAATAGGCATGTTGGAAAAAGGTCTGGTTGTATTTCCTAATGGTTATTCTCTCCCGGTCAGAGTCATGAGGGAATCCTTTTGTGATTCTCCCCAAGAGAACATGGTGGGTTCCCCCACTAAGGCACTCGGCATCCAGCAATTTGTTGAAATTGCCAGTTCAGTGTTTCTACTGGTATAGGGCTTCAGACGCCTGTACTCCAAGAAGCATATCTCAGTTGCTATGTCTGGTACACTTGTATCTCCAGATTTGGGAGTGGTGATTTGTCCTGTGCAATGCAGTTGTGATGTATCTACATTGAATTAGGTCAGACCACACAGGTGAAGGACATGGTTCCCCACATGACTGTTCTCACTTCAGATCCAGCTGCAGGTTCAAGGGTGAGACCAATTGGTATAAAATCAGAGCTTCCTACTTCTCAGGTAATATAATTTGCTAAAATGACACTCAGACACTCAAGAAGGTATTATACATGATTTCAAACATATAATACTGGCTATAAATCAGGACCAGCCAAAAGAAAAGATCCATAGGGTGAGGTCTGGGAGGACTCCAAATGCAAATCTTCCAGTTTCTCAGGACATGCTATTTCTGACACATCTATGTGTATTGCAATCAGGAAAGCTTGCCTGAGCTTCAGTGTCATGAGTCTTTATTGGTTGCATTACTGATTGAATCTTTGACATTATTGAGCTCAAACTCCAGCTCTCTTAGCTGGACTTTCCCAAAGGTCATGATGATAGTGCCTGATTCAAAGCCTGAGTTTTCTAATCACATGATAGATCTTTCTGCCCTGACCACTGTCACAGGTAAGCTAATAGTGGCATTGCTAAAATCACTAATGACACTTTGCAATGTCATTTTTTTCTGTCTCTATGTTCATCTTTCTTGCAATTCTGTAGTCTTTTCTTATTTATACCTTTGAACCCAACCCAGTAGGTGTTAGCTAGGTATTTCCTAGAATAAAGTGCTATAAATTCTGAGTTTTATTCAGAATTAGCTTTTAGTGGAAGTTGTACCAGTCTGGCTCTGCTTTGATTGCTATTAAAGAAATATGACCATGTTGAAATTGAATATCTGAGGGGCAAGGCCTTTGTCATACACTGATCTTGTAAAGTGTTGACATCTGCTATTTTGAATCCTAGTTATTGCAGATGTGAATCATAAAGACCTGTGGGATATATCTCTTCTTGAGTGAACTGTCATTCTTTGAGGAATGCCTTGTCAGCTGTGGAATAACCATGAGGGATAATACATTTACTGTCTTTTCTGAAACCAAATACGGAAGTCATATCAGCCCCATGGCCTGTTATTATGTAAATCTTTGCGGAGATTGTAAGGACAATCTGGAATGAGCAACAAGCAAGATAAATATCCAAATTAGTGGTTGTGACATCAAGTAGGAACATGACCTTTCTTGAAATAGAAAATTGAAATAAAGCTTATCTAAAGCATCCAGCCCTTCTAGATTAGAAATCATATCAAGAATTCATTAATAAACATAAATATGTCTTCTGCCTTTTGAGGGGTTTGGTAGGCAATTTTGTCCATACAGAATTCTATGTATCTTATCAATTTCTTGTTTCACTCTTCCTGGAATTAAATCCTAGGATGTATTGGAATTACAATAAAATAGTATAGCTTAGCATAGCTTTGCATAGCATATAATAGAATAAGAAAAATCCTTTTATATTAGAAAGCCAAACTATGTATATTAATGTAAATAAATCTATGTACGTTAGCATGCTAAATAATGATAAGGATATACCAGAACAAGGTGAGTTATTTTTTTTTATGTCTTGAAGAAAAACAAAATCAACTTTGGCAACAGTTGACAATTAGTAAGTTCTGATGAGAAAACAGCTATTTTGAGTTGCTGCCTTTACATTTCGTAGCATGATAACTGCTCACACCTGGAGACTGGACATTTAGATATGGACCTGAGCTTAGCCTTCCCATAATCAGTTCCCACTTTGGTTTTCCCTGGCCACCTTTTAAAATAACCTCTTAGAGGGGCACCTGGGTGGCTCAGTTGGTTAAGAATCCAAGTCTTGATTTCATCTCTCGTCTTGATCTCATGGTTTGTGAGTTCAAGTCCCACATCAGACTCTGCTGACAGTGTGGAGCCTACTTGGGATTCTCTTTCTCCTTCTCTCTCCCTCTTTCTCTGCCCCTACCCCAACTGCTCGCTCGCTCTCTCCCTCTCTCTCTTTCTCTCTCTCAAAATAGATAAATAAACTTTAAAAAATTAAAAACAAAATAAATTAAAGCAACCACTTAGACTGGAGTCCCACAAAAAGTTAGTGACCTCCCCCTTAACCATCCTATAAGTCATAGGTGCTTGCTACCCTGCTTTTATCTCCTGGTTGCTTTTGATTTGGAATAGAGGGCTGCCGTTTCCCCAGCAAATTGTGCCCCTGACCCCAGTTTCTGTGATTTTTAAGAAATAAATCTTTGACTTTACTTCACTTTTGTAAACATCTTCAAACTGTGTCTTCAAGGAAAATGACCCCAGAATTTTCACTTCCCCAAAGTGGCAGCTTGGATGCTGAAGGAGCTACTACTGACCCTGTGTGGGTGGCTTGTACCCCTCATTCAGGAGGTCATACTTTGAAGATTCTCATTTATTATACCACCTACAGCACACACCCCCCCAATGAAATTGGCTATGAGGATGGGATTATGGGCACAATCTGTATCCCACACACAACACCTTCTGGATGCCCTTACAGTGTCCCCTGGCACCATATGGCACTATATGAATGACATTCTAATGCAAGGTCCCTTGAAGGATGTGATGATACATAAGACCATAACATGGGTAGAGACCCATCTGCAACATTAAGGTTAAGATATTGTTGATATAAGATTCAAGGGCCAGCCACAGTTGCTAACTTTCTGAACATTAGTTGACCCTCTGAAGGCTGGAAAATTCTGCTGAAAGTTAAACACAAATTGCTAACTATTTAGCCTCCCACCACATGAAGGCAAGCCCAACACATTTTAAGTCTCTTCTCTTCACATTTTGGAGGCAACACATACCTCACTTGCCCATCATTCTTAGACTTGCTTATGTGGCCACATTTTACTGGGGAGATACTGAACAACAAGCCACAAAAGTCAACTCATCAAGCTTTCTCCCAGTTCGCTCTGGCTCCTCCTTCTTGATTGAGCACTGACTTCCATGGACTGTGTATCCTGGTGCCCATGGACTAACCACACTCCTGGCTGCCCAAATGCTTTTTGCTTTTTTTTTTGTTGTTGTTCCTTCTACAGCCGCCTAAAACACCCCTTTGAATGTCAAATTCTGGTTGCTAATTGGGCTTTGTTAGAAATGGTGCTTTCTGTTTATACAGCTGATCCCTCATAGGATCAGAGCCTGTTTTCCTTTGTACCCACATCCATGGATACGGGACACCTCCCAACAGCCACTTGTCTCAGCCACAAATTCCTCTTAACTAAATTGGAAATTATGTCTTCAAGAATGGGATAAACCTGACATGGCAGATCTTTCCAAATTCTAAGAAGATATGGCCTCCCCACTCCTCAGCCCCCTGACTATGAACCTTGAGAAATTGGTGGTGGTGCCTCTGTTTTCTAAGCCTCTTGTGACCTGGGATAGCCCCTTAGAAGTGTGACGGGGAGAGAAAGGGTGTCTTTTACTTCACAGGGGGACTACCACCACTGTACTTTGTGGAGCCTATTGGAGAGCTTCAGCATACCACACTGCCAGTGACACCACACTTATCAAAGACAGTAGGGTGGATGGGCTCAGCTTGCTGAGCTTGTGATGGTACAAATGGTTGTGCAAAGTACTGTTGACCATGACAATCTTCTGTACATATTTTCATTGACTCATAAGCTGTTGCTAACAAGCTAGAAGTTCGGTCCAGCCAATGGCAACAGGACATTTTTAATATTCAAGGCCATCCCATTTGGGGTTTCCCAATTTAGATGAACATTTTCCAGGCACCAGTCACAACTAAAATTCCTTATGTTTCAGTACATGCAAATGATACCGTACCAGAGGCTATCTTTAACCACAATGCAGATGTCCATCCTAAAATCCAGATTGCCACCCCTTTGGGGCTATTAATCACCCATTCTAGACCAACAATTCATATGGGTCCAAAAACTACCATGAAGCCATAGCCTCCCCCTCATTTCCTTCAATCAGTCTCCAAATCTATCATGCTGGCATTTCTTATTCACTATATCCATGCCCCTTATTTCATGTACAAATGGTCCTATATCTCGTTGGGTCATGGGGGAGCTGCTGCTCCACTGGTCTGGGCATACAATGGGGGTTTTCCACTTATGGCAATGCTTTCAAAACACACTGTTTTGAATTGCAATTTACAGTCCCCAACCAGACACTGGATACTGTCACCTCATGATTCCCTTCAAGAGAAGACTGCCCTTTTAGCTGCTGGCAGGTTGATTTCATATGGCTGGTTCCTACATTTTGGGGCATTACCTGTTCTACCATCACATATGTGCATACATTCACAACCTAGTGCTTGCTACAATAACCAGAAACATTTCTGTAGAGCAGGTAATTTCATCCTTTTCTGAATGTACTGATCAAGGATCTCATTTTACATGCATATACCATAACACTGCAATCTCCTGCAGTGTGTCCAATGGAACTCTCATCTCCCATTCTGGCTATAGGCTTCTGGCATTATTGAATGCTATAATGGTATTTTAAAATTCTTGCCACTTAAGTTACAGAGCAAAAAATGGATTCCTAAGTGGACTTCCTTGGTTCCACAGGCACCTACCACTTTAAAGCTAGGCCAAATAGCCACCACTCTGCTCACTCCAATTGGGTTTGCCTAGTCATGCTGTTTATGATTGTTGTTGTAGCAGAATCTGATGCCTTCATCTTGCAGAAGAACATTATTTACATTTTCTCAACATCTTGAATCCACTTACAGTTTTAAAATGTCAATCACCTCACCATTCAATATTACCGGTGCAGTTAGGGACAGGTGGTTAGCTATGATTTCCTGGTTGTAAATAATCTTGCCTATTGGAAGAACAGAGACTCATTATGCTGCTGCTGGAACACACTTAACCAACTTAATATGCAAAATCCAGCTGAATTCCTATGTATAGTGGCTTTAGTAGATGGTTTATTTCTTCTAACATACTTCCCAGAGAAAGTGGAAATAATTCCAGGCACTGCCCTTTACTCTGCCCTGATTTGAACTCTAATTGGCTGACTCGTGCCAAACATTAGATTCTCAGGAGTATATAACTAAATTTTCTTCAAACCAAAGCTACATGTGTATCTCCAACCTTTATTATTTATGAATGGAGTCCTCTTATACCTCATAGGAGAATACCAACTAATTATTTGCACAGTGCACTTTCAAGGTCCCCCAAAACTTCCTGAGAATTTATGATAACAATAGATGCCCCCACTAGTCAAGCAAACCTTAATCAGAGCATCCTAAATCTATGCGACCCTGTTAGACACCTTAGTCCCTCAGTTCTCCTTGGGACAGCCCATACCCACTCCCCCTGGATGGATCCCTCCACTTGCAACAGTGCTGGAGATAACAGTGCCCCAGCCAATGATGATGCAGGACATGACAGTCCAAGATATAACAACAGTGACGGCATGGGACATCAGAATTTGAGAGATGACAATGTCCCAACCCACAACCCTGAGGGATACAACTTCATCCTGAATACTATTTCCATAAGCTTTTACCATAGCAGAGATGAAACCCAGGAAGACTGGCAGCTGATGGTGGTGAGCACTCCCTGGGAATTGGTTGCTGAAATGAACATTTGTTTTTCTAAATTCCTTGCTGATGACTCCCTTAAGTGGCATTTTGCAGAGTTAACTATATGATTCCTCAAGGGTCCCCTCGCTTACTACAATGCTTACTGTTTGAGTGTGAAGCAGTACTGTAATTGCCAGGCTGCTCTCCATTGTATTTTTGAGCTTTAGAAGGACAAAATATGTGTCCAGTCTTATACCATTATGGGGATCCCTTTAAGCACTTTTCTTAGTTGCTTGCCCTCACCACGCCCATTAAATTGGTCCACATGCATCCTACTGAGGACTAGTAAATTTAATTTCTGGTGGGAGGACACCTCCCTGGCTGTAGATGCTGTCACTACCACAGCAATACCCCTTACACCTTCCATGACCCCAGCTGCAGGATCACATCCCTACACCCCCTTAAGAGGAGCTTTCCCTGCAGTCACCACTCAGGGCTTCACAATCCTCCTATCCTCCTCCAATAGTCTTCATAATTTTATACAATGGGCAGAAGCCAGAACTCATTTTGGGGGGTTGCTGTAATTGTTAAGCATGTTATCGACTCAACAAAGGCTTTTTCCTTAGTTGGTGGTCTACCAGCTGACTTATTGACTCTGGTCCCATTTGCCCAACAGAAGACACCCCTGCTGCTTGCCCAGCCAGTTTCTATTGTGCTCAGCTGCTCCCATACAGGACCGTTTGAAAAATAGTATGTGGCACCTGACATGATCCCCCATGTGCCCTCTGTAATCCTCTGTATATTCCCAGACACCAACACCATGTGGATGAATATGAAATATACCTCATTCCAGGGAGCACAGTCCACATAGTCCTGGGCCTCATGAGCCCATCTATGGAAGGGAATATCAACTTACTTCAGTTTCCTGATCAAACAGTGGATCCAACAGATCCACTGTAGGCCCAATGCCTTTGGGGCCATCACACATACTTGGTCCTCTATATGTGCACCTCTCCTTCCTTCAACCTCCAACAAATTTGTATCCCTGTCAGCTTCAAGGGAGTCCTGTGTGTCATACCAATGTAATTTAGCCTCCCTGAGACTACTCTAACTAATCATTCAACGGAACCCCCAGTCTGTCTCTTTTTTTGCCTTCTCATGTCAAAAGTGTGTAGTATTCATACAAATTATGTTGGGAATAGATCTGTTACCATCCCTCACAGGGACTAGGTTAGGCACCATTGCCATGAGCATACAAAAACAAATTATCAAGGCAAACACCAACCTGCTAACGACCCTGGCTAAACACATTGGGCTGTTACAATGAAGCCTAGCCTTAATACGACAACTACATGATTCTTTAGCACAGATGGTTTGGATAACAGTTTAGCTTTAGACTACTTATTGGCCAAGGAAGGTGTATGCATTGTAAAGGACACCACTTGCTGAATGTATATTAATAATTATGGACAAATTCAGATAAATTTATGAAAGATGGCCCAACAGATGCAAGTATTCCATAATATCACCTAAGTTTTAATCATATACTTACCTTAACTGTGTATTTATTTTCTTGGCTGGACCCTGACAAACTAGGGGATGACTATAAACAGGATTTCAGACTATCACTTCTCTGTTGTCTATTGTTGATTGTCATTTTTGATTTTCTCAGATAGTTAATGTGCTGGGTAACCCAAACCCTGCCAGTGACTTTTAATGTCTCCACTGTCTAGACCATACCCACGATTTTTCCCTAACGACTAATGACTAGGCACCATGGGGTTAATTGTGATGAAAAAATAGCTGGATATCCTGAGTTGCTGCTACATATTTTACTTTATGACAACAATGTTCACACCCAGAGTCTGGAGATTTAGATAAAGACCTGACCTAAACTTAGGATTCCACCCCTAAGTTCTTGCTTTGCTTTTCTGGGGTACATTTTAAAATAACTGCTTAGAGCTGAGCCCATGAAAAGTCAGTGACCTTCACACCAAATACTTTATAAGTAACTGGTACTTGCTACCCTGCTCTCTGTATCCTGCCAGTTTGTGACCTGGGATGCAACACTGATTGTGTACTTCTCCCAGCTCATTGCATCCTATTTCTGGGATTGGTAACTAATCAGCCTTGTGACTTTGCTTCCTTTGTGTGTGAAACTGTGTCTTCAGTCAAAATGACCCCAGGGTTTTCACTTCCCCAGAATGGCAGCTAGGATGAGAAAGAGCTACCTGCTGACCCCATGTGGGTGGTTTGTGCCTCTTCATTCAGAAGGCCACAATTTGCCTATTCTTAATTTTTTTTAACTTTATAGTTTATTGTCAAGTTGCTTTCCATATAACACCCAGTGCTATTCCCCACGTGTCCTCCACCATGACCATCACCCCCATTCCCCTTTCCCCCTCCCCCTTCCACCCTCAGTTTGTTTTCAGTATTCAAGTGTCTCTCCTGCTTTGTCTCCCTCCCTCTCCTGAACTCTTTTTCCTCCTTCCCCTCCCCATGGTCCTCTGTTAGGTTTCTCCTGTTAGGCCTATGAGTGAAAACATATGGGTATCTGTCCTTCTCTGCCTGACTTATTTCGCTTAGCATGACACCCTCGAGGTCCATCCACGTTGCTACGAATGGCCAGATTTCATTCTTTCTCATTGCCATGTAGTATTCCATTGTGTAGATAAACTACATCTTCCTGATCCATTCGTCAGTTGATGGATATTTAGGCTCTTTCCAAGATTTGGCTATTGTTGAAAGTGCCGATACGAACATTGGGGTACATGTGCCCCTATGCATCAGCATTTCTGTATCCCTTAGGTAAATCCCCAGCAGTGCAATTGCTGGGTCATAGGGGAGTTCTATTGATAGTTTTTTGAGGAATCTACACACTGTTTTCCAGAGCGGCTGTACCAGTTTAAATTCCCACCAACAGTGTAGGAGGGTGCCCATTTCGTCACATCCTCGCCAGCATCTATAGACTCTTCACTTGTTCATTTTAGCTACTCTGACTGGCATGAAGTGGTATCTCAGTGTGGTTTTGGTTTGTATTTCCCTGATGATGAGCGATGATGAGCATCGTTTCATGTGTTTGTTGGCCATCTGGATGTCCTCTTTGGAGAAGTGTCTATTAATGTCTTCTGCCCATTTCTTCACTGGATTATTTGTTTTTCGGGTGTTGAGTTTGGTGAGTTCCTTATAGATTTTGGATACTAGCCCATTATCTGATATGTCATTTGGAACTATCTTTTCCCATTCCGCCGGTTGCCTATTAGTTTTCTTGATTGTTTTCTTTGCAGTGCAGAAGCTTTTTATCTTGATGAGGTCCCAATAGTTCATTTTTACTCTTGATTCTCTTGCCTTTGGGGATGTGTCGAGTAGGAAATTGCTTCGATTGAGGTCAAAGATGTTGTTTCCTGCTTTCTCCTTTAGGGTTTTGATGGTTTCCTGTCTCACGTTCAAGTCCTTCATCCATTTTGAGTTTATTTTTGTGTATGGTGTAAGAGAGTGGTCTAGTTTCATTCTTCTGCATGTTGCTGTCCAGTTCTCCCAGCACCACCTGTTAAAGAGGCTATCTATTTTCCATTGGATACTCTTTCCTCCTTCATCAAAGATTAATTGGCCGTACATTTGTGGGTCCAGTTCTGGGCTCTCTAATCTATTCCATTGGTCTATGTGTCTGTTTTTGTGCCTGAACCATACTGTCTTGGTGATGACAGCTTTGTAGTAGAGTCTGAAGTCTGGGATTGTGATGCCTCCCGTTTTGGTTTTCTTCTTCAGTATTACTTTGGTTATTCGGGGTTTTTTTGTGGTTCCATACGAATTTTAGGATAGTCTGTTTCTTGATCTGCCTCTCCCTCTTTCTCCTTTTTTTTTCTTTGCTCATTTGTTTTATTTATTAAACTCCACATATGAGTGTAATCATGTGATATTTGTCTTTCTCTGCCTTTCACTTAGCATAATACTCTAGCTCCATTCATGTCATTGCAATGGCAAGATTTCATTCTTTTATGAGTAAGTAATATTCCATTGTATGTATATACCACTTCTTCTTTATCCATTCATCAGTTGGTGGACACGAGCTGTTTCCATAATTAGGCTATTGTAGGTAATGCTGCTATAAACATTGGGATGCATGTATACCTTTGAGTTAGTATTCTTGTACTATTTGGGTAAATACTAGTACTGCAGTTGCTAGATAGTAGGGTGTTCTGACCACTCATGTGGTCAGTCTCCTTAAGGAGAGATCTAGATTCAGAAAAGTGAAGTGTAGATCTGGAGAAGCAAACATAAAACATCCAGCACAGACCACTCCTTTTGCCCACTGGTATGCACACATTTTCCAGGTGAAAAACTGCTCTCCCCATCACAGAAGACACAGGATGACCACTTGAGGTGATGCCAAATTTGTCATGCACCCATGTAAAACATAAACCGAGATCATAACATAATCCATTCTCCATAGCACAACTAGATGCATAACATTAAAATGTACTTCAGACACTGAAAACATGGTTGATAGTAAAGGATCAAAGCCAAAAAGAAAAAGAAAAAAAGAAAGAAAGGAAGTCCAATTTTTGACCTAAAGGAGTTCACTAGAAACAACAAGGAAAATGTAGAGGAACAACTTGCCTAAAACAAGGGATAATTTATCTCATGAGTGGGATCTTTTGCTTTCTGGCTTGCTGTGTAGCTCAGGTAGGAGAGGAACCTGGGACTGCAAAATTTATTCCTCTGACTTTCTCCCTTCATGGGCATCCCAAGCCAACTACATCGTAACCTCTGCACTTGCTTCTCCCTCTTCCTTGCCTGTCTTTCTATCAGGTATCCTCAAGGCATATCCCTCATTTCTTGCAAGTCTTGACTTAGATGTCAACTTCTCCACCATTTCACACCCACTCCTCACACTATTTTATCATGTCTTTTCTATTTTTATTTTTCTTCTTTTCCTTCCTTTCTTCCTTCCTTCCTCCATTTCTTTTTGATAGCACTCATGATCTTCTTACAGGCTATATTTTAGGTTTATTTGCTCTTCTCTGACTCCTTACTAGCCCTGTGGACAGCTAAAATATTAAACCTGTTAACCAAAAGGTTAGTATAGCTACAGTATAGCTACAGACTGATAAGTGCAGCTGTAACTTTTTATCCAGACCTTTACCATTTGCCTTTAAATATACCTTACTTTCCTACTTTGAGAGACAAATTTAAGGCTTGCCCTCCCCCTCTCCTTATTTGGCTGCCTCTTGAATAAACCCTTTCTTTGCTGCATACTTGACGTTTCACTGAGGGGCTTTGCTATGCCTCAGGCAGATGAACTTGAATTTGCTCACACTTTTGGGGAGCCAGCCAGGATTTCTCTGCCTGTAGCTCATCAGCATCCCCAACTGGTAAAGGGAGCCCAGTGATGAGTCAGAGCATCCAAGTAAGCTCTTTGCCCTAGACACCATCCCTGTGGCCCCACCCCAACCTGACGCCTCTGATCTTCAGGACTTAATTTAACTCTTGTGGCAAGGGAACAGTTTTTGGTTTGTGTTTGGACAGACGTTTTTGGTGAGTACTTCATGTGTAATGATTCATGAGATTATTACTCCTGTTTAGTTTGGCTCTCTTTGCCTTCCTTTTCTTGCTTCCTTGAGAAAAAGGTTACTAGGAGGCCATTTGGTTCAGTCAGTGAAGCCCCAACTTCTGGGGAGGAATTAATAGTCACAGAGGTTCTTTGGGTTTCATTTGGTTTGTTCATTGCTGCAACTTTTGGTTCTTTGAATAAAGTCATTCATATTCTAATTGGAAAATGGGAAATGACAATTTGATTCCCTCTTGCAGTCCTTTGGGGTGTATTCTCCAAAGTTGGGAAATATTAATTAAAAATGATATTTTTATCATATTTCTTGGCCATAATATTCTTTAGACTGTAGGAAAATGACTAATTAATGAATATATAAATTATAATACCATCTTGCAGTTATATTTTTTTTTTGTAAAAGGGAGATATTTGGAAATAGAGCCTTAAATATCCTCTCCACAAATATTAGTAAAACAAAGGTTGTAAGATTTTGTTTGCATCCTATTTATATATATGTGTCATGTATGTTGTAATGTGAGATACTTTTGCTACCTTCAGATGGTATTTCTAAAATTAATTTGTAAAAGAACTCTGTTTCATTGGTTTATAGCATATACTTTTAAGAATTGGATGTTCTAAAACTCAGAAAAATGGAAACTAACCCAAATCTTGTTTAAGTTCACAAAATATGAGAAAATATTCAATATTAAAACTAATTTAAGGTTATTGGTTTAATTAAAATGGACATGTCTTTAGAATTGTCAGCTGTAGAAGCAGAACTTTTCTCCTACCTGTGTTTATTGAAAATCAGGTAGGTTCATGCTATCTCCATTGTAAAATTTGTGAGAAAAGAAAAAAATTACATGGCATTTGCCTTTCTACCACCAGTTTGGTTGTATTTATGAGTCTGCTTATATTCTTCTTGTTCATTTGCTCTTTTTTTTTTTAGAAACAAATAACTTAGACTATTGGTTCTGTATACAAGGAAAGTGAGACTGATTATTTAAAGAGGGAAAACTTAGGATGAAATATGAATATGAAATGGAAAGTTGTAGAAGGTTTATGAAAAGGGAATATTTATTAGAAGTTTTATGAAAGAGATTTTGTGCATTATCTGGACTAAGATTATGGAGATCAGTATGTAAAAAAAAGTTTATTAGGAAGTGATCAACACCTGGGAAAGAGAAGAGGGAGGAAGAGACCAAGATTAGGCAAAAATTGAGCAGTGACACAACATCAACAGAAGCCTCAGCTAATACTCTGGGGAGTTCCAAAAGTTGGATTACCCTTCAGAACCATCCTAAATGGGAGCTAAAGTTCTGGACTTTTATGCCCCATGTTGAACAAGGATGGAACTACCTGGGAAGAGGGCATGGTCTTGGCAAGGGAACTGTCTTCAGTAAAGGCAATCCCTGATGTTGTCTGAGCATTGATTACAATTGACAGCATTCCCTGTAGCTGAGAGTACTGCATTCCTAATGGAGATTCTGAAAAACAAATGCATCTTATTGGAATGAATGAGTTTTATTTACTTACAATTTTTTAAATATTTATTTATTTATTATTGGGGCTCAGCATGGAGCGCCACATGGGACTTGATCTCATGACTATGAGATAATAACCTGGGCCAAAATCAAGATTTGGATCCTTAACCAACTGAGCTACCCAGGCATCCCATAATGAATGAGTTTTAATGTCAGAAGTATACCAGTATAAGTTTGGAATTTGTTTTATTTATCTGTTAAAAATGACAGAATTTACTTAGATTATAGTTCTAAATTGTAAATGTAATCAGCCTAGAAAAAAAAAGAACTTCTATGTATTGTCTTTATTAAATCTTTGATTACTTAAGAAAGTTGGAATCTTCTCAATATTAAAAGAGCTAAGGTTTTCTAACAACCATGTACCCTCAGTATTTGGCTTTAGAATCTCTTGCCACGTTGGCTAAATAGATAATTAAATTTTGTAATGATCTGTAATCTTATTTAGGCAGGTTCTTTAAAAGCTAATATTTCTAAGAAAAAAAAAAACCTTCCTTCAAAATTCAACTTCTCAATGAAAGCTTATTTATTTAATATGTCAAATTAAGTTGTATGTGTTATCAAATAAGTGATGATAAACCTCCTTAGGTTATATTGTATGGGTGAATGCTATAACTACTCCAGAAATTATGTAAAATTCCTAACATTTTGATATGTCTTGGTACACAAATACAGATCTCTGATACTCAGGTTAGTGTTATGATCTCAAAAATAACAATTGCCAGAACTAATGGGAAAACTACGTGCAAACAGACCAAGAGTTAATAACTAGGGATTAATGAATTGAGCAAGATGATTATATTTTTCTGTGATTCTTGTTCGAAACATTGCTGCTTCTCTAACATTTGCTTTTCCAGATTTAAAGAATTTTTTTCTCTTAAGCTATCTATGACTTACAGAAATTTGGTAAAATACTCACTTGTAAACAAATATGAAACATTTATCTTTTTCTCCTAACTTGATCTTTCCAGAATTTAGAAACTCTCAGTGAGTACTCTTATAGTTTCATGGTAATTTATTTATTTGTATAAATTCAATGATAATTTGTATTTCTTATAACATGACACAGTTGGAAATACCAGTTATATTTCCAAGGCTTTGACTAGAATGTCATATCTGAGGAAGACCTGCATAGACTCAGATATGGCCAGACAGCTCTAAGGAACTAACATTGACATTATGGGGCCAATAAGCCCCTTGAAAATATCAACTTGATACCTCAATTTCAGGGTTCCCAGTGTCTTACAAGAGGAGTAAAGAAGGTTACTTCCTGGCAGGTGCATGAACCTCAGGATATTTCGGAGACTTCAAAAAGAAAGGAATTCACCCAAATCTGTAAACATTGCAGGCAAAGTCTGATGGCAAGTATTTAGCTTGGCTACTTAGTCTTGAGAGGCTGTTAAAAGTTCAATTTGAAATTCCTTATAAATAATTCCAGCAAAACAAAACAAAACAAGCCAAAAAAAAAAAACTTTTATGGCCAATCACTATTCTTGATGCACTAATGTAAATAATTTGTCCAAGTTTATTAACACTAGACTTATTTTGCAAACAATTAATGTGGCTATCTTTGGTGTAAATGAGACAGATTTTAGAGAAAAATTAGATTTCAGCAATATATCTTTGTAGATGTTAGATTCTAGTTCTAATTGTCTTTGAGTGTTTGTTGTTTGCATATGAAACTGGGCTCAATACTGAATTCTTCTGGTTTCTTCAGATATTGCTATAACTTTCCAAACTAAGCTTTCCAATTTTCTCCCATTTTCTTGACTTAAAAATAATATTCCTTTTCCTGAAGCCCTGCACACTGAAGTTAGACAAGTTGAGGTAAACTTCAGAAAAAAATGCCACAATGGCCCATATTTGGAAACACTGATAATTGAACAAGCTTATTCCAGTCATCCCAATTTGATGGATCTGCCATTGGAAAATTCAAACCTTGAGATGTTCACAGATGGAAGCAGTTTTATTGATCACGGGTAATGAATAGTGGTTACCCAACAGCTATTATCCACTGCCAAGAATGCCAGAAATTGGAATTGCTGTCAGAGGGAGAGCAAAAATACAAAAATCTTGGTAATGCAGAATGTTGGATTTCAATTTGGAACTAAGGACTATTTCTAAATGAGTGAAGGACAATTCCATTTCTCTAACCCAAATCTTTACCCCATTTCAGTAGGAAGTAACTAGAATGGTCATCATCCCAATTCCTCAAGCATGAGGAATGATCAAAGAACAGTGGAAATTGAAACCAGTAAATGGAGGGTGAATGGGACTAATAAGTGCAGCTGCAGACTAATAAACACAACTACAACTCTTTACCCAGACCTTTTTATTTGCCTTTAAATATCCCTGACTCTCCTTCAGGAAGGTGGATTTAAGGCTTGCCCTCCAGTCTCATTTACCTCTTGGATTAAGCCTTTTCTTGCTGCACACTTGATGTCTCAGTGATAATCTTTACTGTGCATCTGGCAGGCAGACTTGGCTTCAGTTATAATATCATTTGTGCAAATGCAGAAATCTTGGCCTTTTGGGTCTTGCAATGGAGCTATAACTATCCCGGAAAAATGGCAGGCTCTCCATAGATATTTACAGAGTGAATAAGTAAAAGAGTTTAGAAAATTAGTCCTATATAGAACCTCAGATATATAAGACAACATTTAAAACATAAAAAAATAATAAAGAAAAGAGGAGGAGAAATCATTTACTTACACTGACAACAATATAAATGATGGCTATAATTTATTCACATGTAACATATTGAAAAACAAATTCAAGGTAATTTATGATCAAGTCACCTTCCAGGTGGCCATCAGTGGTGTGTGTATTATGTATTACTACTTCCTTTCAACTTGAAGCACTAGGAAGGCATTGTTATGGGGAAGGGGAAGGTCTAACCACAAAATTTGCTGGCATGTTACCTTTCTAAGTTCATGATTAAAGCCTGTTATGCTCAAAATCAAAAATATTAAGTTTACAAATGATTTTTGCCACTTGTAGTACTTGTGGTTTTTGAAGTCCTACTTTTTTTTTTGTTTGTTTTTGCTTTTGGTGTCAAATCCAAAACATAATTGCCAAGACTGATGTCAAGAATCTTACTGCCTATGTTTTCTTCTACAAGTTTTATGATCTTACGTTCAAATCTGTTCCTTGAAAGGGAGGTATATGTAAAATAACTTTCAAAGGCTTAAGGAAATGTAAGACTTAATAAAGATTGAATAAAAGGCTAACAAGGATAGCTTGATAAGATGAGTGGATTAAGGGGCTTTACTGACAAAAGCATGTTTTGGAAGCTGCAAGATGAATAGATCTCTACAAGCCACCTCTCTTAGGATCTGCTTTTATAGCCCTAGAGGCTGGGAGTATATGTTGGGGAACTACCCAAGAGGAGAATGTAAATGGGTGTGTGTCATAGTCATATCTCCAGTGCAGATCAAGGATATTATGCCATTAGGCTGTACTTAATGTGGTTAAACAAAAGGAAAGAATGTGTGTCAGTGTAATGGAGGGATCCTGTACCCAAGAAGGCTTCAAGTCACAGAATGGTCATCATGGCAGATTTGTCCAAGATGGCATTAGTCTGTTTCACAATTCACCCCTCAAATCTATCACAATTTCATGCACCTGCCTCCTCTGAGATATTCCCTGTGCTGTCAGAGATGGGATTTTTATGGCAGGTGTCCAAGTCAAAGGCATAAACCACAGCAGCAGTACAGGCAGCAATAGGAAAACACATCTATGCTGATGACCCGACAAAGAATGAGTAATAACTTTTGCCAACATGTCCTGCAGGTTCTCAACCAGTTTGATTAATCACAGGTTTAAAGTGAGTGCAGGACCATCTAACACCTGTATCTGTTTATTCATGTCTCATAATGCAGTAGTGATAACGCCTGAATTATCAAGTGTATGAGTATATAAATGCAATATTCATTTTGAACGATAGTGCAAGTACCCCCTTGTGCTGCAGTGAGTACCTCCAATACCATTCTATTGAGTAATATGACGTTTCACATCAATGTCATCTCTATATCCATGAGTGTCAGGCTATGGTAACTACTGCTGAGGATTTTCTGGGTATAATTAGTTAATGCTTCTATATGCATACTACATCCTCTATGCCTAAGGATAGTAAAAAATATTGGGGCTAAGTAGCCATACCAATGAAAGACAGAACAGGTTCATCATCCCTTTAAATGAGATAAGTTTATGGGTGATATTATAGTGCTGGCTATTTGTTTTTATGACCAAGGAAACCTAGAGTACATCTCCCCAGCCACCCTGGGAACAGCTAAGGCCAAAGATTGGTATCACAGAGCCAGTTAGTATCATTAGGAGCTAACCAATATATTTCCGGTCTTTGTGTCCAACCTATTGCATGCCAACCAATATTTTTTATGTGTATGTGTCTTGTGTTGATGTTTAGGTAATAGTCGCATGTGTCAGGTGCTATTTTGCCATTCATTTTTAGAATGATTTAATTGTTCCAAGAACAATGGACATTTCTGACTTAATGCCCATATGAGGGAGTCAGCCACATGAAACCATCCCAGATTTGAGTAAAACCACCTTCATCTCAGCATGTCTTGTTCTTTAGTTGTGGCAAAGCAGTTTGAATGTCATGGTTTTATTCTTATGCCCTTGTTTAGACAGGATGTTTCTTATAGGCCAGTGGAATATGTTGTCATTGATTATACCAGTGGCTATTATTGAGTTGTTGTTTGGTTTCATTGATAAATCCTTGGCAAGCTATTCTATCAGTTCCCTGTAGGAGTACACCCACCGTGATAACCAAGAAATACTTGAAAAAGGGAGAAAACCACATATCCAGCATGAATTCTATTATAAACCATTTGCATAAATCTGTGTTCACTGGAGAAAAAGGCTCCCTTCACTAGAGCAAGAGAAGAGCAGCAGGCTAACCATGAAAAAATAAATACATCATAGGTACTCGTTGAGGTAGAGTCTCTCCTACTATTAAGATGAGGGTAGTAGCTTCATCCTTTTTTATGAAGACAGAGGTGGCCTGGGATGTTTGAGCAAAAGGGACATGCTAGACATGTTGCCCATGGATCAAAGAATCAGACTATAAATGTAAAATTAAAGGTGGTACAAATGACCACATTAGATTACCAACTATAATACCTTGGGGTATGGGTGCCTGTCAAGAATACTTATGTGTTGACTGATTTGGCCCCAACTCCAAAAAGATCAACAGGAATCACGTCAGCTTTCCAAGACTTTTCTCATACTCTGGCAATAAATTGCCTATCCATCCTGGGTAAAATTTCTATTCTACCCCCATTCAAGTATCTCCTCCCCCTGGGAGGATGGGCAGAGTAGTGAAGAACTACAGTTGTCTCTGGCCTGTAGACAGGAAAATAGCCCCTCAGGTCTTGTTTTCTGGATAGCAATAATCATAGGTATGCTGATTTTGATACCTAATGCTGCATATGGGGTGATACCATAGCATTTCTAAGCGGAATTTAGTAAGCATATAGCTTCTGGCAAGACTTTTGTCCATCTTTTGTGCAACAGTGGTGTCTGTAAGAGGGCTTAGAGTCTAACCCTAAGAATGCCATTCTTCCTTCTAATTAGCCTGGTGGCCGGTAGATTATAGGGTAAATGAAACCACCTATGTATGTCCCATCCATGAGCAGTCCTGCACATCATGTCCAGTAAAATGTGTTTCCCTATCACTATATATCCTTCATGTGATATCTACATTACACTAAATTGTTCCAACACATTGATAGTGGCCTTTTAATTGTATCTTTTACAGGGGAGGGCTTGCATGAGCCCTGTGGTTGTGTCCACGCAAGTTAGGCATACTTTTACTTTTGATTCATGGGTAGAGGGCCAATATAATCAATTTTCCAGCCTAAAACTGGTTGGAACACACAATGAATGCATCCTGTGGCATGTGGAACCTTCCTGAGTCTTAGATAGAAGCAGATTGGGCAGTTATTGATGGCTGCTAAGATGTCAGTATAGCAAAGGGACATGTCTGTTCTCTTCATTATGTTCCAAACCACTTTAGGACAGTGATATCCACTGTCTTATAAATCCATGCAGCCAATTCTGAACCTCATAAGTAGTAAAGGCCATGATCTTTGCTATGGTGTCTGCCTCAGTATTATTGGAGTAAGGCAGGCCTACGCACTGAGATACAGAAAACAGTAAGAGAGGCACTAGGATCCTGTATACTTTTCCATATATCTTTCCATAATTCTGCTTCCCATAATGATTTCTGTAAAATCTTCCAATCATTCTTAGCCCTTTGGGTATCCAGGTTGTCAAACCCTTACAGATAGCCCAACTGTGCAGGGGGTAAGGGGCCAAGGTTCATGTGTGCATATCATCCAGATAGTTCTCAGTTCAGCACATTAGATGCTTTTATTATCTTTAGTCTCAAACCAGATAGTATCAGCCTGATACTATTAGATTGTTAGTAGTTGGTTCGATTGCTAACACTAGGATTCCCCCATTAGATCCATCCATATACCAAGCATCTTCAGGAATAGAGTATATACTTTACTGTACTTTTGAGACTCTAGAAGGGGGGGAGGGCTCCATATTTTATGGGCCCTAAGACCACAAGATAGCATGTAATTTAGTCTCCAGTGGACCAGTGGAGACTGCTACTGTAAGTAAGCATGCCATTTTTCCCAAATAGAGGCTTGTGCTATGGCAGATGCTGGTCTTCCAAATATACCATCCCTTTATAGGCAACTTAGTCTGAACAATTACTGAAGAGTGGCCATTAAGGGCTCCGTTTGTTGTAGGGCCATATAGACCACCAAAACTTGTTTGACAGAAGAATATTGTATCTCTGCTCTCTTCCAGAATTGTGATCAAAATCCCAAAGGGGTTAACTTTCCATGCTGTTCCTGCCATAAAATCCATCCATCATAGCAATCACATGTGGGGTTGTGGGGATACCAGGTAAAGGCATTCTTAGCACCTGTGCTTGAGCAACTAATAACTTGGTCAATGGCAGCTTGATGTTCTTCTCCCTGATGCCAATGCACTCCCCTTTATATCAGTTGGTAGAGAGGGTACAGGCATTGTGCTAAATGTGGTATAAATGCCGTCCAATAACCCCAGGAGACCTAGGAATGCTTGTAGTTGTTTGGCTGTCTTAAGAATGGGAAAATTGCTGTATCTTGTCAATTACAGAGCTCAGTATAAGATGTGCCTTAACTCACTAAGTATACATCAAAAGCTTTACTGGTGGCCCTGGGCCTTTGTATGTTCTGTGGGTTGATGGCCTCTCCTCACTTGTTCAGGTGAGAGCAGAGAGTGTTTAAATAAGACTGTAACAGGGGATCAGTTGGTTAAACATCCAACTCTTGATTTCAGCTCAGGTCATGATCTCATGATTTGTGAGTTCTGGCCCCATATCAGGCTCTGTGCTAACGGGATTCTCTTTCCCTCTCTCTCTTCCTCTCCCCCACTTTTACTCTCTTTCTTTTTCAAAATAAATAAATAAGGCTATGACAAAGACAAGTCTTCAGAGGTTAGCATCACATCATTGATATAATGGAAAATTTTAATTGTGGATGGTTGAGGATATATACAAATTATGAGCAACCATACCATGACAGATAGTAGGATTATGCAAATAACCTCGTGGCAATACCTGGAACGTTCAGTATCAACCTTTCCATGTGAAAGCAAATTAGTCCTGTGACTTAGGATGTAAAGGAATACTAAAGAAAGTATTGGAATAAATTCAAAACTGCATTATAAGAGGCTGACCCATGTACTATTTGTTCATTGATTTGTGTGATATTTGGTACAGCAGCATGTATATCAGGGACAACCTTATTCCGTTCTCTGTAATCAATAATCATTCTCTAGGTGCCATCCAGTTTTTTCACAGGCTATACAGAGATATTATTGGGACTTTGGCCTCATTATTTGTACTTTTGCTAATTCCTATACAGTGGCAGATATTTCCTCAAATCCTCCTGGCAATCAGTATTGCTTTACATTTACAACCCAAGCTTGGTGGTGGCAGGGAAGAAATAACATAGGATCCTAATTTGCATTTTCCTTAGGACAGTTTTAGTCACCCAGATTTAAAGGTGAAATTCTACATAGGTTAGTAGCATCTTTCCCGGTAGAATATCCATGCCTAATATTCTTTCAGGAATTGGAGAAATAGAAAACCTCATAAGGGGCAGGTCGACTTTTGCCTATTCTCAAGTGCACTATTATGTGTTTCATCCTTATGGTTTTTCCTCCAAAACAATCAATGGCTGCCCAGATCTCTGAGTGCCATTCTGATTGCCATGAACTAGAATGCTTCTTCTCTGGTATCCACTAAATCCATAGTTTTTTGGTGACAAGTAAATTGTGGGTTCTACATGGGGGCTCTGGTTGCCTTCAATTGCCCTCATATGGAGGCACCTCTAGTTTCTCAGATGAGGGGTCCCATCTCTAGTTTCTCAGATGAGGGGTTACCCAACCCTTGTAAGAAGCCACACCTGGCTTAGTTTCTTCTTCCAGAAGTGGTGTGGAAGCCTGTGGCCTAAACAGCTGAGCAGGAGTAAGCTCCATTTTTTAAAACCACCAGAACAATGTTCAGCTGGTAGCATATCTTTTCACTGTTTATGCCTGTCACCAGCAGATCATGCTACATTTGCCCTTTGTGTTACTTGAATGGTACTCATATTTGCTTTAGATTTCCCTTTTTCAGCCCCTTGTTGAGACTTCTGGTCTTTATTTTGGTTGCTAACCATACTCAATCTCTCCCCTTTTTTTCAGTTTCTCCTAGGTTAACTATAGCCTCTCCTACATCAAACATCTCTTTTCCCACAAGGGGGCTAAATAGAGAGGAGAGGATCATGTCAGACCCTGGGGGCATTTTTTAACAATCTATTTTTCATCACTGCAATGAAAATAGCTTCATCTGGTTCTTCAAATACTTGGGCATATAGTGCTTATTGATGCCCAATACTCTTAAAAGATTCTGCCTCTTCCAAGGATCTCCATGCACATATTTTTCCTGGGAAATCTTCATTTGTCCAAGCCTCCCTCATAGCCATGATTATCCAATCCATAGAAGTATGATTATCTTGCACTTGGTGGGCATTACCTAGGCCCAAGGCAATGAGTGGTGATACTACTCATTTTCTCAGCTTCATTCCCTGTTGGGATTATGCTATCCCCTCCTATGTCCAGTAGCAAGTCCTTCTTTCAGCAGCTATTTGAAGGCTTTTGCAATGTCTAAAAAAAAATCTGCTCTATACTCTAATTTTCAGGTTCTAGTACATGTTGCTCACTGTGTTTCCCTGCTACCTTTGTTGAGCTTTTGCTTTCTTCTGCATCAGTGGTTTTTACCTGAGCAATAGAGGCTCTGGCTTTTCCTCATCCCCAAATATGACTTTTATGTCATCCTCTATATTACTAGTTGTTTCCCATGGGTTTCATGTTTTAGCATCTCAGTCAGTTGCATAATGACAGTTCTAATGTGAGGCCACCACATTTTACAGCCCCCAAGGCACACAAAGTGACACACTAAGGTCTTGATTTGTGCATCCCAGGTTTAAATCTTATCCATAAAGTTAAAGGGGATGCAGATAGTCTCGGGTCTTTCTCCAGCTGTAATTTTTCCTCCAACTTCCTTACCTTCTCTTTTGCCAGTAGCTGGGTATCAGTGGCTATACAAACAGCCCATAGAAGTGACCAATCAACCACTGGTCATTGGCCTTCCTTACCCCAGTGGTCACGCAATTTTTAACCTAGCTGGTGTTTTGGGGGCATCCCAATGCTCATGTGGTGTTTCCATCTAGCAAATGAACTGTGCCTCTCCGTATCAAGGTGGTTGGCCACCCCAGGATTTCCAAGAAAGCTTCGTCCATCTTACTCATTCTTCAGTCTCCAGGCTCCTCCTGGTTTGCTGGCTGGTCAATTTTTCCATAAAAATGAGGTATATGCAAAATGACTTCCAAAGGTTGATGGGTAGAAGACTGAAGAAAAAGCCTGATGAATCCAGATTGACAAGAAATGTTTTGTTAAGGAGACTTACAGACAGACTGCAAGTTGAGCAGATCTCTGGAACCCCATGTCCCTTCAGACCTGCTTTTATAGACCTAGAGGATTGGAGTACATGCTGAAGAACCACACAGGAGAAGAATATTTAGAATAAGTATGTGTCATAGTCATATCTTCAGGGAAGATCAAGGATGTTATGCCATGAGGATGTACTTAGGGGTGTGGTTAAACAAAAAGAAAGAATGGTGGGGGGGATTTTATGCTCAAGAAGACTTTGGGTCACAGAATGGTCATCATGGAAACTTTGTTCAAGTTGGCATTAGTCTGGCTTACTCAGTCTTTACTCCATTTTGAATTTATTTTTATGTATGGTTAAGGTAGTAGGTCCGTTTCATCTGAAGGAAGTTTAAACATTACTTAGGTCTGCGATACACATTCAGTGGACAGGTCTAGCTGTAGAGTGGGGTCTGGTATTGCTCTATTCTATTGAAACTGCTCTCCCTTCAATAGCTCAGTTCTGCATGTGCATGAGCCCTCATCTCACAGGTGATTTCCACGGGGTACATATGTTCCACATGCCCAATATGAGTCAGTCTTTCACCAGAAATTGGATGCGAATGAGGAAAGAAGAGAAGAGAGAGGAGAGAGAGAGATGAGTAATGCATCTTGATCACCTTTCACCCACCAGGTAGCTTTCAAATCTAATCTGCAAAGCAGGGGAAAATCTGCTACAATGAGGGAGAAGATGAACAGAGAGAAAAGGCAAGTGAATTTCTTGCTCTCCAGTAGCTTTCCTTGCCCTATGTCCAGTCTTTTCTGTTCTTGAGAAGGAGAGGGGGAGGAAGAAAACTATATAAGTCAAGGTTTTACAGAGTAACAAAGTAATAGTTTGTGTATATACAGAGAGATTTATTTAAGAAATTGGCTTATGCAGTTATATAGGTTGGCAAGTCCACAATCTTCAGGGCAGGCCAGCAGACTGGAGACTCAGGAAAGAGTAGCAACTCCAGTCTGGAGGCAGAATTCCCTCATTTCTAGGGAACCTTAGTCTGTTTTTTCTTAAGGTCTTCAACTAATTGGATGAGGCCCACCCACATAATGGAGAGTAATCTGTCTTACTCAGAGTCCTCTTATTTAAATGTTAATCACATCTAAAAAATACCTTTGCAGCAACACCAAGACTGGTGTTTTACCAGATACCTGGGTAGTATGGCCTAGCCAATTTGACACACAAAATTAATAATCATGGGCACAAAATTATTAAAATACACAATAAATATGCAATAATGATAGGATGTTTCAGAATGAACTGTTTATATTTACATTTATCATTAAAGCTCACATTCACTTTTTATATAGATAATTAAATCTGCCTCTGTAGGCATCAATTATTGATTTAACTCAAAATCCTAATAGATAATTTATATATATATATATATATATATATATATATATATATATTTCCTTTTATAAAAATAATGAATTGGGAAAATGAGATCAGAAAAACTTCTTTCCAGACTTCAGAGTATAATTCCATTTGGAACAATAAGTATGTAAACAAGAATCATAAAAAATGAGATCTAAGTATTTTGAAATATTTTATGATTCTTAACATATATATCTCCTTTAATTTTTAAAATAATTGTAGGACACCTTATTAACTCTCTTTTACATGGTGTAATGGAGTCCCCCAGCTCAGATTCTGCTGGTGCCAGTTCCAGGACCATTTATGTCCAAGCCCATCTTGTTTTCACTATGTCACATTCTCAATTATTTGTATCTGACTTTTTTTTGTTTTACTAAAAGTAAATAGGTTTGGCTCTTTTCAAACCAATTTCATGCATATCTGAAGAGAAATAATCCTGAAATGTCATCTGCCAAAGATGCATATAAAGAAGTATCTGAGTCTAGAAGAGGCTGAGAGGCTGGTAGAGGACATTGTCCCTCCGTGAAGTGGGCTGGATACTCCCTCTAGTCCCTGGGATTTGCTTTGCTATTCACAGAGGGGGTGTTGAACAATACAGAGATGATTTAAATTCCATACCATCTGGTGCACATACACAAAACGCCAGTGTAGTAAATGGAGCTTTTCTTATTTTGAAAGAGTGGAAATCAGTGTTCTCTGGTTTCATATGACATTTCAGGGCCTGGAATAAGACTGCAATTCTATGGTTATCTTAGCATTAAATATCATTAGGAGATTGTGACTAGACAGAGGGAAGGGGGCAGGAGACTGGGTGGGAGAAATGCCAGTGATCAGATTGCCTTTGTAGGATGCATACATTTGGGCAACAGATGGTGAGGGGATGCGCTGATGCAGAGTTGCTGAAGTGGCAGAGAGGTAACTGGGAATTGCCATTGTAAGGCTTCAGGTCATAGCACATTTGTGAAAGATGTGCATTTCATGAAAATGCACATTCATTTTATTACAGAAAAACTATCTTTGGAGGACATTTCTCAAAGCCAATAAATAAATTAAGCTATTTAACTTGCAAAGAATGATCATATGTGAAAAATGATGTTCCAAATTATAAAATAAATGATTAAGTAAAAAAGCTTAAAGCAGGACTCATATATATTGATTTTAAGGAAAGAAGATTTTGATTCTCATCAATATAAAAAATAATGTAGCTCAATAAAATTAAGAAGCTGCTTTTTATGTAAATTTTTTACACAACCAGTTTATTTCAATGGAGATTTTACATTAAGACAAATATTAAAATTTCCATATATTGAATTAAGAAAAAAATTCAATAAGGTTTTGATAGATATTGCATTGTATCTATATATGACTTTGGGTAGTTTGGACATTTTAACAATGTTACCTCTTCCAATCCATGAACATGAATATCTTTCAATTTATTTATGTCTTTTTAAAATTTCTTTTATCAGTGTCTTATAGTTTTCTGTGTAAAGATCTTTCACTTCCTTGGTTAAATTTATTCCCAAGTATTTTATTGCTTTTGATGCTATTGTAAATGGGGTTTTTCTCATCATAAACAACACCAGCAACAACTGGTAATAATGTGAGATGCAGGATTAACTAACAATATTGCAGTAATCATTTTGTAATATATACATGTATTGAATCGTCACATTGAACACCTCAAACTCATACAATGCTATGTATTAGTTTTATATCAATAAAGCTGGAAACATTTTTTTAAAAAGAAAAATCATAGAAAAGAGGAAAATAAGAATAAGAAAACTAAGCTAAATCCAGAAAGAGGTAAAATAGTACCAACAAATATCCTACTCAGGTCCTGGACATTTTGCTGGAACAGAAAATACAAATCACAACCAGAGCTTTCTTGTAGTTAATGTAACAGGAAAATATCATGGTTTACATAATTCAGAGTAGAGAGGTGATAGGCAGTGGTCAGTGGAGAGGGAAATGGGGAGCTGCTAATCATTGGGTATAAAGTTTTAATTAGGCAAAATGAGTAATTCTATAGATCTACACAGCATTGCGCCTATAGTTAATAATAATGTATACTTGAAATTTTAAGAAGTTAGATCTCATGTTAATTGCTCTTACAACAATTAAAATTCTTTTTTAATTTTTATTTACTTTTACTTTTTAATGTTTATTTATTTATGAGAGAGAGAGAGAGAGAGCCGGGGAGGGGCAGAGAGAAAGAGAGAGAGACAGAATCCAAAGCAGGCTCCAGACTCTGGGCTGTCAGCACAGAGGCCAACACGGGGCTCGAACTCAAAAACAAGGAACCGCAAGATCATGACCTGAGCCGAAGTTGGACGTGTAACTGACTGAGCCACCCAGGTGCCCCTAAAAATTAAAATTCTTAAGAAGAGATTACAGGTAAATGATAACTGTGTAGGTATAGCTCTTCTAGGCACATCCCCATTCAGAGGCCTCAGCAGTCCACAGAAAGTGAAAGCTCACCAGGCAAAAGGGTCCTGGGACCAAAAGACTGCAGGGTGCATGTACATGGTTTGGGAGACAGGATGAGCATGCCACATGTGGGTGAGGATCTGGGATTATGTTCAATGGCAGCACCAAAGACACTACCTTAGTTTTTTGTTTTTCATGCCTCATTTCTCGCTTTGCCTTTGGACTTCCAAGGAGTTTCTGTGCAGTTTTCCAGGCCAAGGCCCTTATATCTTGTCTACAAACATTCAGAAAAGCAGGCTTAAATTCTTGCAGACCATTTCCACTTTATTCTCAGCAGGATTAATGCCCCTCATTGAATTCCTGTCTCCTCAAAGCTTAGCAAAATGGGAATTGATTGTGGCTTAGCTAGAAATACCTCAGTCTAAATTTCAAATCCCCATATAACTGAAGCAAAGGAATTGCGTGCTTTTCTCATTGAAAGTTCATATAACTTAGTTAGGAATAGTCATACTGTCATCTTGATTTAGTACATTAAAATCTCTTTGATATCATTGCTCCTTTTTAGACTCAGGAATCCACAGTAATACATGTTCTGTTTCCTGGGGCTGAGCTATTCCAATAGTCTTCTGATGACTCATCTCCACCTCTTTCACCCATTCTATACAGTGCACCATGTCCGATTATTTTTTTCTGATGTTTGGCTCAGTACCACTGATTTTGCAGCCCTTCTTCATGATATCTTATTGTCCTTCGTTACATCTTTAAATCCCTATCCTTACTCTAATCCACTCTTTTCCAACATGGCACCATGATTCACACTGCTGCCAAAATCTGTCTAATGCATGCAAATTCCTATAGTTCTTTTGTCCTAAAACTACATGATGATAGAGAAAAGAATGGTCTTGGAAGAATTTATTAACCTCATAATATCCCAAATTCATCCTGGGAGTCAAAAATACCCTGCCCCAAGTCTACCTCAAAGAAATAGATTCACAATGAATTTAATGGTCCCCAAATTACAATATCCTCTTCAGTGTCATAATTCCACAGCCCTTCCTGTTACCATGACAACGCACATTGCAAAGGAGTTTGTATACTTAGAGGCCAAGAGGGAAACTTCTGGCATTTTTCTCATCTGTTCTTTTATAGATCATAATTAGACCCCTCTTTGCTTCATAGCATATATCAAATTCCTAAGTTATGTAGCTTTAAAATAAAAAACACATTCTTCAACTACTCCTAGTCTGTTCTCTAAATTACAGAGAATAAAACCAACCACAAAGGCAAATTCCTTTAGAATTTATCTTAGAGACAAAATCCATTATAAAAGCTTCAAATCACAAAGATAATTGTGTAAACCAAGATTTTGGCCCTTGAAGCTTCTGAGTTTGAACACAAAGAAGGAGAAGGTACAATATTTACCTACCTATAGCCTTTAAGCTAAGAATCTGGAATATTCCACTCCAGTGTTGTTGAGCACTTTCTTTTACACTGCCACTCACCACATCCACTATTCTTCATGGCACATCACAAATATTACCTCTGCCTCTAAGCCTTCCAGAGTAAACAGATAACTCAAGACTTGGAAACCAGCTGGGGCTGGCTCAGGAAATGTTGCCTACATGCCCCTCTATGACTGAGTTCAGCACCATGGGTTTAGAATGAAATATAATCAGGCTTCAAAGAACTAGGGAACTAGAACTTCATATCTAAAGGAAGATTTTGACCATACAAGTGAGAGGAGACCCTTAAACCAACTCACTGTAGTAAGTGTCAGCAGGAAAGATGACATGGCCTCAGGAGTGTCATCCACTTCTGGGTTTAGAGCTCATAAGACTCTGAGCTGTTGTGGGTAACATCCTCTAGATGTAATTATCACTGATCCTCTGAATTAGCTCCAAAGCCTTTCTAGTTTCAAATACCCTGTGATTTTACTGGTATCGCACTGTGGCATTTGGCATCTTCAGCCTTGTCTTATATGCATGTGTGTAGTGTCTTCTCAGGCCTAATATGTTGGCACTTACTTGAGAACTGACACTAGACCACTTCATCTTTTGCTTCTATAAACAGTAGTGCCTTGTACTTGACAGACGTTCACAAACCATGAGATCATGATCAAAGCTGAAATCAAGAGTCAGACACTTGGGGTGCCTGGGTGGCTCAGTCGGTTAAGTGTCCGACTTCGGCTCAGGTCATGATCTCATGGTTGGTGGGTTCGAGCCCTGCGTTGGGCTCTGTGCTGACAGCTAGCTCAGAGCCTGGAGGCTGTCTTTGAATTCTGTGTCTCCCTCTCTCTCTGACCCTCCCTTACTCATGCTGTGTCTCTCTCTCTTTTTCAAAAATAAATAATAAAAAGAAAACATTAAAAAAAAGAGTCAGACACTTAACTGACTGAGCCACCAAGGCATCCCAATGATCTTTTCTTTTAATTTTGTATTGAAATTCCAGTTAGTTAACATATAGTGTAATATTATTTTCAGGTATGCAATATAGTGATTCAATACTTCTTGATGCTTATTCTATTAGATGTTTGAAAAATATGATGTGAGTATCCATTCTAAGCCCCATATTTAAAATTAGAAACATGAGAGAATTATAATGACCCCAATTTTGATATTTTATAACATTGCATTTGTAAGCTCAACATTCAAAGATTTTTTCACTTAGGGTCTACTGAAATCATTGGCCATGGTGCTTGGGTGTTGGCAGTGAATACTGGACTTAAGGCACTATTACACACATATTTCATCTCATATTGAGATAAACACAGCTGGCGTTAAGCATAAAACAATCAGTATTTTAAGGAAATAAAATAATTCTAACTGCCATACTTGTTTTTTAACTTTTTTATCAACCAGAAATGACTCCCCCTTGCTCTTAGATCCAGAAGTAAAGATTACTTTAGAATAATTCTATCTAACTTAACTTGAATATTAGTTATCTATTGCCTCATTTAAAAATCACCCTAGGGGCGCCTGGGTGGCTCAGTCGGTTTAGCGTCTGACTTCGGCTCAGGTCATGATCTCACAGTTCGTGGGTTCGAGCTTCGCATCAGGCTCTGTGCTGACCGCTAGCTCAGAGCCTGGAGCCTGCTTCAGATTCTGTGTCTCTTTCTCTCTCTGCCCCTCCCCTGTTCACGCTCTGTCTCTCTCTGTCTCTCAAAAAAAAAAAAAATGTAAAAAAAATTTTTTTAAATCATCCCCAAACTTAGTGGCTTAAATGTTATTTCACAGTTTCTGTGTGTCAGGAATCTGGACATGACTTAAAGTCATTTTTTATCTCATCCTCTAATTAAGCTACCTTCAGGGTATATCCACTACCAAATTCACCCATGTGGTTGTTAGCAGGATTCAGTTCATTTTAGGTTTGGGTTGAGGGACTCAGGTCCTTTTTGGCTTTTGACCAAGGCCACCCATGTGGACCTCTTCATTGGGAAGCTCTCAATATAGCAACTGGTTTCCTGAGATAGAGTGAAGAAGAGAGGCAGAGAGAGAGAGAGAGAGAGAGAGAGAGAGAGAGAGAGAGAAAGAAAGAAAGAAAGAAAGAAAGAAAGAAAGAAAGAAAAAGAAAGAAAGAAAGAAAAGAAAAGCAGGTAGCCACAGTCTTTTGTAACACAATCTCAGAAAGGACATCTCATCACTATTATTGTATTCTGTATGTTAGAAGGTTCAGTTCATACTTGGTGGGAGGATTACACAAGGACACAAATACCAGGAGAAGGGAATCAACAAGTTATCTGAAAGGCTGCCTACAATAATCTTCTCTTGGATCTGTAGGATTTATGACCCTCCCACATGAAGAATATAATCACATCTTCCCAAAGTCCCCTAAAGTCTCATTCCATGACAGCATCAACTCAAAGCCTAGGATTTCATCATCTAAATTTGTTTAAGGTTTGGGTGTGTCTTCTTGAGTATAACTTCTCAAATATAGGCAGCTCTTCAGGTATAGTTCTTTTTTTTTTCTTGAAGGTAAAAGTCAGTATTTCCCTCACATACACCCCACATACAATAGTGGGAAAGGATTGGATAACTGCTAGGGACACTCCTTTTCAAAAAGCAGGTCATCGAGAGGCACAAAGGAGTCACTGAACCATAAGAATTCTGAATACCTGTTCTACAGATAACAAATCAGAGACTTGGAGCTCAAGTGACTTGCCTAAGAGTAAATGGTTAGTAGATTGTAATGTTCTGATTCTCATCAACAACTGATTGTATCAATTTGGATTGTAAGACCCAAATTTACATAAGACTAATAGAATTCAACTAATATTAATTTAAAACATTTACAATTATTTTAGAAGAATAATGTTAAAATATAGAAAGAAAGTATTGAGAGGAAAAGGTTTTAGGGACAGCCATGTTGCGCACATGTAGAATCCAAAGTGAGAGCAGGATGAATTATAAAATAGTAAAAGCCAGATCTCAAGCACAGATGAAGAGTTGCAGTTAGAGAATAAGATAAAAATATGGCCACCTGTATACCTCCTACTAGAAAACAGGAGGGGAGGTGAAACCAGAGGATTCCATGTTAAGGAGGATGTTTCAAAGATGGAAAGGTTAGAAGGATTATCTTTTTTAAATGTTAAACACAATTTATCAAAAAAGAAAAAACCATTAAATGTTTTCCAATCAGTCTTCCTCGTCCTGTACCCCTGCCCCTCAATCATGTTCTCACTCAGAATTGCCCATTGTTAGCAGAGGCTGGTGGGTGGATCTTTCCTGACATTTTTAAAGACATACTTCTTTATCATATTTTATCTTTCTACAACTAAAATCATGCTTTTTACCATACTACAACTTGTTTTACTCATTTTCTAATATCACAGTCATCTTTCCATTCCAGTATAGATGCATCTACCTCATTGTGTAGAGGGTTGCATTTTGGAATAGTCCACAATTTAACTAGTTTTCTGTTTATTTTGGTACCTTCCAGCCTTTTGTTGTACAAATTATCCTCAATTAAATATCTTCATGTACCACATTAATTATTGTTCACATATTTTATCTGGTGGGAGGGAAAAGGACAATCTGAAAATGTTAAAATGATTAGATGTCCTTAGAAGATGTGCCAGAATAACAGTGAGGAGAAGGTCTCCAGAAGGAGACCAGGTAGAGGAGGGTCGGTGTGTAGCTTAATTTTCATGGGAGCAATAACTAATGGCCATTGAGTTATAGATGTCTATGAAGTCCAGATTCCAAAGACTAAGGGAGAAATTGGAAACAGGCATAGAGATGTCATTTGATGGGAGCTAGACCAGGCAAAGAGAGTAGTGGTGTGTCCCTGAAGGCTGAACAGAGGAATAGGTTCTTGTATTATACTATCATCCAGAGAAGAAATGGAGGAGAAAAGAAAAGAGAGTGTAGATATGCCAAGGCCATGATGGGCATAGACTGACAAGCTCCTGAGGGAAAGTTTGGTCCTGCCAATTTCAAGTTAACTTATAGTTTGTGTTTTATTTTTGCATTTATGGATTCCCTCCTAAAATCTGGTAGATTCTGCAAGAAAAAATTCCTTGACCCAGACTGTTTTCTAGATACTATAATGAAAAGCAAATCAATCTGATAAATTCAAGGTAATTTTATAATGTGTAAATAATTGAAGTTATTCCTAGAATTATTGACATCGCCAGGATGAAAATTTTAAAAGTTCACTTAGGCTGTTTGTGTTCAATATAAATTGACTGTGTGCTCATTAGTGATGCTCATTCTCCATCCAAAGATTAAGGAAGATCTAAATAGCTGGTGGATGATATGAAATAAAGTCTTTCAAGGTTATCAGTTATGGGATAATCCATCTGTGCATCACACTGGGACTGACCTCACACATGGGTTATAGACTTTCTCACTTCAGAAACATTGAAAAGAACATCACACTAAATCATCGATTTTGGCCCTATGTGATAGCTTACACAGTGCTCCAAAATGTCTATTTCAGATTAGTTTATTTTTGGTAAAAAATTATATTTCCAAATGCTACCTAAATGGTCTGTTTAGGAAAGTGGTATCAGATCCAGGCATTATCAGCCATTAACAATTTAGCATGAAGCACAAGACAGTTCAGGTATATATTGGAGGAAGAAAGAAAAGAGAATTACTTATTGATGATAGAATTGAGCTAAGGATAAAGAAAAGTGGGGAGGAATGGCCCTGGTTTCAAATAACCCATGCCTTCCTCCTCTAACACCTATATGTCTCATCTATTATAATGCCAATATTCACATAAAGTAGAAATTTCCCTTCCGTGACCTCAAAGGATTCTTCCAGCTTGCCAAAGTTGTACCCATTTACTTGCTTATATTCTTCAATGGAGAACAGATGGAAGGACTCTACATCACTCCTTAAAAGAAAGTAGAAATTTAATTTGCAAAATATGAACCTATTAAGCTAAAGCAAGTCCAGCTCCTCTAGGCTAAACATTTACAGTTACTCCAGTATAATTATTTATTGCAAAACAATCTTTTAGTGCAAAGATTCAGGTAGTGGTGAAGGACATTTATTGTGCTGCACAGTAATTCAGGCAAGCATTTCTAAGTCTTTTTAAAGTTAAAGAAAAGAATTCTAAGGTTCATGAAAAGCACCACTCATGGGGTGGAAGGTCATTATTCATAAATAATGTCCTGGAGAGTTCCCGACTAGGTTATAGACAGCCAGTTTTGTGCTTCTTCAAGGCTTAGACAGAGACAGGTGTTAATTGCGATGTTCTCCTTTGCATGGGTTGAAGTTCCTCTACTAATGACACTGAAATCTGTCATTTGATAACAACCGGATGCTGACTGTTGTACCCTTACTCTTCTGTTTGGTGTGGAAAAAAAAAACATATCTAACATAGTCAGTTCTATCCAACAAACTCATTAATATCTATTTTCTCTTCACTCTTTGAAAGTACAGACTGAGGAAAATCAGTTATTACATTTATTCATCTAAATATATATGTTGAGTCCTCATTGGCTCCAGACCCTGAGCTAGATCCTAGAGTTACAGGGAGAATGAATGAATGAATGAATGAATGTAAAAGTACAGTGTATGGGCGCCTGGGTGGCTCAGTTGGTTAAGTGTCCAACTTCAGCTCAGGTCATGATCTCGCAGTTCGTGGGTTCAGGCCCTGCGTCAGGCTCTGTGCTGACAGCTAGCTCAAAGCCTGGAGCTTGTCTTCAGATTCTGTGTCTCCCTCTCTCTCTGACCCTCCCCTGTTCATGCTGTCTCTGTCTCTCAAAAATAAATAAAAAAACATAAAAAAAGAAAAAAAAACATACAGTGTAGTTGGACTTAACTAAATGAACCTAAGTACCTGATTTTTTTAAGTAGATAACGTGTTCAGCTAAATAGATGTCTTCAAGATGGGTATATTAGCTGATCAGGCACTGTCAATGCAGTCTCTCCACTTGGAGGAGAGCTTTTCAGTTTTAGATCCTCACTGCACCAGTTCATACAAAGATAGACCTTTGAAAGGGTAATCTGTACAACCCACACTCACAAGAAACCAACACATAAACAAATGATAATATTATTTATAATGAGACGACATTCATTAACAAATAGGGTAGACAAGATAATTTAATATTTCTCTAGTCAAGAACATTTAAAGATGCTGAGTATTGCAGCAAACATACTTTTAAAAGGATAGCTGTGTTCCAGCAAAGTAAATCCCCAAGACTGAAGTTTAAGAAGAAACTGCCATCCAGAACAGTAAAAACATGAATTGACCCCACAGATACTTTCATCTTTTGGAAGGGGGTGGTGCTTGATGACAGAAATTATACCCAGTAAGGCTGCTTTATATGCTGACACTTCCTCAAGAAGTAAAGAAGAGGACAGAAAAACAATCAAACTCCCAAGGATTTAGGGAAACAACAGAGAGCCTATGTGTCTAATCCCAGGTTTTGGGTGGTAAAATAAGGTCTCCCCTAAAAGTTGGTAGGAAAACATTGGCACTTCCAGTACATTTGTGCCTGAATTTATACTCCCCTTATGGTCTAGGAGTACACAAGTTAAGACACTGATAGAAATTGCATCCTGGATGGTAATTCCACTCAGCATTGTCATGTGAAACAGATTCTGAGATAAAAATTAAGATGCAGAAGGTTTATTAAAGTGCTCTTGAAATCTACACCTGGAATTAGGGGAAGAATTCAAGACTCAGCACAGAGAAAGGCAAACCTCAGCCAACCCCTCAAGGAGTTCTAGAGATTAGATGGCCCTTAAAAATAATTCTGAATAGGGCAATAATTAAGGCCTATAAAACTCTGAGATGAACAGTCTCTGGATGCTCACGACCTTGAGTCATAAGGCAATGTCATAAGGGGGCTGACGGCTGAGCAGTCTGCTGGTGGGACTGTCAGTCTCAGGACAATAAGCATCTTATTCCTGAAGAGCTATGGGGGTGGATACCACTGTGTCCACCATAATCATCTGGCAGAAGCACACACAAAGCAGCTGTGAAGGGTATGACACTCCGCCCAGCACCCCAATAGATTCATGCTGGCATCACGACGGTATAAAATAACGATAGTCGTCACAAGAACTTAATAACTAACTTGGAGGTATAAAACCCAGGTGGAGCTAAAATATCAGACGTGAAAAAATATGGAAGTTGAAAAGGAGTCAATCAGAATTCATGGGTTCCAAGGTACTTGAACTTCTCTTACTATCTGATTGATTTAAGACTATAAAGCTAAGTATATTTATTAAAATCTAAAAGGGAATTTAAAATATATACAAATAGAATCCATACGTATTTGGCAAAAGACATAAACAAGTAACAACAGAACCCAAAGAAATCTACACATTTAATGCAATCCCTATATCAAAACACCAACAGTGTTTTTCACAAAGGTAGAACAATCCTAAAATTGTGCATGGAACCACAGAAGACCTTGAATAGCCAAAGCAATCTTGAAAAAGAAAAACAAATCTGGAGGCATCTCAATTCCAGATTTCAGGTTACATTACAAAGCAATAATAATTAAAACAAATTAACCTGCACTTATTTTGAAAGCCTTCGTGGCTGGTGTGAGGGAGATAGGGTAGAGGTGGGTTATTGTGTAGGATGACTTTCACTATCACTAACAGAATCACTGCTATCTATTGGCTCAATGGAACCTTTATTCTTTTCATGCAACTTTATCCAATGACACTTGCTTTTGCCTCCTTTTGAGGATTTTGCGGAAATGTGGCATTGCATTGACAATCACCCACAATCCTGCAGCAAGAGAGAAGGAAAGGGGGGGGAAGAATCATTGAATCAGTTGTGATCATGTGACATTCAGTATCAAATACTAGTCATATTGCAAGATACTGCTCATTTATCAAGTTAAAATTTATTGGAAATGTTTGCACATCTTGCAGAACAGTTGCAGAACAACTTACTTGCAATCCAAGGTTTTACTGTATATACACATATACAGACATATTTTTTAAAAATATTTATTTATTTTGAGAGAGAGCAAGAGAGCATGAGCATGAAAGGGACAGAGGTAGAGGGAGAGAGAAAATCCCAAGCAGGCTCCACACCTAGTGCAGAGCCAAACATGGGGCTCAATGTCACAACCCTGTGATCTGACTTGAGCCAAAATTAAGAGTCAGTCATTTAACTGATTAAGCCACCCAGGCATCCCATATGTACAAATATTTCTTATTCATTCATCTTCTTATTCATTCATCTATAAATTAACACTAGGTTGCTTTCATATCTTGGTTATTACAAATAATGCTGCAATAAACATAGAGGTGCATATATCTTTTTGAATTAGTGTTTTCATTTATTTTCTTTGGGTAAATACCCAGTAGGGAAATTATTGGATCATATAGTAATTCTATTTTTAACTTTTTGAAGAACTTTCAAACTGTTTTCCATAATGACTGCACCAATTTACAGTCCCATCAACACTACCACAGTTCTTTAGTGCTAAACAGAAATAAAAGCATCATATTAAGGAAGTAAAGCAAATAACATGGAGCTTAGAATAAGTAACAATAAAAAAGAGACTAAATGGAAATATTAGATGGATGAAATTTATCAGATAGGTGGTATTAATTAAATAAAAATAAAGATGATAAATATTCAAAAGTAAACATAAACAAAACCAAAGTTGAGCATTTTAAAAGACTAATAGACAAACCTTAGCCATATATCCTTATATAAAGAGAGAGGGTACAAATTATTAACATTTGGATTAAAAATTTTATATATATAAAGATACTTTTAAAAAGTAAATTATAAGGAAATATAAAGTGGTAAAATAAATTTGAAGCTTCAGTGGCCTGTTTCCTAGAAAAATATCTTAAAGTAATTACATAAGGTAGAAATCTTTTGTAAACCTACTAAATTAAATTGATGGAATAAATACTTAAAAATGAACTTCAACAGGGGTGCTTGAGTGGCTCAGTCACCCAGAGCCAGAAATGAAGTCTGACACTTGATTTCAGCTCAGGTCTCATGGTGTGTGAGATCAAGCCCCGTGTAGTGCTCCAGGCTCACAGCACGGAGCTTGCTTGGGATTCTCTCTCTCTGCCCCTCCCCCCTCTCGAAATAAACTTAAAAAAATAAACTTCAATTAAAGTACCAAAATTGTGTTGATAATAAATTACATTTAAGAAACATAATTCTAGTCTTATATCATCTGTTCCATAGAGTAGAAATGAAGTAAAAAGAAATAGAAACATACATGGCAAGTATAAAAACAAAGCATTACAGGGGCGCCTGGGTTGCTCAGTTGGTTAAGCATCCGGCTTCGGCTCAGGTCATGATCTCACGGTTCGTGGGTTCGAGCCCTGCATCGGGCTCTGTGCTGACAGCTAGCTCAGAGCCAGAAGCCTGCTTCAGATTCTGTGTGTTCCTCTCTCTGACCCTCCCCTGCTCACGCTGTCTCTGTCTCTCAAAAATAAATAAAAAACATTAAAAAATAAAATAAAATAAACCAAAGCATTACAGACCAAGCTCACTTATAAAGAGGGATGCCAATATCTTAAATTAAAAAAATTAGCATATAATTTATAACACTCACAAGAAAGTGATGTACCTAAAAATAAATGCAACACATGTTTGCTACCCTTTTGTGGAGAAATGTATATAGTATTTTCTTTCAAAGACAGAAAAAAAATCAAAATAAATAAGAAGACAAAGATTTTGCTTCAGAAATCTAAATATCAAGAGGAGGCAAGATGGAGGAAAAGAGAGTCCACTAAGAAGACAGCCTCATAGGTGCGTGAGTGTGAACTGCGGAAGATAAAAATGGTCCAGGACCCAGAGGCTCGGAGGGAAGGGAGCCCCCTCCGTGCAGAGCTGCAAAGAGCCATGCAGAGCCACAGAAAGACAAGGGGAAGAGAAAGAGAGGCTGAAAACGCTCATAGATCTGTCTCTAGAGAAGAGAAAAACCTCAGCCTGGGATGGAGAGGGATCCTATCATCCCATCTGTAACTGCAGCGCACAGGGGGAGAGAGATCCTTTCTCTCTAACTGGGGCACTTTCCTTGGGCTAGGAGCCCCAAACCAGGCAGTTCCAGGAGAAACTCCTCCCCTACCCTACTCAATCCCCAGCTAGGAAATCTCCTGGCCTGCTGCCTTGCCTGCAGGAGTATATTTCGGGTGGTATCATTAAAGTGCATGGACTAGGATCTGGAAACGAGACAGGGCTTGGGAAATACAATGTGGACCACCCAAGGCACAGGGAGATCGGACCCAAAAGAGTGGGTTGCAACTCTTGGTTCAAGAAGGGACTGGGGCACCGCCATACTTCTCCCCACAACCACCAAGGCAGGGCTTCTGGGAGCAGCCCGTGGGACCTGCAGTAGAGGCAACACCTGCCTCCACCAAACCACGCCCATCCATACTGGAGAGATGCCTTTTTTTTTTGCTCAGAACCCAGGTAAGACCAACATTGATGCATTGTTGTGATTAGATCAATTCTTGCTAGTCAGATATATTTTCCCTTATCTCACTCTTATCTCTCTCCTCCGCTGGACTGGGCATGCGGGACATTGGTTTGCCTAAACAGTCATACTTAATCCATTCCCTTGATGCTACGTTCCTTTCTCTCTCTCCCTCTGGAATAATCAGACTATATAGTTCTTTGGGTAACATTGTCTTCGATTTTTCTCCTCACCTCCTACCATATTCTCCTCTTTCTCTCTCTAAATTAAGCCTTTTAGTCTCTATGCCTAGTCAACATTCAATTTCACTTCCTCCACACCCCTGTCACCTCTCTCTTTGTATATACTCCTCCAACAGCACTGCCTCCAACATACTCTTTATTTGTAGCTGGGATTTCTGGTTTTATGCTTTTAGACTGTCCTTTGTTTTTGCTCATCTTGTCCCCTCCCCTTTTTTTTCTTTTCTTTCTTATTTTTCTTTCCCCTTTTGGTTTGCTTGTTTGTTTGATTTGTCTGTGTGTTTGTGTGCTTTTGTTCCCTGTGTGCTTGTATCTCTGTTTTCCTTTTCAGGGCTACCTCAAGAAACAAGCCAAAGTACACATGTTGGAGAGTCCCAAATATTACTGAGTAGGCAAAAACAAAAAACAAAAGCAAAAACAAAATCACAACAAGAGAAACCAAGACACACCATTTAAAGAACACTTCCTGAACAGACAGGACCTGGACAATGAGCCTACTTTAATATAGCAATAATCAAAGGTACAGAGTGTATAACAAGCTTTTAAAACTGATAAGAGACAGAAAGATAACCAAAATGATGAAACAGAAGAACTCTCCTCTAAAGAAATTCCAGGAAGAAGTCACAGATACAGAATTGCTCAAAACAGATATAAACAACATAACAGAGCAAGAATTTAGAACAATTGTCATAAAATTAATCGTTGGGCTTGAAAAAAGCATGGAAGACATCAATAGAGAAGCTATTGATACAAAAACTAGGGACCTTCAAAATAGCTGTAACGAGTTAAAAAATGCTATAAATGAGGTGCATAATAAAATGGAGGCTGCGATTGCACCAGTTGAAGAGGCAGAGATGAGAATGGGTGAATTAGACAACACAACTACAGAATAGGAGCAAACAGAGAAAAAGAGAGACAAATTGATCCAGGAGCACTAATGGAGAATTCGAGAACTGAGTGACACAATCAAATGGATCAATATTTGTATCATAGTAATTCCTGAAGAAGAAGAAAGAGAAAAAGGTCCTGAAGGGGTGCTTGATCAAATTATAGCCGAGAACTTCCCCAATCTGGGGAAGGAAATAGACATTGAAATCCAAGAGACACGGAGAACTCCCCTCAGACGTAACTTGAATCGATCTTCTGCACGACATATCATAGTGACATTGGCAGAATATAAGGATAAAGAGAGAATTCCAAAAGCACCTAGGGATAAAAGGGCCCTAACATACAAAGGGAAACCTATAAGAGTAGTTACAGACCTATCTACTGAAACATGGCAGACCAGAAAGGAATAGCAGGAAATCTTCAATTTGATGACCAGAAAAAATATGCAGCCAAGAATCCTTTATCCAGCAAGCCTGTCATTCAAAGTAGAAGGAGAGATAAAAGTTTTCCCAAATAAACTTACTTAAACATTATAAAAGCCATCTATGAAAAGCCCACAGCTAATATCATCCTCAATGGAGAAAAACTGAGAGCTTTCCCCCTGAGATCAGGAACACGACAGGGATGTCCACTCTCACCACTGTTGTTTAACATAGTGCTGGAGGTACTAGCATCAGCAATCAGACAACAAAAGGAAATAAAAGGCATCAGAATCGGCAAAGAAGAAGTCAAACTTTCACTTTTCGCAGATGACATGATACTCTACATGGAAAACCCGATCGACTCCGCCAGAAGCCTACTAGAACTGATCCATGAATTCAGCAAAGTCGCAGGGTACAAAATCAACATACAGAAATCGGTTGCATTTTTATACACCAATAATGAAGCAA
>CM053560.1:115960794-115976319 GCA_028646485.1 Cryptoprocta ferox
TGACATGATACTCTACATGGAAAACCCGATCGACTCCGCCAGAAGCCTACTAGAACTGATCCATGAATTCAGCAAAGTCGCAGGGTACAAAATCAACATACAGAAATCGGTTGCATTTTTATACACCAATAATGAAGCAACAGAAAGAGAAATCAAGAAACTGATCCCATTCATAATTGCACGAAAAACCATAAAATACCTAGGAATAAATCTAACCAAAGACGTAAAAGACCGGTACGATGAAAACTATAGAAAGCTTATGAAAGAAATTGAAGAAGACACAAAGAAATGGAAAAACATTCCATGTTCATGGATTAGAAGAATAAACATTGTTAAAATGTCAGTATTACCCAAAGCAATCTACACATTCAATGCAATCCCAATCAAAATTGCACCAGCATTCTTCTTAAAGCTAGAACAAACTATCCTACAATTCGTATGGAACCACAGAATACCCCAAATAGCCAAAGTAATATTGAAGGAGAAATCCAAAATGGGAGATATCACAATCTCAGGCTTTAGCCTTTACTACAAATCTGTATTCATCAAGACAGTATGGTATTGGCACAAAAACAGACACATATACCAATGGAATAGAAAAGAGAACCCAGAATTGGACCCACAAATGTATGGCCAATTAATCTTTGACCAAGCAGGAAAGAGTATCCAATGGAAAAAAGACAGCCTTTTTAACAGATGGTGCTGGGAGAACTGGACAGCAACATGCAAAATAATGAATCTAGACCACTTTCTTACACCTTACACAAAAATAATCTCAAAATGGATGAGGGATCTGAATGTGAGACAGGATACCATCAAAACCCTAGAAGAGAAAGCAGGGAAAAGCCTTCTTGACCTCAACCGCAGCAATTTCCTACCCAACACATCCCTAAAGGCAAGGGAATCAAGAGCAAAAATGAACTATTGGGACCTCATGAAAATAAAATGCTTCTGCACTGCAAAGGAAACAATCAAGAAAACTAATAGGCAACTGACGGAAAGATAAAGATGGTTGCAAATGACATATCAGATAAAGGGCTAGTATCCAAAATGTACAAGGAACTCACCAAACTCCACACCCAAGAAACGAATAATCCAGTGAAGATATGGGCAGAAGCATGAATAGACACTTCTCCAAAGAGGACACCCAGATGGCCAACAGACACATGAAACGATGCTCAGTGTCACTCATCATCAGGGAAATACAAATCAAAACCACACTGAGATACCACCTCATGCCAGTCAGAGTGGCTAAAATGAACAACTCAAGAGACTATAGATGCTGGCGAGGATGTGGAGAAATGGGCACCCTCCTACACTGTTGGTGGGAATGTAAACTGGTACAGCTTCTCTGTAAAACAGTGTGGAGGTTCCTCAAAAAATTATCAGTAGACCTCCCCTATGACCCAGCAATAGCACTACTAGGGATTTACCCAAGGGATACAGAAGTGCTGATGCATAGGGCACATGTACCACAATGTTCATAGCAGCACTTTTAACGATAGCCAAATCATGGAAAGAGCCTAAATGTTCATCAACTGATGAATGGTCAAGAACATGTGGTTTATATATACAATGGAATACTACATGGCAATGAGAAAGAACGAAATCTGGCCATTCGTAGCAACGTGAATGGACTTCGAGGGTGTCATGCTAAGTGAAATAAGTCAGGCAGAGAAGGACAGATACCCATATGTTTTTACTCATAGGCCTAACAGGAGAAACCTAACAGAGGACCATGGGGAGGGGAAGGGTGGGAAAGAGTTAGGGAGAGGGAGGGAGGCAAATCATGAGAGACTCTTGAATACTGAAAACAAACTGAGGGCTGAAGGGGGAGAGGGAAAGGGGAAGGGAGGTGATGGTCATGGAGGAGGTCACTTGTGGGGAAGAGCACTGGGTGTTATAGGGAAACCAACTTGACAATAAACTATAAAAATTAAGAAATAAATTAATAAATATAAAATATGAAAAAAATATCCAAAAGGTCCATACTTTTGGGAGAATTAACAACTGAATTTTGTAAGGGAGTCAGTTCTACCTAGGTTAATAGATTGATTTAATGCAATCATAATAAAATACCCATTTGTTCACTTACTAATTTTATAAATATTCGTAAGCTGACTTTTTTTAAAGACTTCTTGTGGAACTTTTAATTTTTTATTTACTCTAATGTTTCCCTAATTTTGAGAGACAGAAAATGGGGAGAAGCAGAGAGAGAAAGAGAGTCCCAATGAGGCTCTGTGCTGAAAGCCCCCCATGTGGGGCTCAAACTCATAAACCATGGGATCATGACCCGAGCTGAAACCAAGTGTAGAATGCTTAAGTAACTGAACCATCCAGGAGCCCTAAGATAAGTGTATTCTTAATTCCCTTTACCTATTTCACCTATTCCCCCACCATCTCCTCTCTGGCAATCACCAGTTTGTTCCATATTCAAGTCTGTTTTTTGTCTCTTTGTTCATTTCTGTTTCTTAAATTACACATATGAGTGAAATCATGTGGTATATGTCTTTGACTGATTTATGTTACTTAGAATAATACCTGCTAGTTCATTCATGTTGTTGTAAATGGCAAGATCTCGTTCTACTTTTATGTCTGAGTAACTTTCCATTACATATATTCATATCTTTATCTTTACTCATTCATCTATTGATGGACACTTGGGTTGCTTCCATATCTTGGATATAGTAAATAATGCTGCAATAAACATAAGTTGTACATATCTTTTTGAATTTGTGTTTTCATTTTCTTTGGGTAATTACTCTTCTAGAAACTTTCAAATATGCAGTACAGTATTTTTAACTATGGTTGCCATGCTATACATTACATCATGACTTATTTATTTTATAACTGCAGGTACCTTTTGACTCCCTTTACCCATTTCTCCCACCCTCACCCTTTGCTTCTGGCAACTACCAATCTATTCTCTGTATCTATGAGCTTGTTTATTTGTTATTTTGTTAGATTCCACATAAGATCAAATCGTATTTACCTTTCTGTATCTGATTTATTTTACTTAGTCCATCCATATTGATGCAAATGTTAATATTTCATTCTTTATATCCCTAAATAATATTTCATTACATTATATGCATGCACATACATATCTACACACATATATGTATATTATGTACGTACAATTGTATATGTGTATATATGTACATACATACATATATACACATATACAAATAGCAATTTCTTTATTTATTCATTTATTAATGGGCACTTGAGTTTGTTCCATATCATGGCTATTATTAATAATACTTCAGTGAAAATGGGGGTCCATGTATCTCTCTGAGTTAGTGTTTTATTTGGATAAATACCCAGAAGTGGAAGTGCTGAATAATATGGTAGTTTTATTTTCTATTTTTGGAGGAATCCAAAAGGATTGCACCTATTTACATTCCCACCAACAGTGCACAAATGTTCTTTTCTCCATATCCTCACCAACATTGAGGTAATCCGCTTGTTAATTTTCGCTTTTTTGTGCCTTTGCTTTTAGCGTTAGATCCAAAAACTTATCATCAAGATCAATGTCAAGAAGCTTACTGCCTATGTTTTGTTTTAGGAATTTTAAGGTTTCAGGTCTTATGTTCAAGTCTTTAATCAATTTTGAGTAATTTTTTATACATCCTATAATATAGTAGTCCAGTTTCATTCTTTTACATGTGGATGTCCAATTTTTCCAAAACCTTTTATTGAAGAGACTGTCTTTTCCTCTTCATATATTCTTGGCCAGTTTGTCACAAATTAATTGGCCATATGAGTTTATTTCTGGCCTCTCTATTCTGTTCCATTGAATTATGTGCCTGTTTGTTATGCTTACTATTTTAATTGCTATAGCTTTGCAATATAGTTTGAAATTAGGGGGTGTGACACTTCTATCTTTGTTATTCTTTCTCAAAATTGCTTTGGCTACTTAGAGTCTTTTGTGGTTCCGTACAGATTTTAAGACAGTTCATTCTATTTCTATAAAAAAGGCCAGTGGAATTTTGATAAGAATTGCATTGAATTTGTAGATTTCTTTGGGTAGTATGAACATTCAGCGATATTAACTCTTCCAATCCATGAGCATAGTGTCTTCAATTTCTTTCATCAGTGTCTTACAGTTTTCAGTGTACAGGTCTTTCACTCCCTTGATTAATTCTTTCCTAGGTATTCTATTCTTTTTGATGCAATTATAAATGGGAATGTTTTCCTAATTTCTTTTTTAATAGTTTGCTACAAGTGTACAGAAATGCAGAAAAAATAATCATTTTAATAATAGTGATAAGTCAATGGGAGATTCATGTGGAAAAATGAAACTTGACCCTAATAACACCTTACACACACACACACACACACACACACACACACACACACAAACACCAAGACCCATGTGGATTTTAAATATAAGTCTGAAAGATAGATAATAAACATTTTAGAACATATTCTAATTGAGTATATTAATGACATTGGTTTAGAAAAAGATTTCCTAAACACTATACAAAAAGCCTTAAACATTAAAAAGATTGATAAATCAGTCTATATTAAAATTTTGTGAATATATATTTATTGAAATATAGCATTAAAATAAAAATGTGGGTCACAGAGTGGGAGAGAATATTTCAAGGACATGCAATAGACAAAAGCTCTTCTCTAGACTATATAATGTGCTCCTACAGATCTTTAAGAAAACGACTCAGTTAAAAAGTTGAAAAAACACTTGAACAAGTACTTCACAAAAGGAGCACATTCAAATGATCAATGTTTATATCAAAAGTTGCTCAACATCATTAGTCATCAAAGAAATGCAAATTCAAGGCACCAGGAGATAATACTACAGATCTATCATGATGACTAAAATTTAAAGAATGTCAGGAACTGCATTATATGGCTGGTGTAAGTATAAATTGGCACCATCACTTTGAAAGACTATTTTAAGGAATCCCAATTCAGAACAAAAGTACATCCTATGATCTGGCAATTCTACTTCTACGGATAGCACCAGAACACGAGTACCAAAAAAATACACGTTTTATTTTATACACACCTAAGGATGTGGATTAAAGTTCAAACCTGCTACAGAAAATTAGTAATCAGAAAGTTTCTTGGTAAGTGTAGAAGCACAGTGGAGTGTTATTTTTCATTACTCTGCTGTCATGACCCAGTTGCCTCTGGAGGATGAGGCAAGTTGGTCAGTAGCTGAGAGGGGGCAGGTATGTGGGAGCAAGAGCAGTAGCCCAGCTGTCACTGCTGGAGGAACTCCAATCTGCTGAGTAGTATATCCTGTATCAAGATATAAGTCAATACATGATACACCAGGGCTGTGATGGAGTGCTGAGATGGGGGAGGATCTGGCATCACAAAAGAGTATTTCTCCAAAAGCAGCTGGATCATGGGATTAGAAATTAGAATGTTTGAAAGGCTCAGTACTCCATGCAAGAATTCTGACCTAGGGATGTTTTCTGGAAGAGAGATACTGTGGAGGAGGTGCTGTAGTCACTGGTTCAGAGAGTCAATTCCTTTGCCATGAACCTGGCAAGAGAATGGCAAGATCTACCAGAGAAGAATTAGGATTCCAGGAAATTCTGCCATATTTTTCAATGGTACCACTGGGTTAAGATTTGTTTAGCAGGGAAAGTGGCTTAAAGCCTGTGGTATACTGTGATACCACTCCCATTTGCTACTCTCTTCCCTATTGCATGTCAAGGTCAACATTCCTTACAAGTGGGCAACACTTGCCTGCTTTGTGGTGGCTAGCTTAGACCAATAAAATAAGAAGAGAAGTGGCAATATGTCAGGTCCAAAAAGAGCTTTTCATCCTCTATGAGCATGGCATTTCCTAGGAAGGGAATGTCCTTCAGTCTGGATCCTGAAGAAAAGGAGATATGTGGCTCAGACCCACAGCCAACAAACAGACATCATATAGCACAAACAGGGAATAACTATTTTTTGGTGTAAGCCACTGTGATTTTATGGTTGTCTCTTCCCATAGGAAAGCTGATTAGCACAATACAGAATTCATGAAAAAGTGGATGTGCTGATTAATAACTCTCTGTCTGGAACAGAACTTCTCTGAAAGTGCAAAGAAGCTTAGAGAATGCAGGTGGAAGACAAGTGACCACAGAGAGAAGAGGTACAGAGAGGCTTGGATACAGCAAGGCCAGGTCCAAAAGGAACTCCATACTCTTAAACTATATTTCACATGGGTCATAAAAATCTGGAAAATAATCCCACATCCAAATAGGTATAGTGAAAAAGGCCACTAGTGATTCTTGCTACCCAACTTCTTTTTTAACCAGTTGTCAAATGCAATTTAGTATATTACCATTCATTTTTATACATGTTATGTTTTCCTGAGGCAGCTCTTTCCATATACATGAGAATAATCTACTTCCATATCTTCTTTGTATTTGGTAAATTATCTCCCAATGTTGGCAGTTTATCCCACTTTTATATTCAAAATTCTTCCTATGTTTTTAGGACCAGATCCAAAGTTTCATCTTTGATAAAGCCTCTTCTTACCTCCCTGGTTAAAAGGAGGAGTTTTCCCTCCTGTGAGGTTTAGAGGTACTAAATTCCTCCTTGCTTGGGAGCATTGTTATACAGATTTAGGCCATAAGATTTTCAGGGATAGATATGGCTTATTATGCCACTTATCAGCCAGCGTCATGTTGTGATTTCTGTACTAATAATTTAATAAGTATGTGTTTATGTTTTGCAGGCCCTATAAAATATAATTTCTGGGAAAATTTTCTCAACTATTCTCAAATTCTGTTTGAGCACTAGGGAACTATTGTTCTCTGAGCCTGATATGTGAACTTGACTCTAAATAAAGCATAATTCTTGAGATACCTTCAAGAATTCAAGGTCTTTCTTGAAATTATTTTTGCTCAAATAAAAATGATGGTCAAAAACTGAATAGTAAAAACCTGAAAAAGTACATGGTCCAATTTACTACTTTTACATGTAGCTGTCCAGTTTTTCGCAGGACTATTTATTGAAGATTCTGTCTTTTCCCCATTGTGTACTCTTACCTCATTTTTCATAGATTAATTGACCACATAACTATTTGTTTATTACTGCGGTCTCTATTCTTTTCTATTTATCCTTGTGTCTATTTTTGTGCTAGTACCATACCGTTTTGATTATGCAAATTTGCAGTATATCTTGAAGTCCAGAATTGTGATACCTCCAGATCTGTTCTTCTTTATCAAGATTGCTTTGACTATTTGGGGTCTATTGTAATTCCACACAAAGTTTTGTATTATTCTAATTTTGTTAAAAATGCTATTGTTATTTTCATAGGGATTTCATTGAATCTGTAGATTGCTTTGGATAGTATGTACATTTTAACAATATTAATTCTTCTGATCCATGAACATGGACTATTTTTCCATTTGTTTGTGTCATCTACAATTTGTTTCATAAATGTTCTATAGTTTAAATATAAGTTTAAAGCTTTCATCTTTCCATTAAGTTTATTTCTAGATATTTTATTATTATTTTTTTTTGCAATTGTAAGTGAGTCTGCTACTTCATTATTAGTGTATAGGAATACTACTGATTTCTGGCTGTTAATTTTGTATCCTGCAGCTTTAGTGAATTCACTTACTACTTCTATTTTTTTGGGTAGAGTCTTTAGAGTTTTCTATGTATAGTATTATGTCATCTGCAGATAGTGGCAGTTTAACTTCTTTACCAATATGGATGGCTCTTATTTTTTTTTCTTGTCTGATTCCTGTGGCTAGAACTTCCAGTACTATGTTGAATAAAAGTTTCAAGAGTGGACATATTTATATTTTTCCTGATCTTAAAGGAAAAGCTTTCAGCTTTTTATGATAGAGTATGGTATTAGCTGTGGGTTTTTCATATATGGCCTTTATTATGTTAAGGTATGTTCCCTCTAAACCCATTTTGTTGAGAATTTCTATCATGAATGGATGTTGAATTTTATCAAATGCTTTTTTTGCATCTACAGCTATAATAATATAACTTTCATCCTTCAATTTGTTGATGTGGTGTATCATGTTAATTGATGTGCAAATATTGAACCATCCTTACCTCCCTGGAATAAATCCCATCTGATCATGCTGAATGATCTTTTTAATGTATTGTCATATGTGGTTTGCTAATATTTTTTGAGTTTTTACATCTATATCAATAAAATGGATTAGATCATACCATTTGAGACAACATGGATGGACCTAGAAGGTATTACATTAAGTGATATAAGTAAGACTGACAAAGACAAACACCATATGATTTTATTTATAGGTCATATATAAATAATAAAACAAATGAATAAACAAATAAACAGAAAGTAGAATCACACCTACAAATATGGAGAACAAACTGATGGCTGCCAGAAGAGAGGGAAATGGGGGAATGAACCAAATAGGTAAAGGAGAATGGGAGATACAGGCTTCCAGTTAAAGGATGAATAAGTAATGGGAATAAAAGGCACAGCATAAGGAATATAACCAATGATGGGATAGTGATGTATGGTGACAGATGGTAGCTACATTTATGGTGAACATAGGGTAATATATAAACTTGTTGAATCACAGTGTTGTACACCTGAAACTAATGTAACATTGTGTGTCAACTATACTAAAAAACAGACAAACCTGAAAAACCAAATGAAGAAGTTATGGTGACTTGACCTCCCTCAAATTTATAGAAATTATATTTTCTCATGGGAAGAAACAAGTAGACTGATCCTGGAAAGCGCTTTCCTCTTTTTGCAACTTCAACTACCAAATGGAGGTATTTCCCACAAAGTTAAATGACTATTACCACATAGGTAAGTATCAATATACATAAAGGGAAACTTAATCTAAAACATTGGTGAAAGCCTCAAGTCATTTATACATTCCACATCTTGCCTTTGTAGCAAGGAATACAGAATTTGTTCAAACATTTCAATACTCAGCCAAACTAACATTGTAAAGAAAAACATTTTGGAATTCAGACAAAAAGAGTGGTTCTCATGGGAGAGGTGAATCCAGACAATAATCCAGCATCAGAAAGCATAGCCATGGGGGCCACTACCTTATAGTTGGAAAGTACCTTGTGAATTAACCCATAGATTCTCCTAAAGCACAAAGATTTTATGTAGAACATATCTGGTAGAGAAAGCTACTTTAAGAGGCAGCCTATCTCATTCTGAAAAAGTTTTCCTTGTTATACATTTATTTCTTATGACTAGTCTTGGTCATTCTTCTTGAGGCTTCCCCTTCTTCATCCTAGTTCTGGCATTTGCAATATATAGAACACAGAGATTACTTCATTATAAAATATAGCTTTACATAGTTGAAGATCTTTATTACTCCTACGATAAATATTCTAGGTTTCTGAAGATAAGTTTTCAGATTCCCTGTCACCTTTTGTATATTCTCTTTGTCAATATCATTCTTGAAATAAGCTGCCCTGCTCTCATCAAAATGATTCACCTAAGGAGCTTACATGATATATCATGACTAAATCTCAATTCTACTTTTATTAATGAAAGTAATTTATGATTCTTCTCAATTTTGTCAGTTAACAGAATCAATAAAAATCATTACTAAAGTGTGTATATGAATCAATGCTATAAGCTTTTTAACAATGATGAATATGAAGAGGAGGAAAAGTATTCTAATATTCTCTGAGTTTATTATTTTTATTTTTTAAGTTTTAAAGTTTTTTAAATTTATTTTTGAGAGAGAGAGACAGAGCATAAACGGGTGGAGGTGGGGGCGGAGAGAAACAGAAACACAGAATCTGAAGAAAGCTTCAAGCTCTGAGCTGTCAGCACAGACCCGGACATGGGGCTCGAACTCATGAACCACGAGATCATGACCTCAGCCAATGTTGGCCGCTTAATCTACTGAGGCACCCAGGTGCCCTTAGAGTTTATTATTTTTAGTTATTAATAAGATACTTCTAATTTTCCAACTCTACTGAAGATATATTACAATATATGTTTTGATGAGTGTTTTAAATAGATGTATTTTAAAATTTAAAAACGGTATTAAGAATGAAAAAATAATTCTAGGTATAATAATGTCTACAGAAAAAACAGTAGAACTATTGAAACCTTTTATTTCATTCATTGTCACTGTTTTGACAACCTTGGCACAGGGGTTGTTTCTGTGAAGTTTTACCTGTCTAAAATCCCATTCCTTCCTCAAGTGAGTCATTACCAAACCAGGAGTCCTTGTACCTTGCAAGTGACATTTTGTAATACAGGCTATCACTTTTATTTCAAATAAATTTCATTTTATTTTTCTTTAGCTCATCATTTTTGTTTTTTGAAGCTGGCTTATGTTTTTACTTGGATTCTATCTTCTACAGCTGTGACAGCAGCAAATATATCTTCACTTGAGCTTCTGATAAAAGTACTAACCAATGTGTACTGGTGACCCACCATTAAGAATCACCTTTCAAGGTGCCTGGGTGGCTTAGTTGGTTAAGCATCTGACTCTTGATTTGGCTCAGGTCATGATCTCATGGTTCATGGGTTTAAGCCCCACATTGGGCTTGTGCTGACAGTGCATAGCCTGCTTGGGATTCTCTCTACCTTCCACCACTTGCATTCTCTCTCTCAAATATGAATAAACATTAAAAAAAAGAATTGTCTTTCAATTTCACACAGATCTGGTAAGTACTCATTAAAGATATAATTGAGGATTTACTTTTCTACCCACAGCACTAATTGATCCATCAAGATAGATTCATTTGTCAAGTTCCCAGTTAAGATCAGTATATACAACACATTCTAGTCTAAAGGGTAATAATCATATGTTCAATTGAGCCAGATTTACTCATAGTGAGCCTGGACTTATAAGACATATAGGAATTATTCAATAAAATTTAGCTATTGATATCATTATTGGCCATTCACATTAATCAACACTCTATTATCTAAATGTGCCTAAGCACATTGTTTTAAAGCTTCAATGTGACTGTTGGGTTAAGATATTAAGCCATTATTTTCTGAAACCAGAGACTAGTTAAGATGGAGTTCAGTTTAGCTGTCTAGTACCACAAACAATCTAGTACCAAGGATACACTGGGCCACATGCACAGATTTATTCCTAAAATGACTTAACTCAAAAATATCTCATTTTACACATAGATGATCTTGTGTATCATAAGGGGGATATCACAGAGAAAAGCTTAACATAAGGTCTGTACTGTCAAATAACTCTTGACCTGGCAAATAAATACAGGTAAACTATGTAGGTAAAGTTTTCTACATTCTTGTACCTTAACATCTGGCATAGAGCTTGGCTTAGTAACAGGTGCTCATATAAATCTGATGAATGGGAAATTAGCAATCAGAAGAGAGCTTGTTGGCATGGCAACTAGCATGTGTTTGTATAGTACAGGTGTGATGCAGCCCAGCTCTTAAAGCACTTCCAAGTTCTTAGAATCAGGGTTCTGGTATGAGGTGCACAGGCTGAAGATGCTAAATGCCCAGCAGTAGAATGACTTGTAGACATTCGCCTGGCAGAAAGTGGCAGAGCTGAGGTGACACATCTGCAGAATATAAATCATCTGAAAACTCTAAATAATCTCTTCCAACATGGAGAAAAGAGAGGAAGCCTCTATATTTTTAGGTGCTTATGTCTTTTCTTATGGGAGGGACTGATAAACTAATTTTGTTCATTATCATTGAATTAGGACAACAAAGCTGCTTCTATGTGACTAGGAACTAGGAACTAGAAGATACAAAGAGGACCTACCCAGGTAAAATGGAGAATCAAGCCAAGGAACTCATCAGTGAGCACTGTCAGGCCACCCAGTTAGAGTGGGTATGAAGTTTAGTGCACATCCTTAGGGGCACTATACACATAGTAACTATCATAGATTTTCATATATTTTATACCAATTATCCAGCAGATGGCAGTAGAAGGTACTATTCTAACTAGAGCAGGACATTATGTCAGTCTTCTGAGAGACGGAAGTAAGGTGTTTTGTGAAAAGTATGACTTCTTTTTCTAATCCTCACGGAGGTGTTTTATGGGCTGATAATTATCTAGTGTCTAGTCTCTTTTCTTTATAAAGTATTCTTTTAAAATAATATTTCATTTTTTATTTTCTTCAAGTTTATTTATTTTGAAGGAGACAGCACATGCATGCGAGTGAGGGTGGGGGGAGGAGAGAGAAGGAGAAAAAATCCCAAGCAGGTTCTGTACCACATGGGGTTCAATCTCACAAACCATGATATCCTGACCTGAGCCAAGATTAAGAGTCATTCGCTTAACCACTTGAGCCACCCAGGTGCCCCATTATATTATTTTTAAATGAGATATATTACTAAAATTCTAGTTTCTCAAATTTTCTCAAACTTTATCAAAGTTAATTACATACTATTATTTAATTTTTCCCCAATGTCATTGTCTAAGATCTTAGAGTTTGGAAAATTTGCAGTTGCAGTTACTAATAACAGACTTCTATATATGGCACATACACAGACAATGAAAAAATAATTTTCAAATATTATATATATTGTGCACATAACTATATAAGATATTGCTGTATACCCAAGACATTAATTTGCTTTTTATGGCTTTTTTCTAGGTTATTACTAATATATGATATTATTCTGTTTCTTCAAGGTAGGATGTGAATAACGTTTTTTAAATCTCTCCAAAAAGTTAAAAAAATAATCTACTTTTTCATTTAAAACAAAAATAAAGACTATTGGAGAGCCCATTATGCTTTGAAACCCATCAAGGGCAAAAGGAAAGAACTGGAAAGAACTTTGCCAGTATGTATGACAATCCCTAAAAGCTTTTACGCATTTCATTCTTTTCTTTATTTGTTCATTTTACAGAGCCTACTGCTTTCAAATATCATTGTCTGCCAGAAGACAACATGAGGGATGTTTGGATTCCATGCATCTCGTGCTGTGTAGGCTTTTAATTCATATTTATTAAATCCAGAGCTGTACTAAGTATCCCAGGAATTTCACAAAGTAAATCCAAAGAATGTAAGCTTTGTGGTCAGACAGGCTAAGATTTAGTTACCAGCTATTGCTTTCAAGGTGAAATGTTACTGTTTTCATGGTCCTTGTTAGTGAAATGGAAGGAATAAAACCTGCAGGACTGGGAAGAGTAATGGATATAAATGACGCAAGAGTTGAGTGCAGTGTCTAGTACATGGTTTGCTCTCAGTCAACTATAGCTAGAGAGACAGAAATGTGTGATGGTAAAGAGTTCACACTGAATGGAGGCCAAGCTCTACCTCTCCTAGCCATGTATGACCTATGACAAGTCTCTACAGATCTCAGAGCCTCATTTGCTAACTGTAGAATAGCTTTTTGGGAGTTAATAGGCACATGCATGCACAAAGGTCATTGCTGCTGCTGCCTAATGGTTCTGATTTTGCCTCCCAGGCACAGTCTGCTCCCCTTGAAATTAGGCACGTCTGTGTGATTGTGCTTCAGCCCATGACATCTGGTCTTGTGTCACCTTTAGGTGAATGCTTTGAGGCAGCGTATGATTTTATATGCCCTTCCTCTGCCTCTGCCAAACAGTAAAAATAACATAGATCTCAGTCCTGGCCAATCCAAAATGGACATAAAGTATGAGTGAGAAATAAGCCTTTGTTACTTTCCAACACTGACAAGTTTGATGATGTCTTATTGCAGCATAGCCTACCCCAGCTTAAATGTTTATTTTTTTTAAGAGTGAGAGAGCATGCGAGGGTCAGAGAGAGAGGGAGACAGAGAATCCCAAGCAGGCTCCGAGCTGTCAGCACGGAGGTCGATGCACGACTCAAACTTGAGAACCATGAGATCATGACCTGAGCTAAAATCAAGTTATTCTCTTAACTGACTGAGCCACCCAGGTGCCCCACACCTACCCCATTTTAACTGAAGCAGCATATAGAGTGTCTGCACTAGTTCCTGCCACATAATCAGTGTTCAGTAAATGTTTATTATTAGTAGTCATAATAGTAATATTTATATGTGAAACAGTCCCTGCTCTGCCTAGCTAGTAATGAACTTCATGATTTAAGATCTCCAGATTCTGGTGCAGAAATGAGTTTAGTATTTGACATAAGAAAAGTACAGAAAACCCTACTTCAAACACCTATTGACTGACCATGTAAGCATCTAAAAGTGACCCATCTCTGAGCCATAGTTCCCTTATCTGTAAAATGATAATGAATGGTGATTGTGGACAAGGTTGGATAAGGGACAAGGTGGACATGGAGTGCAGTGCTGGAGTGGGGTCAGCACCTAACAACCCCTGCTGCCCTTATGTTTCCTTCTGCCTGTGATTACCACTTTGGTAGCCACCAACTACACTTCTTTTTACTTTCACATCTTAGGTCCCTCCCAAGTTAGGCAGACCTCTCCTCCTAGTCATTGGCTGCTCCATGAGGAGATGGAAAGCAGATAGCTAATTTGTTAATTTTGCTATTGGCAACTTGAGGAAAAATTGTGTCCAGTGGGAGAAGGCCATCAAAATATTCTATGGGTTTTAGTTAGTTTCATTGGCCCTAGTCCACAGAGATTGTTATGAACCAAATGGAAAATTAAAATCATTTGTGACTTTTAAATAACCTAATGCATTCAGCATGTTTCTCCATGTGTAATGAGACATTTTCAGACTTAATTAAACTAAGTGATAATTTTTCCACTGTCTTGGGTTTTTTTCTGGATAGATCTGATCAGTGATGCTCTGGACATACAAAGGCGGACAGGTCATGACCTGGACCTCTCTGCTTACAGCCAACCATTAAGTGTACTTGCGTTTCAACATATTAGTGAAAGTACCTTTTCAAATAACTGAAAGAATAACTAATTAAACTTATAAAACTTTGATTATTTCTGGAGGAAAACCAAAGCCAAGCAGTTGGTACCAGCTGGTCTTAACCATAACTCTTAAATTAATTGCTGGATTTGAAAAAAACATCAAAGAAGCTATTGATAAACAGACAAGGGACCTTCAAAATAGCTGTGACGAGTTAAAAAAGGCTATAAATGAGGTGCATAACAAAATGGAGGCAGCCACTGCATGGATCGAAGAGGCAGAGAGGAGAATAAGTGAATTAGAAGACACAGTTCTAGCAAAAGAGGAAGCCGAGAAAAAGAGAGAGAAATTGATACAGGAACACGAAAAGAGAATTCGAGAACTGAGTGATACAATCAAACGGAACAATATCCGTATCATAGGAATTCCCGAGGATGAGGAAAGAGAAAAAGGTGCTGAAGGGGTACTCGATCAAATTATAGCTGAAAACTTCCTGAATATGGGGAAAGAAATGGACATTGAAATCCAAGAGGCCCAAAGAACCCCCTTAAGACGTAAATTCAATAGACCTTCGGCACGACATATCATAGTGAAACTGGCAAAATATAAAGACAAAGAGAGAATTCTGAAAGCAGCTAGGGAAAAAAGGGCCCTAACATACACAGGGAAACCTATCAGAGTGGTTACAGACCTTTCTAATGAAACTTGGCAGGCCAGAAAAGAATGGCAGGAAATCTTCAATGTGATGAACAGGAGAAATATGGAGCCAAGAATCCTTTATCCAGCAAAC
>CM053560.1:115976819-116005599 GCA_028646485.1 Cryptoprocta ferox
CCCAAGGGATACAGAAGTGCTGATGCATAGGGGCACATGTACCCCAATGTTCGTAGCGGCACTTTCAACAATAGGTAAATCATGGAAAGAGCCTTAATGTCCATCAACTGATGAATGGATTAGGAAGATGTGGTTCATCTATACAATGGAATACTACATGGCAATGAGAAAGAATGAAATCTGGCCATTCGTAGCAAAGTGGATGGACCTCGAGGGTGTCATGCTCAGCGAAATAAGTCAGGCGGAGAAGGACAGATACCATATGTTTCCACTCATAGTTCTAACAGGAGAAACCCAACAGAGAACCATGGGGAGGGGAAGGAGGAAAAAGAGTTAGGGAGAGGGAGGGAGAGAAAACTCGAGAGACTCTCGAATGCTGAAAACAAACTGAGGGGGGAAGGGGAAGGGGGAAAGGTAAAGGGGGGTGATGGTCTTGGTGGAGGTCACTTGTGGGGAAGAGCACTGGGTGTTATATGGAAATCAACCTGACAATAAACTATAAAGTGTAAAAAAAATAAAAATAAAAAAAAACCATAACTCTTTAATTTAACCATAAGTAACCTCAATAAAGAATTATATTGTTATGTGAGGTAGGCCTAGCAAGATTTTTATAAGGTTCTAGATGAAAACTTAATTGCTCTGCTCAAATTTGTTTACAAAACTATAAGGTGTGAAACAAGAATGAGAGTCTTGCCTTTCCACACGGGCTCTGGGTTCTCAGCACTGGGTCACATGTCCTTTCTGGAGACCAGCAGAGAAGAAATGACTCTGATTCATAGTGAGGATTTAAAAAAACATTAATCCTTTTTGTTAAAGATTTTAAGAATTTAGAAGATATGGTAGCAGATATATTAATGTATATCCTTTTTCTCCTTCTTCATCCTCCTTCATTCTGTTTTTTCTCTCTGTTATAGTCCACATAAGTTGGCATATGCATGTTACATTGCAAGAAAGGTATTGAAAACTTGATATAGTAAAAATGTATTTTTTAGAGAATTACCACACTTATATGCTAGTTAGTGTGAAATATGATACACTTTATACCTTTTGTCGTGCAATAATATAGATGGGCCAATGTCATGAATATGAATTTGTGTAAGTTGATCATTTAAAGTGGGAATGGTAACTCATGGGACCAGATTGGTGAAATGGTGTGAAAAAATAAAGTTGAGTATGCCCTATTGGCATTTATAAAATTAATCAATTTGTCAAAGTGTAAAAAATGTTTCTTGATTGAGCAATTCAATTTCTAAAAATTCATTTGAAATAAATAAGAATGTATATAGATATTTAGATGTAAAGATGGTGATTATAGTTTCTTTAGAAAAATCAAATCATGATCCAGACTGAATCACTCTACACTTAATAAAATGGATCTATAGAGATATATTCATTTTTTATGAATATGGAAAATGCATTTAACTTCAAAGCAGATTGCAGAGCAGCATGGAGGTCTGTATTCCACTTTTGAGAAAATGCAGGTTGAAAGACAGAGTCATGCTCAGAAGCACAGATTCCCAGATATCTGAAAATAAGGTTATTTTCATTTTCTTCTTATTGTTTACCTGTATCTTAAAATTATCCTGCACTTAACATGGGCTATTTGTATAATCAAAATGTCTTGTTAAAAATAATGTATGCAAATACTATCGATTCCCTTCCTTTCTTGAACTGACTTTGCTAACAACCTGTGGCTAAGGTTTAAAATAATCCATTTAGGGTTATTTTACATCTGACTCACTCTGTGGTAATTTGGGTCCAGTAAGTTTCCAGAGGGTTAGGTGTATATCTTTTTCACTGTAGCATCATCTCTATAAGTGGACTCTCAGCTACTGGCCTGAAATAGAGACTTTGATTCAGAACTAAAGAAAGAGTATCCTATTTCCTGGTTGTGTGCTCCTGGAGAATGGGGCCATGTCATTCTTCATCACTGGGCTCCTATGCTCCTCCCCTCCAGCACATAAGTCACGGGTTGCCTCATAGCAATCATTCAACAGAAGTCTGTTCAGTTGATCCAAATCTCCTTACTGGTGAGAAGACTGAGGCCCACGGAGATTAAATGTCTTGTTGATGATCACATAACACCTGACCCTTTTCCACTCAGTGTATTCTGGGCTGATAGAGGAGCCTCCTAGACAGGAGGGGGACCCTAAACACCTCTCTTAAGAGAAATTTTCATTTTACTACACACCTATGTTGTTTGTCATTTTTCATCAGGATTCGGAAAGACACAACTCTCCTAGCAGAAAGGGCAAAGAAGCCTCAGTGGAACCAGGAGACTTTAAGATGTCATGATTTCTTAACAAAGAGTGACAACCAGAATGTTCTCTTGAGGTGTGCATAGAGGAACAGATCCATTAACTGTCTGTTTAATATATGCAAAGCACTTTGTGGTTGATGCCCTGGACATTGATCAAGTATCTTCCTCTAGAATTGGAGCACACAGCTAGTATGCCACAGAGCTAAGACAGACTTTGACGTCACTTTCATAAGCATCTCTTCTAGGTGAATGTGAGGATCTGAGCCAACCTCAAAGATCAGGGTCAGATATTGACCCTGCCTTGATTTTCATAAGATATCATGCCCAAGTTTATACTGTCTTCTTTTTTTTTTTTCCTGATTATTAGAGAGTTCTTCCATTCTCTTCATACCGTTTACATGTTGCTTCCCAATAATATAGCTTGTTTGGGCCTGAAAAATCTTCAAAGCCTGATCTTTTTTATTCTTTTCTATCTGTTGACATAAATGTAGCTTTGTGTTTGTATTGCCTGTGATGCAAATCTCATTTTGTAATCCTCATCTTCAGAAGTGCTCTGCCAATCCGTCATCTGTTCCTAACAAAGAGATCGATATTTTTATTCTTTATGTTCTTTCGTAGCAGCCTGTCCCCATGAAGAAGAAGGCTGAGTTATTGAATGTTGATAAGTAACTACTGTAATTATAAATTTCCTATCCTATGCATTTACACAGACCCCAGAATTAGACCACAGATTATGGGTGGCAATGGTTGGAGAGATCAGGAGTAAGAGAGAATTCAAGAAGCCAAATACCTGAAACATGAGAAATCTGGCCCAGAGTGCAGCTGTGTACCTAATGCAGACTTTGATCTGGTGCTCAAAGGATAGTGCCTTTTAAGTAGTGCATTTTAAGTAGAGGAGGAGATATTTCAGAGGGAAAGAACAAAATTTGCAAAGGCATACAAAGAGCAACAGAAAGTCGTTCCAGATTGCAGTGGCACATAGTCACTGTGGAAGAGATTGGACATTGGTTTATGGCCAAAAAAGCCCTCTTAGAAAGCTCTTGCCTCAGGCCACACCACTAGCATGAAGCCTGGCACATAACTGCTGCACAATATCTACAAGGAAGATACAATGAATGTGCAGCCCAATATAAGTCAAGGTTTTTTTTTTTCAAATTATCTCATTATCTTATATTCAATTCCTTCCAAAGACCTCCTCATTTGGGGAACACTTTCACATATTTTGGGTGCCAAAGTCATATATAGTGAAAATGTAGGCGCCACCAATGACTTAAATAGTGATTGTTTTGCATACTTGTAAAAGTAATTTAACACAACAACAAAAAAACAAAAAAAGGGTGATGGACAAGTATGCAAAATTATTTAACCCACATTTAGCCATTATTCTTAGAAATATGACCTGATAATTTCAACTGTTGGAATCATTGTAAATAAACATTCGAAAATGATTGTGTTCACTGTCCTGATCATGCAATGTCATGGGCAGCACCTGTGCATGAGGCCCTATGAGGCACTGAAGAGGACTGAAGAGGCTCTGAATGCATCTTGGAGGAGGATTCAGTGATTAACACTCAAGGGCTCTACACAGGATGTGTGTCATGCAAACTTTCTCGAGTCCAGACACCCCTGGTTCTGCTGCTCTCCCTACCAACAATCTTCCACTCCAAGATAAAGGAAGATATTGCATGATGGGCACATAGTCCCTGATCCAGCTAGAGCTCTTGCCTCATTTTCTCTTAATCTCTGATTGAAGTGATAATTGAAACTTCACTCTCTTTTATACATCAGCCCTTCTGGAGTTTTGCTGACTTCTGTTTCCATAAAAGCCTCTCCCTCATCAATTAGGCAGAGAAATTAGCATCCTTTAGTTTCTACTGGTAATTTGCATTTCTGGGGCCTTCTGGACTCATGATATCCAATTAAGGAGATCCCTGGAAAATGACTCCATGAGCTCTTTCTGCAGAGAGTTTTACCAAGAAACCTACATTTTCCTAAAAGTCCACTTGCTGAAATAAAGTGTACATTAAAAAACCAAATTAAAATTTAGGAGTTAAATAGCAATTCAAAGCAATAACACAAAAAGTATCACAATTCAGAACACTGTCAATGGTATTAAAGCTGTTCTGTAGACGATAAGCTGAAGTTGCTCATCAGAAAGAGTTGTGTTGGGAAAGAAAAATCTATAAGAAAGAAACCTTCACCAGGTAAAACTGTAGCCTTAGGCCATCTAGGGATGTTGGTACTGACATTTGTCCTCAGAGTACTTGCTGCAGCAACTTTGGAGGACATTCCTCTCATTCTGGTGGCAGAGACAAGACCCAAGTCACCTGCCAGAACACATTTAAATGCAACTCCTCTCTCTGGGTTCTAAGAGTATCCCCCAAAAAGGGGAGGAAAGAGGGAGAGACAGTAGGGCAAAAAGAATAAAAAGAAAACAATGGCTGAAAACGTCCAAAATTTGGTCAAAGACACAATCTATCAATTCAAGAAGCTTAATAAAATCCAAATAGGATAAGCCTAACGTATCCCATATAAATACATCATAATTAAACTTTTAAAAACTAGAGAAAAAAATTAAAATCTTGAAAGCATCCAAAGAAAAATGATACATTACCTACAGTGAAACACAAATTTGAGTAACAGCAGATTTCTCACAGAAAACCCAGAAGGAAGTAGTAAAACATTTTTCAATTGTTAAAGAAAAAGAAATCTCAACAATTCATTGTATATATAGCAAAGCTGTCTTTCATAAATAAAGGAGAAATAAAGACATCCTCCGTAAAGGAAAACTAAAAGAGTTAGTTACTAGCAGAATTACAGTTGAAGATTTTCTAAGAATGATCTTCAGAGGGAAATGACAAAAGAAGAAATCTTACAGCATCAGGAAGGAAGAAAAAAAACAAAACAGGTAGAAATGTGATTAAATAGAAGAGACTATCCATTTATTCATGAGTTTTATAAATCAGATTTGATGATTTAAACATAAATTATAGTATTGTTTGATACTCAAGATAATAGCATTTAAAAGTGGGAAGGTAAAGGCACTTAACTGTAAGGTTTCCATACTTTCCTGGAAGTGGTAAAATAATATTGAGACCATGGGCTGAGATAAGTTACATATCTATATTGTAATACTCAAAGAAACCATTAAGAAAACTATCAACTTTATACAAAGAGATATATTCAAATATACTACAAATACATCAAGATAAAGTTCTAACAAGTTCTCAAATAACTCATAGGAAGGCAAGAAAAGGGAAACAGAGGAATAAGAACCAGTGAAACAAACAGAAAACAAAGAATAAAATGGAAAATGGAAGAACTAACCTATCAATAATCACCTTAAATGTAAATTGTTAATTAAACACCCAAAAGACAGAAATCAGAGTGACATCAATAAAAATGGTGGAATAAGGACTTCTGAACACTCTCTCCTCCATAAAAAAAAAAAAAAAAAAAAAAAAAAAAAAAACTGGGGCACCTGTGTGGCTCAGTCGGTTAAGTCTCCGACTTCAGCTCAGGTCATGATCTCATAGTTCCTGGGTTCGAGCCCCATGTCAGGCTCTGGGCTGACAGCTTGGAGCCTGAAGCTTGCTTTGGATTCTGTGTCTCCCTCTCTCTCTTTCCCTCCCCCACTTGTGCTCTGTCTCTCAAAAATAAATAAACATAAAAAAATAAGTAAAAAACTGATGAAATTTGTCAGAATAAACTTTCTCAAAACTCTGTAAATTTACCAAGGGTTTATGCCAATCTGGGGAGAGATATTCTAGAAAAACAGATGAATATCAGGAAGAACAGTGAACTTGGAATTTTCCCACCCTCATTAAGTTTGTGGTAGCCTTGAAAATAAATGCTCACAGTAACAATGAAAAACAGGAGCTTGGCAGCACCAGAAGAGATAGAAAGTGATTGGAGGTCCTTCAAAGCCCCATACTTGGGTAACTTGTCATTATATGATTTGTCTGGTGGTTTCCTATAAGACTTAATTCACAAAGCTGTTTTTATTTAACTTGACCTGGACTTCACTAAACTTTATAAAAATATTTTCCCCAAGGGTGCTTGTCAAAAACAATGAGAAGCAATAGTTTAACTTCATAAATTCATGAGGCAGTGGATAGTGAGGCAAATAACAAGCTAATCAAAATGCTTAAAAGGAAAATCTGGGGAACCTGAGTGGCTCAGTGGCTCAAGCTTCTGACTTCAGCTCAGGTCATGATCTCATGTTTTGAGTTCCACATCATGCTCTCTGCTGTCAGTGAGGAGCCTGCCTGGCAAAATATAAGGATAAAGAGAGAATTCTGAAAGCAGCTAGGGACAAACGGCCCATAATCTACAAGGGTAGACACATAAGGGTAGTAGCAGACCTGTCCAGTGAAACTTGGCAGGCCAGAAGGGAGTGGCAGGAAATATTCAATGTGCTGAATAGGAAAAATATACAGCCAAGAGTCCTTTATCTAGCAAGGCTGTCATTCAGAATGAAAGTAGAGATAAAGGCTTTCCCAGACAAACAAAAACCAAAGGAATTCATGATCACTAAATCAGCCCTGCAAGAGATCCTAAGGGGATCTCTGTGAGTGGAATGCTGTAAAGACTACAAAGGACCAGAGACATCATCACAAGCATGAAACCTACAGGTAACACAATGACACAAAATCCATATCTTTCAATAATAACTCTGAATGTAAATGGGCTAAATGTCCCAATCAAAAGATATAGGGTATCAGAATGAATTAAAAAAAACAAGATACATCTACATGCTGTCTATAAGAGATTCATTTTAGACCTGAGGACACCTTCAGATTGAAAGTGAGGGGATGGAGAACCATCTATCATATTACTGGAAGGCAAAAGAAAGCTGGAATACCATATTTATATCAGACAAACTGTATTTTAAACCAAAAGCTGTAACAAAAGATGAAGTCCATTATATCATAATTACTGGGTCTATCCATCAAGAAGAGCTAACACTTGAAATGTTTATGACCCAACGTGGAGCAACCAAATATATAAATCAATAAATCAGAAAAAATAAATGTATAGATAACAATACCATGATATAACAAACATAAGCAATCTTATTGATAACAATATGGAAATTTCAGGGGACTTTCAGATTCTACTTACAGCAAGAGACAGATCATCTAGGTAGAAAAATCAATAAGGAAACAATAGCCCTGAATGATTCACTCGACCAGATGGCTTTGACAGATAAATTCAGAACTTTTCATCCAAAAGCAGCAGAATACACATTCTTTTCAAATGCACATAGAAAATTGTCCAAGATAGATCACATACTGGGTCACAAAACAGTCCTCAATAAATATAAAATAATTGAGATGATACCATGCATATTTTCAGATCACAACGTTACAAAAAAATGGAAAGAACTGGAAAGCCTTCAAATGCATGGAGGTTAAAGAACATCCTACTAAAGAATGAATGGGTCAACCAGGCAATTAAAAAAGAAATTTTAAAATATATGAAAGCAAAAGAAAATGAAAATATGGCAGTCCAAACCCTTTGGGATGTAGCAAAGGCAGTCCTAAGAGGAAACTGCAATGCAGGCCTATCTCAAGAAGCAAGAAAAATTTCAAATACAAACCCTAATCTCAAACCTAAAGGAATTAGAAGCAAAAAAGCAAAGAAACCCCAAAACCAACAGAAGAAGAGAAATAATAAAGATTAGAGCAGAAATAAACAATATAGAACCCCCCAAAAAAAGTGGAACAGATCAATGAATCTAAGAGATTTTTTTTTTTTAATAAACAAAATTGATAAACTCCTAGCCGGACTTCTCAAAAAGAAAAGAGAGAGAACCCAAATAGATAAAATCATGAATGAAAGTGGACAGATCACAACCAACAGCACAGAAACACAAGCTATTATTAGAGAATACTATAAAAAATATATGCCAACAAACTTGATAACCTGGAAGAAAGACAAATTCCTAGACACCCACACACTACCAAAACTCAAACAGGAAGAAATAGAAAATGTGAACAGACACATAACCAGCAAAGAAATTAAATCGGTTATCAAAAATTTCCCAACAATTAGAGTCCTGGGCCAGAGGGAATTCTACCAGACATTTAAGGCAGAGTTAATACCTATCCTTCTCAAGCTGTTCCAAAAAGTAGAAATGGAAGGAAAGCTTCCAGACTCGTTCTATCAAGCCAGCATTACCTTGATTCCCAAACCAGACAGAGACCCCACAAAAAAAGGAGAATTACAGGCCAATATCCCTGATGAACATGGATACCAAAATTCTCAACAAGATACTAGCAAATTGAATTCAACAGTATATTAAAAGGATTTTCCACCATGGTTAAATTGGATTCATTCCTGGGTTGCAGGGCTGGTTTAATATTCACAAATCAATCAATGTGATACATCACATTAATAAAAGAAAGGATAAGAACCATATGATCCTGTAAATAGATGCAGAGAAAGCATTTGACAAAATACAGCATTCTTTCTTAATAAAAACCCTCAAGAAATTCATAAAAGCCATATATGAAAAACCCGTAGCTAATATCATCCTCAATGGGGAAAAACTGAGAACTTTCCCCCTGAGATCAGGAACACGGCAGGGATGTCAACTGTCACCACTGTTGCTTAATATAGTGTTGGAAGTCCTAGCCTTGGCAATCAGACAACAAAATTAAATAACAGGATAAAAATTGGCAAAGAAGAAGTCAAACTTTCACTTTTCTCAGATGGCATGATACTCTACATGGAAAACCTGGAAGACTCTGCCAAAAAGCTGCCAGAAGTGATACATGAATTCAGCAAGTCACAGGATATAAAAATCAATGTAAAGAAATTGGTTGCATTTCTATACACCAATAATGAAATGAAGCAACAGAAAAAGAAATCAAGAAATCGATACCATTTACAATTGCACCAAGAACCATAAAATACCTAGGAATAAACCTAACCAAAGATGTAAAAGATCTGTATGCTGAAAACTATAGAAAAATTATGAAAGAAATTGAAGAAGACACAGAAATGGAAAAACATTCCATGCTCATGGATTGGAAGAACAAATATTGTTAAAATGTCGATATTACCCAAAGCAATCTACACATTAAATACAATCCCAATCAAAATTGCATGGACATTCTTCTCAGAACTAGGACAAAAAATCCTCCAATTTGTATGGAAACACAAAAGACTCTGAATAGCCAAAGTAACGTTGAAAAAACAAATCAAAGCAGGAGGCATCACAATTCCGGACATTAGTGTCTACTACAGAGCTGTAATCATCAAAACAGTATGGTATTGGCACAAAAAGAGAGAGACCAATGGAATAGCATAGAGAACCCAGAAATGGACCCAGAAATGTATGACCAACTAATCTTTGACAAAGCTGGAAGGAGTATCCAGTGGAAAAAAAGATAGTCTCTTTAGCAAATGGTGCTGGGAGAACTGAACAGCAGCATGCAGAAGAATAAAACTGAAACACTTTAATATATCATACACAAAAATTAACTCAAAATGGACGAAAGACTTAAATATGAGACAGGAAACCATCAAAGCCCTAGAGGAGAAAACAGTCAACCTCTCTGACCTCAGCCATAGCAACTTCTCATTTGACACGTCTCCTAAGGCAAGAGAAATTAAAGCAAAAATGAACTATTGGGACCTCATCAAGATAAGAAGCTTCTACACTGCAAAGGAAAGTGGAGTGTTCCTCAAATGTGGAGATTCCTCAAAAGAATTAAATATAGAATTACCCTATGTCCCAACAATAGCACTACTAGGAATTTATCCAAAGGATAGAGGATTGCTGATTCATAGGGGTACATGTACCCCAAAGTTTATAGCAGTGCTATCAACAATAGCCAAATTATGGAAAGAGCCCAAATGTTCATAAACTGATGAATGGATAAAGAAGATGTGGTTTATATATACAATGGAATATTATTGGCAATGAGAAAGAATTAAATCTTGCCATTTGTAACAACATGGATGGAACTGGAGGGTATTATGCTAAATGAAATAAGTCAGTCAGAGAAAGACAGATATCATATGTTTTCGCTCACATGTGGAATTTGAAAAACTTAACAGAAGACCATGGGGGAAGGGAAGAGGAAAAAATAGTTTCAAACAGAGAGGGAGGCAAAGTGTAAGAGACTCTTAAATACATATAACAAAGTGAGGGGTTATGTGGGTTGGGGGAAAGGAGAATATGGGTGATGGGCATTGAAGAGGGCACTTATTGGGATGAGCACTGGGTGTTGTATGTAAGCAATGAATTATGGGAATCTACTCCCAAAGTCGAGTACACTGTATACACTGTATGTTAGCTAACTTGACAATAAATTATATTTAAAAATAAATATATGAATATTTGTTTATAACACATTTATTCTATATAATTTGAAAGACAACTGCACAAAACAATTATTAAAGTTGGTGTTGAGCATAATATATATATATATATGTATATATAGCTATAGAGGAAATATATAGGAAGGTTTTGTTTACTATTGAAATTATTGGTACTAATCTACACTAGATGTTGGTAAATTAAGATATTAATTGCAATGCTTAAGATAACCATTCTGACTATAACTGAAAAAAAATATGATTAAATAAACAACAAAGGAATTAAAATGGTACACTAAACACCTACTTAATCCAAAAGGCAATAATAGGGGAATAGAAGAACAAAAACCACATAAGACATATAGAACACAAATAGGAAAATTACCTATATAAAATCCTGTTTTGTCAGGAATTGCATTAGTATATGTGGATTAAGCACTTCAATTAAGAAAAACAGAGATTGGTAGAATCAATTAAAAAAAACAGGCTCCAACTATATGCTGTTAACAAGAGTATATTTCAAAATTCAAGGAAACTGAAAGTAAACCAATGTAAAAATATATACCAGGAAAATAATACTTAAAAGAAAAAAGTTGGAGAAGCTAATAACAGAAAAAAAAAGAGTCTAAGATGAAATTGTGACTGAACACATGCAAGGTAATTTTATAATGATAAAAGACAACATATTGTATCACTGCATTTATGCATCCATGAATAGTCCAGATAGTAGTCTGGGTATGATATATCTAAAATAACCAGATCCATAGAGACATATTAGTGTTTGTCAGGGACTTGGAGAGGGTCAAAGGAGGAGAAACTGCTTAATGGGTATGAAGTTTCTTTTGAGAAATATAAACTAAAAATTGGACCATGTTCTGGAATTATGCAATGGTGATGGGTGCAAAACTTCCTGAACTTACAAAATACAGATTATTTATTTTAAGAGGGTTAATTTTATTGTAAGTGAATTATATTTCAAGTTTATAAAAGTCAGAGATTGTCAGAGTGGGTTAAAAATATACACACAATCCAACTATGTGCTGTTTACAAGGAACTCACTTCTAACTAAACTGAATAGACACTAAAAAAGTAAAAAAAAAGTTGGGAAAAGATATGCTGGTAAATCAATAACGTATGAGTAGAAATAATAATATCTGTTTTGGGGGGCGTCTGAGTGGCTCAGTCAATTGAGCATTGGCTTTGGCTCAAGCCATGATCTCATGGTTTGTGAGTTCAAGCCCCACATCAGTCTCTGTGCTGACAGCTCAGAGCCTGGAACCTGCTTCAGATTCTGTGTCTCCCTCTCTCTCTGCCTCTCCCTACTTCTCTCTCCAAAATGAATGAGCATTAAAAAATAAAATAAATAATAATATCTGATTTGGGAGCATTTGGTGTCTCAGTAAGTTAAGCGTCCAACTCTTGACCTCGGCTCAAGTCATGATATCTTGATTCCTGAGATGGAGCCCTGTGTTGGACTCTATTCTGACAGTGCAGAACCTCGTCTGGATTCTCTCTCTCCCTCTCTCTCTCCCTCTCCCTCCCTCACACTCTCTCTCTCTCTCTCTCCCAAAATAAATAAACTTTAAAAAATAATATCTGATATCAGAGCAAAAATAATTGCTATAGTCAAAAAGAGGATGTTATATGATAATAAAATGATCAATCCACCAGGAAGAGTAGTGAACCTAAGTGTGTATACACCAAGCAATAGAGCCTCAAAATGAAAGAAGCAAGAACTTATATGGGTTTAAAAAAGGAAATAAATAATTCCATAATCATAATTGGAAACATTAACAAACAACTCAGTGTCAAACTCAGAACTACTTGACATAAAATCAGCAAGGATATTAAATATTGAAATAACACAATCAATCAACAAGATCTAATTGACATATATAAAACATTCCACCAAATAAAGAGAGTAATATATCTTTTTTTTATAAGTGATCATGGAATATCTATCAAGATAAAGTATATCTTAGGCATAAAACAAACCTGAAAAAAAGTAAATTAATTGAAGTCATGTATAATATAATCCTCCCTATATGAATATAAAATGTTCTTTGACCATGATGGAATCAAACCAAATATATATATACATATATATATCACATGAATGTAGAATATATATAAATACATGGAAATTATTTCCATAGAATCCATGGAATAAAGAGGAAGTCTCAAATGAAATGGAAAATTACATATAACTTACTGGAAATGAAAGTGTAACATATCAAAATATGTGAGATTCAGCTGAAGAATTGCTGAAAGCGAGATTTATAGTACTAAATGCTTACATGAAAAAAGGGCAGTAGTGCCTGGGTGGCTCAGTCAGTTAAGCATCCAACTTTTGATTTCAGCTTAGGTCATGATCTCATGGTTTGTGAGATTAAGCCCCATGTCAGGCTCTGTGCTGACAGTATGGAGCCTGCTTGGGATTCTCTGTCACTCTGTCTTTCTGCCCCTCCCCCACCCACAATCTCTTTCTCTTTCTCTCTCTCTCTCTCTCTCTCTCTCTCTCTCTCTCTCAAAAATAAATAAATAAATGTTTAAAAGAAAGGGCAGAGGTCTCAAGTCATTAATTTTCTCTTCAAGAAGTTAGAAAAAGAAAGACAAAATGCATCCAAAGCAAGTATAAGAAATAATAATTGTAAAGAAACTAATAAAATTAAAATAGGGAAACAATAGGTAAAATAAAATAAAAAGTTAGCTATTCAAAAAAATTGGTAGACCTCTAGCAAGACTGGAAAAACTAAAACGAGAAAAAACACAACACCAACATCAAAAATGAAATAGAGATATTACCATATATCCTGAGGCCGTGAAAAGGGTAAGTGAATACTAAAGAAATACTATTAATAGTTTTATGCTCATAAATTCAGCAACTTCAAGGAAATAAACTAATTCCTAAAAGGCGAAAACTACCAAAACTCAACCAAGAAGAAATAGAAAATCTGAATAATTATATAGAAATTGATTTCATAATTTAAAAGCTCCTAAGTAAAAAATCTCCAAGCCAAGGTGTTTTCACTATGAATCCTACCAACATATCAAGAAGAATTCACAAATTTTCCACAGCCTCTTTCAGAAAATACAAGAGGTGGGGCTACATCCTAACACTTTTTATGTGGCCAATATTACCCTAATACCAAAATCAGGAAAGAACAAATCAAAAACAGAGACTAAACACCAATATCTGTCATTAAAGTAGACATTAAATGTTTAACAAAATATTAACCAACTGAATTCAACAATGTGTAAAATAAATTAATCACCATTACCACATGGACTTAGTTACAGGTGTGCAAGACTGGTTTAACAATTGGAAATCAATTATTATGATTCACTATATCATCAAGCTAAAGAAGAAAATTCATATGATTATATTAATTGATACAGAAAAAGCATTTGACAAAAATCCAATACTCATTTATGATAAAAAAGATTCAATGTTAGGGGTATGGAGAAATTACCTCAAGTTGATAAAAAAAATCATCTAAAAACTCATATAACTAACATCACAATTAATGCTGAAATATATTATGCTTTTCCCTAAGATTGAGAATAAAGCAAGCATGTTTGCTCTTATCACTATTATTCAATATAGTACTAGATAGAGTTTCTACCCAGAGCAATAAGGCAAGAAAACAATTTAAGTCATACAGATTGGGAAGAAAGAAATAAAGCTGTCTATTGCCAGATGACATAATTATTTATATAGAACATCTCAAGAAATCTATTTAAAAAACCAAAAAATCTCTTAGAATTGATAAGTGAGTTCCACTGTGTGCAGGATAGCAGATCAACACTCACAAATCAATAGCATTTATATATATGAAAAATTAATATGTAGAAACCAACATTAAGATAATTTTTAAAAATTTTTTAACATTTATTTATTTTTGAGAGAGAGACACACAGAGTGTGAGCGGGAAAGGGTCAGAGAGAGAGGGAGACACAGAATCTGAAGTAGGCTTCAGGCTCTGAGTTGTCAGCACAGAGCCTGACATAAGGCTCAAACCCACGAACTGTGAGATCATGACCAGAGCTGAAGTCAGCAGCTTAACAGACTAAGCCACCCTGGCGCCCCTAGAAACCAACATTAAAAACGCAATGTAGGAGTACCTGAATGGCTCAGTCGGTTGAGTGTCTGACTCTGGATTTCAGCTCAGGTCATGGTCCCAGGGTCATGGGATTGAGCCCCATGTCAGGCTCTGTGCTGGGCATAGCATACCCTCTCTCTTAAAACAAACAAACAAATATACAAACAAAATATAATACACTTTATAACTGCTCCAAAAAAAGAAAATACTTAACCATGTAACAAAACATTCACAGGATTACTGCTTATGAAAGAAATCAAATTAAGACCTAAATAAATGAACAAATATACTACAATGATGTATTAAAAGATGTCATTTCAAGCCATATTGATCTATAGGTTTAGTGAAATCATTATATAAATGTATATGAGGTTTATTGAAGACATAGACAAATTTATTTTAAAATTTACATGAAAAGAAACATACTGTAGAACAGTTAATCTTGACAAAAGAGAAAAAAGTGGAAGGAATCACTCTACCCCTAATTCAGGCATACTGTATAGCTACAGTAATCAATACAGTGTGGTAACAGTTAAGGAATAACTGCATAAATTAATGGAAAAGAATAGAGGAGAATCCAATAGAAAAGCCATAAATAGACCCACAGAAATTTGCTCAACTTATCTTTGTTCTACTGCAAAAATAATTCAATGGAGGAAATACAGCAAATGCTGTTTGAGCAATTGGACATCTATAGACCAAAAAAAAAAAAAAAGTTAACCTTAACCCAAACCTCACACCTTTAAAGAAAATCAACTCAAAATGGATTATGGGCTTAAATGTAAGTTGTATCATTATAAAACATTTAGAAATAGAAGTGAATCTTTATGATGTGTGGATAGACAAAGTGTTCTCAAACATGTTACCAAGAGCTGTATAAAGTCATTGTGAAGAAGACAGAAAAAACTTACATATCTGGGAGGAATATTTACAAACTATATATCCACCAAAGAAGTTGTTTCTAGTCTATATAAAGAACTCTCACGCATCAACAGTAAAAACCACACAATTCAATTAGGCAATAGACAAAAGACATAAACATGCATATCACCAAAGGAGATATGCAGGTAACAAATAAGCATATGAAAAATGTTCAACATCACAAGCCATTAGAGAAATGCAAATTGAAAGCACTGTAGTGCATTATTACACACCTATCAAAATGGCTAAAAAAAAATAGTGAGAACATCAAATGCTGTTGAGAACTGAAAAAAGTGGATCACTCAGACATTGCTGGTGGGAATGTAAAATGGAATAGTCATTCAGGAAAATGATTTGGCAGTTTCTTATAAAATCAAACATATGATTATTACAAGACTCATCAATTGCACTCTGGGGCATTATCCCAGAGAAGTGATCGTTTATACTCATAAAAACCTCATACAAGAATATTCATAGCAGTTTTATTTATAATAGCTAAAATCAGGAATCGGCCTGGATATCTTTCAACAGGTGAATGATTAAACAATATTTGGTATATCCATACCATGAAATACTATCCAGTGATTAAAAAAAGAATGAACTATTGATATGCACACAATTTAGATGAATTCCAGCGAATTATGTTGAGTGAAAAAGAAAAAAAAAACACTCCCTAAAGATTAAAACTGTATAGTTCTATTTACATAAAAATTTGAAGTGTCAAAATTTTAGAATAGTGGACATGTTAGTGGTTATGTGGAGTTAGGGATGGGGTGAGGTGTGAATGTTGGTTGGGGAAAGTAGGTGTGGTTATAAAATGGCAATAAAAGGGATCTTTTGTTGGTGGTAGATGGGACTGAAGTACTTTAACTGTGCTGGTGGACACAGAAACTTGCACTGATAATAAATTTGCAAAGAACAAAATGCACACAAACACAAAGACACACAAGTAAAAGTTACACTGAGAAAATACGAGTAAAATCAGTGGTGAATTGTATTAATGTTAATTCAATTAACGTAATTTTCTTTTGTTTGTTTGTTTCAAGTTTTTATTTAAATTTCATTTAGTTAACATATAGTGCAATATTACTTTCCAAACTAGAATTTCATCTTTCAAACACCAAGTGCTCATCACAAGTACCCTCCGTAATATCCATCACCCATTTAATCCATCTCCTCCCCACCTCCCCTCCAGCAACCTTCAGTTGGTTCTCTATAGTTAAGAGTCTGTTTTATGGTTTACCCCCTTCTCTCTCTCCCCCCCATGTCCATCTGTTTTATTTCTTAAATTCCACATATGAGTGAAATTATATGGTATTTGTCTTTCTCTGACTTTTTTCAATTAGCATACTACATTTTAGCTCCACGTCATTGCAAATGGTAAGAGTTCATTCTTTTTTGATGGCTGAGTGTTTCTGTTGTACATATATACCAAATCTTCTTTATGCATTTATCAGTCAACAAATGTTTGGGCTCTTCTCATAATCTGGCTATTATTGACAATGGTGCTATAAACACCGGGGTGCATGTGTCCCTTTCAATCAGTATTTCTGTATCCTTTGGGTAAATATCTAGTAGTGCAATTGCTGGATCATATGGTACCTCTATTTTTAACTTTTTGAGGAACCTCCATACTTTTTTTTTTCCAAAGTGACTGCACCAGTTGCATTACTGCCAACAGTGTAAAAGGGTTCCCTTTTCTCCTCATCCTCGCCAACATCTGTTGTTTCCTATACTGTTAATTTTAGTCATTCTGACAGGTGTGAAGTAATATCTCATTGTAGTTTTGATTTGTATTTCCCTAATAATGAGTGATGTTAAGCATCTTTTCAGATGTCTGCTAGCAATCTGTATATCTTCTTTGAAAAAAATGTCTATTCTTGTCTTCTGCTCATTTCTTAACTGAATTATTTGTTTTTTGAGTGTTGAGTTTGATAAGTTATAGATTTTGGTAACTAACCCTTTATCAGATAAGCAAATATCCTCTCCCATTCTGAAGGTTGCCTTTTAGTTTTGTTGATTGTTTCCTTCACCAAAACTGACTACTTTCTCACACCACACACAAAAATAAATTCAAAATGGATGAAATACCAAAATATGAGGCAGGAAGCCATCAAAACCCTAGAGGATAACACAGGCAGTAACCTCTGACATCAACTGTAGCAACTTCCTACTAGATATGTCTCTGGAGGCAGGGAAAGCAAAAGCAAAAATGAACTATTGGGACTTCATCAAGATAAATGTGATGTGTGATGTAATTTTCAATTAAAAAGCCAAAATAATATATACTTTTAAATGGCATACTTAAGAGAAGTCTTCTGAATTTACCTTTGCAGAGGAAGGGAACAGTAACGAATGATTTCCACCCCTCTTAGGAAGACCAGTAATTAACCAGGAGATCTTTTTAAGTTAGTATGTAGCATTTATATCATGTATCCCAGGAGTGCTGGGTGGTAAATGACATTCAGTTAGCTTTTACACTATTTACTTAGGACTTTCACAAGCATAATTTTAATTGAGCTATATAATAATACTGTAAGTTAAGCTGTTTAAACACCATATTAAGAAAAACCAAGAGTGAATATGGTAAAATGCCCTCCTCATTGCCCCACAGATGGTAAGCAATGGGCAGGGAGTCAAATACAGTTCTTTATTCCTATCTACCCACTACTGTTTTGGTCCTGTTCTTAACCAGAGGTTCTATCACCCAGACTTGAAGTGTTAGTGTTGGTTTCCTTTCTTCTACAGGAAAAAATTTTTTACAGTATTGGTGAAAGTGCACAAATTTTCTTTCCAATACCCAGACATTTAACTTTGCCATCAGCTTTTGTTGTTGATGCTGTGAAAATCAAAGTTGGAGACCCCGAGTCTGAAGTTTCCCTTAGCAGACAGAACCAGTTTAGTTATGCAGGCTAAGCTTAATTGAGATTACTTTACAAAGCTAACTAGACCTGGATCATTTCTTGTTTGTGCATCTGGAAATGATCAGTAAAACTTAAAGTATTGCCCATGGTTGATAGGAGAGAGCCACAGAAAACTGTAATATTGTAGCCAATCACTGTGAAGAATTAACACTCATTGCTTTCTCACTCCATAGGCTGCCTTATAGCAATATATCCCTGAGCTTCATTCCATGTTCTGGGTTGAGTGCTCCTGGTTTGTATACTGTCTTTTTTGTGATTGCACAATAAACTTTTATTAATTACTACTTGAGTGATTCATTGGTTTTACTTTGGCTATTTTTAACCTTTGACATGTGGGATCCAAAGAAGACCGAAGGCCGGTGAGCAAACAGGTGTCAGTACCCACAGGACCCACTGAACTTACTGCTTTCTTGTCAACCCTAGAGGTTGAGGGTATGTCCCTCCTAGATCTGAGCTATGTTTTCTGCATTCTCAACTTTCCAACTGTATTATGTACACTTGCTTTCTGTTTCTGTTTTGCATCTGGTTTCGGTTTTTGTTTGTTTAAGCTCCTTGGTAAGTCACCCATCCTGTGCAAAAGGGGGAAAACTGTGATTCCCAGTGTTTTAGAACAACCATTGGAAAACAAGGGTCCTTCATAGTTAAAAAAAAAATTGGAAAATCTAAAGGCAACTTGGATTATACCTCATCCTTGGAAAAGGATGTAGTGCCTTCCTGGATAAACAGATAAACTTACTTATAATTTGGAATTGTAATGGCCATTCTGGAGAAGTTTCATTTTAGGTAAGTCCACCCTTAAGGGCACCCTTAAAAGAGAGGATCCCAAATCTCCAGGAGACAATCAAATTCATTTTTGATTGTTATGCAGAAGCTTCTAAAAGAAAAAATGACCCCAAAAACAGTTCTAGAAAGATTCATATGCCATACAAATAGAAAATAAAATCTTTAGTAAAAAAATTTGGCAATCTGAGCATCTGAGACAGTAATCTTAATTTATTCCCTCTACCAGACACACAGTTTGGATCCAATTATTCTTTCAATTTTTGTACCTGAGACATGGCTAAAAGTTTAAAAATAAAATATATAAAACTTTGTGTCTCTCTGTATGTTATCTCCTTCCCTCTCTCTTTCTCTCTCTCTGTCTTTCTCTCTCTCTCTGAGAGATATGTTATAGGTATGTGATATTTTTCTACCTTTGGATGGTATTGACAAAATTAATTTGTAAAGAACTCTATTTAATTGGCTTAAAGAATATTAAGCATTTATATAAATTAAGTATACTGTCAGAAACATAGAAAATAACCCAGTGTTTTTTCACGTGATCTGTTTTTTGTGATCTGTTTTTCACGTGATCTGTTTTCACGTGATCTGTCACGTGATCTGATGTTTTTCACATGATCTGTCATAATCTTTGATAAATAAAAGCTAATTTGAGCTTATTGGTTTAATAAAAGCAGGCACGTCTTTGAAACTTGTAGACAAGAAAAGTAACTTAAGATGATGGTGTGATCATCTAATACAAGCATAATTTTTGATGTCTAATCCATGCATAATTTTTAGAAACAAGTGATTTAAATAAAGGTAAATAAGATCAGTGTTTATACTAAGTTAAACTAAATAATGGATATTTGTTGAATAATAAGTCATTTCCAAATAAGATAAACATTAAATGTTAAACATATCTACTTTGTGCTTTTTAATTTTTCAGAAACAAAATATATTCAAGTCTATTAATAAACATATTTTATGTCACAATGAAAAGATGTATTATGAGGAAGATTATACCTTTGGCCCTTGATCCCTGCACAGCTGAAAATCAGCATATAGCTTTTTTTAAAAAATTCTTTTTAATGCTTATTTATTTTTGAGAGAGAGAGAGAGAGAGAGAGAGAGAGAGATGGGGGAGGGGTAGAGAGCGAGAGGGAGACACAGAATCTGAAGGAGGCTCCAGGCTCTGAGCTGTCAGCACAGAGCCCCACGCGGGGCTCAAACCCACGAGCTGTGAGATCATGACCTGAACTAAAGTCGGATGCTTAACTGACTGAGCAAACCAGGCGCCCCAGCATATAACTTTTGACTCCCCCAAAACTTAACAACTTATAGACAACTGTTGACAAGAAGCTTACCAATAACATAATCAATTGTCACATATTTTGTATGTTTTATGTATTACATGCTGTAATCTTAAAGTAAGCTAGAGAAAAAATATTATTGAGAAAAATCATAAGGAAAATGCATTTACAACACTGTGCTGTATTTATCCAAAAAATCTGCATATAAGTGTGCTCACACAGTTCAAACTCATGTTGTTCAAAGGATCAAATTTACTTCTTAAAGTCTGAAATGTATTTATTAAGTTTGCTAATCTACAGTATGTTAATATGTGATAGTTCACAATTGTCTATTTCCTAGTTTTCACTGGAAAGCCAAGATTACAAATAATTTTTTTAAGTTGGAAGAAGAGCTAAATATACAAAACAAACTGAAGAGAAAATGTCAGAACTCTTAGAGTAATAATCATAAATTAACGCTTCACAAACTGTGTGCAGTGAGACTGGAAGAACGCAGGCAAAGCAGCAGGAACCCCTTTGGAAGGTGAGAAGAAGTGGAACTACCATGAAAATTTCCTCTTAATGTGAATGGATTTACTGTAACTTCTTGTTTTTCAAACTGTGGTCACAGACCATTGGTGAGTTATGATTAGCATATATTTGAATAGAAAATATAAGTATTATCTATATATCCATGTATAGATAATTATTTCAATTTTATTGATATTTTATACATTGATTTATTATAGTTATTTTTAATAAAGTATTTTTAATGTTTATTTATTTTGAGAGAGAGAGACAGTGAGCATGTGAGCAAGGTAGGGGCAGAAACAGAGGGAGACAGAGTCTCCCAAGCAGGCTCCACAATGTCAGTGCAGAGCCTGATGTGGGGCTCCAACTCACAAACTGTGAGATGGTGACCTGAGCTGAAACAGAGTCAGACGCTTAACTGACTGAGGTACGCAAGTGCCCCAAGCGTTATTTGTTATTTATATGTAAATAAAAGAATAATTTCAGAAAGTGCAAAGTAAATTGGATGTATGGCATATACTGAAAATAAGAAATATGTGTCAGTTTATTAAACTTTTATTTCAGTTTCTTACATGGTTTTATGTTTAGCACATGGCGAGCCATAATATACACTATTTACTATAGAATACTATACTATAGAATGATCTAACACATTGTTTTAAGTTTATTTATTTATTTTTGGTAGAGACAGAGAAAAAGAAAGAGAGAACATGAATGGGGGAGAAGCAGAGACAGAGAATCCCAAGTAGGCTTCTCACAATCAGTGCAGAGACTGATGTGGGGCTCAAATTCACAAACTGAAACATCATGACCTCAGGTGAGATCAAGAGTTGGTCTCTTAAGGAGTGCCTGGGTGGCTAGGCCTGTTAAGCATCTGATTTTGGCCCAGGTCATGATCACTTGGTTCATGAGTTTGAGTCCCCACATTGAGCTCTGTGCTGACAGCTCAGAGCCTGAAGCCTGCTTCAGATTCTGTGTCTCCCTCTCTCTCTCTGCCCCTGTCCTGCTCTCTCCCTCTCTCTCTCACGTATGCTCTGTCTCTCTCTCTCAAATAAACATTAAAACTATTAAAAAAAAAAAAAAAAGATTTGGTCGCTTAACATACTGAGCCACCCAGGCACCCTGAATGATCTAACACATTTAAAAGCTAGTGCTCTTATAGCACAGTAAATTGAGTGACAAAAGGGTCTGTGTGTGTGGTCAGCTGAAATGGCCAATAGAAGATCATCCACTGTTTCTGTCCTGTATAAACACAGTGATAACTCCTCAAGGTCAGGCTATAATCACTCTTTAATAGGCTCATACTTTATTGCCTTGTCCTTTCAGATTTCCAACCAGGCAGCAATCTTTGTTTAAAAGAACTTCCCCATTTCTTCTAACTACCTGCAAGAACAGAAACTCTGGTGGCAGCTTCCCAGATATTTATAGCTGTGCCATCAGTTTAGAAGATGTTGTACTATCTTTCAAATCTTTATTCTGCCTACTCAACATAGAGCAAACTTCTTCAGCAAAAATGTAGGGATCCTGTTGCCTCTGCCTATTATATCAGTCCCAGCCTAGCAAAACGATGTCAGGATTAACCTATAAACATGAGTGAATCTCATACTGTAATTTCCAAAAGGTACATGGTTTTTTAAAATTATATTATGTGGAAGGAGTTTATATCCACTTAATGTGATGTAGAAGCAATTAGTCTATCCTCTATGATATGCATCATTTCTTTTTCAGAAAAGGTTTATAGGTTTTTCAAATTGAGAAGATAACATTAGACCTAAAAAATTTGAGATTGTCAGCAAATGAGAGGTTTTTTTTAATACAAAACTACTAGAAATAATAATAGAAAAGAACAGAAAACAACTGTATATAAAAAAGGAGGATGTGTGTTTTCTATAAAAGAAGGTATGAGAAATGAAAATGCATTTTTGATAAGGGAAAAAATAAAGTGCGTCTTTATTGTAAAGTAAAGTAAAATGATTGTTTCAGAATGAGAAAGGAAAAAGATAGAAGAAAACCTAAATGGATATAGAAAATTGAAGATGGTTTGTAGAAAGGAAATCTTAAGGAAGGAGTTTTGTATGTGGCCAACCTGGCTAAAATTAGAATGAATTTATTTAAATTAAAACAAGGAAAAATTTTAATATCAAAATTACACACTGGTGCAAAGTTAGAATTTTATTTTCTCCCTATTAAAAGGACAAAGTTTTCTTAGACTATTAGTCTGCTCTTAATAAGAAATTTTAAACAAAGGTTTTTCTTTTATTTTTTAATTTTTATTAATGTTTATTTACTTTTGAGAGAGAGAGAGAGAGAGAGCAAGTGGGGGAGGGGTAGAGAGAGCAGGATACACAGAATCCAAAGCAAGCTCCAGTTCCACGCTGACTGCAGAGAGAGCAATGTGGGGCTTGAACTCACTATCTGTGACACCATGACCTGAGCTGAAGCGGATGCTTAATGGATTGAGCCACGCAGGCGCCCCAAGGTTTTTCTTTATCTTCAATGTTTTATGTAATCTGTTTACAAAGATTCTGTATTTTGTCTTTGTCAGGTCTTTGATTACTTAAGAAACTAAGTCTTCCCTATTAGAAGAGCTAATTTTTTTGTTTGCTAGTTTGTTTGTTTATAACCACGTACCTTTTTATATATGTGAAATTTCATGGAAAACATTGTCAAATAATGCTAAACTTTCTTTAAGAAATATTTATATGGAAATTATTAATATAAATTCTCCAGAAGTTATGTGAAGTTCCTGGGAATCTGATGTGTCCTCATACAATGTTATCATTCATAACTGCAGCTATTGTCTTAAAACATTATATATCACAGAAATAACTCATTTCCCCTATCAATTGCATTATAAAGAATTCTCATCTAATCTTGCTATTACCACTGTAAGGTGGGTTTTTTTTTGTCATTTACAGATAGGTGATTATTGTCTTACTCTTGATGGTTTTGCATATATATTTAATTTTCAGATAAATTTATGGAAAAGACCCTTATGAGTACTCTAGAATGAAAGTTTATGATAACTTTAATTAATATCATAACATCGAGCTGGGTAAGAATTTCTAAAACTTTGATGGAAAACTGACAAATTCATAAAACTACTAACAAAAGATCAAGATCAACAAAAATTAATTACAGGAGACTGATGATTGTAATTTTTATGATTTCATTTAATGCATTGCTCACTCTTTAATGTTTTGTTTTCCAGATTTAAAAGTGCCTATATGTTCAATCACTATTCTTGCTACATTTATATAAATAATCAGGCCAAGTTTATTTAAACCAGAGTTAATTTGCAGACAGATTAGTCTTGCTATGCTTTTTTTTATGGAAATGGAAATGATTATGGAGGAAAGATTATATTTCTATAATACGCCTTTATAGGTATCAGATTCTAGTACTGTTCATTGTCTTTAAATATTTTTTCCTACTTGTAAACTGGACTGAATCCTAAATTCTTCTAATTTTCTCCAACATGTGGCTAGAGGTCTATAAATTAACATTTCCAATTTTCTCCCAGTATTTTGGTTTGAAATCACTATGCAACTAAAACTACCATTTTCCCAAAGTCAAGCAAGCTAAAGCTGGACCACTTGATACACTCCTCAGAGGTGTCACAACAGCACACATATGGATAATCTTTATGATGGTTGTCATGTGGCCACTCAGAAAGATTTCCAGAGACATTCACACTCCTAACCAGGAAAGTCTGTGTGATGCTCACTGCTTGCCCTAGAATCCAACATTTAAAAATCTTCTCAACTGGCTTGCTCTCCTCACTTAGAAAAACTGAGTTTATAATTTGCTCAAATTAATAATTGGTTTTCTTTTGTTTCCATAGAAATGCCTCTCATTAAATAACCTGATTGATCACATCATAAAAAGGCCTAATTTCAGAGCAAGCTCACTTGCAACACTGCCTCCTGAAAAGAAACATCCTGATATTCATCCTGTCCTGTGTAATCATGAGTGTATGTCTTCGCTAATACATCATGTTGTGCCTATGTAAATAACTTGAAAAGCAATTTGTAAATTGACTTGGAAAGGTAAAACCTGAATCTTATTATAACCCATTTGATTTATTTGATTGGTTAAATCTTGGCTTCTGGGAATTTCTGTTCTGAGGAATTGTTCAATCCTTGGCTATTATGTATTCTCTTTATAGTCATCATATTGTGTTCTATACTCTCAAAGGTATTAAATGCCTGTTGGCAGCTACTCACATGCAAATGGTATCCATCAGGATCAGACAACTAGGTGAAACAAACAATAACCACGTGAATTATGACAATGATGACTACAAGGCCCTCCAGCCTGATGACTCAACTAATAGAAACAGCAAATGCATGAATCTTCAGCCTGATTTCATCAACAGTGTTACTAAGAAAAACGCTTTAATAGTTGGTCATACTCTGAGCTTGCTAATAGAATGACCAAAAGGGGTAATTGTTACAATCAAGGACAGATGGAGACAAGCCTTGAAGTTTCATTAAGCAGACAGAACCAGTGTAGTCATGCAGGCAAAGCTTAACTGAGATTATTTTGCAAAGCTAACTTGACCTGGATCATTTCTTGCTTGTACATCTGGAAATGATAAGTAAAACGTGAACTGTTTCCCAAAGTTGATATGAGGGAGCCACAGAAAACTGTAATATTGTAATCAATCATTATGAAGAATAGTCAGTCATTGCTTCCTCACTATTTAAGGTGTTTTAAAACAGTATACCCCTGAGCCTCATTCTATATTTTCACTTAAGTGCTCCCAGTTTGCAAACTGTCTTTTTGGTATGTGTGCAACACATTTTTACTAAGTACACTTTGGTGATTCATTGGTTGTACTTTAGCTATTCTGAATCTTTGACAATGCTATGAACACTAAGCTCAAGCTATACAGTTGTGTGGACTCCAAGTGATGCCTCCTCCTGAGATAAGGCTCATCAACTGCAGAGAGAACTCCTTGTCCAGGTTTGGAAAATTCCAACAGTGAGAGCTCCATTGATGTGGAGCTAAATATTTTCTCCATGTTATTTTGACCTGTGGGTCCTAGCCCCAGGCTATGTAAATGCTACAACAAATGGAATTATCTTTTCTATGACAGCTCTTTCAACCTTTGCACACAGTGTCCTGGGAGAAGTGGCTGGTGCTTCAAAGGCACCTGTGAGCAGAGGACTCTCGGGGGGCATTCATCGTGGTGCACTGGGACCTGAAGGTGACAGCCTGAAGGTGTTTGGACTTTGCTAGCAGCTGTCATATGCAGATGTTCAACCTGACATGGAAGAAACAGTTATATTTGGGGAAGGGTGGTGGAATTGAAAAAAACAAACCAAACCAAAACAAAAAAAACCCCAAAAAATGAAAACCAAAAACCAAAGTCAAGGAATACATTTCTTTATATTTGAGAAAATGATTTACATGTGTGTAAAAATACCTACTTTGAAAATATTACAAGCTTGTATTGATAAAGTACTTTGTTTTGAAGTACCTTCTCTATGTTCTCTTGTGTGATCCTGCCAACAGCCATGTGACATGAGCAAGGCAAGGTTCATGTATCTGGTCAGTGGCAGAGATGAAAATGAGGCCCCAAACCCAATGTTTTCTTTTTTTCTAGCACTTGATTCATTTCCCTTAAGTTTTTCTGTCAAAATGCTGGCTGCCCTTGCAGTGTCTCAGACCTAGAGACTAGCTTAGGGCTGGCTGTCTACTTGATGGACAGTTTAACATATGGTCAATATCATCATTCTAGTTTTAAGGTTTCTGCCTAGAACCCCTTTCTTTCAACCACCTCTCTGCCCACCTATCATTTACATATCATCCCACTTCCTTCCTTCTTTCCCTTTTTTAGCACTTGTTCTCTTCCTCCTCATCCTCATTCCAGAAGGACATGTCCCAGGTCCCTTTTCCTAGAATCAGTTTTCCTTTCCTGTCACTGGTCTTTATCCTCATTCCTCTTTCTTCACCATGGTAGATGGACACCTGTGGACACAGACACTCGTAGATTTACCCAATACAGCCCGACAAAGAGCCACTTTCCTGTACATCCAGGTGTTTCTGGGTTCTTCTTGGAGCATTGGCAACATTGAAAATAAGGCTTTCCTTCACCACTCTCCTCTATCCTTTGCTGCAAGTCAAGGCTGACACCACATACTCCAGATTTCAAATGAATCAACATGAGAAAATCTCAACCCTTTTTTACTTTTCCATCACATCCCATCTGAATGTAAATGTCCCTGCCCTCCCTTCTTCACCTCCTCTTCAATCTACCCAAACATGAGCTCTCCCAAGGACTCATGTCCCAAGTCCTTAACCATGTGGAACAACCACCAACCACAACACTAACAGAGCAAAATAGACACCAACCAGGTCCCAGAGCTCCTTCCAGACCATTGGTGTGTGGTGAGTCAGGCAAGGTTTTGAGGAAAGCCAAATTGACCAGAAGGTCCTGGGGAATCTCATTGTTTTAACAAATAGGCCACAGGAGCACCTGCTGAGTGTCAGTTCTGCTTATCAGTGCATTTATGTCTGCCCTACTTTTGTCCTTCCAAAGATAAGTTTGAGGGAAGGACTCTCTAGGCTCCCTTACTCAATTTCCCAGTCCACTCAACCACAGAACCATCTGTGACTGCTCCCAGGAGGTGACCCCACTGCAGGCCACTCTGGAAAGCCTAACTCCAACTAAGTTCTTTATCCCTGAGGCTTCTGTCTACTCTTTCTAACCTAATACAGAGGGTAGCTGTCTTTCACCTGGATGGAAGAGGTTCTCAGAACTACTGATGGAACAAAACATTACAACAGGAATGAATTTCACCATGAGGACAATGTTGCTGAAGCTTCACTGTGTCATCAGTTCTACCTAAACATTACTATCTGTTGAAGAAAATAACCTCAAGTATTAAATTATGTTTACTTCATTTTTAAAGGATATTTTCAAGTTTTTACTTAAATTCTAGTTACTTAACATATACAGGAAAATTGGGTTAAGGTGTAGAATTTAGTGATTTATCACCTCCAGTGCTCATCACAAGTGCCCTCCTTAATATCCATCACCTATTTTAAGAGGCTAAACTTGGACAGAGTTGCCTCCTTTTGGTCCATAAAGAGATCTGGTCACTCTGGGATCATACTTGTTGTTTGTGTGTTTGTTTGATAGTTTTTAATCAGTATATTCTCCTATCAGACTGTATTGAGTAACCAAAATACCCTACACATGGTATTCCTTTAAAAGCCATAAGTTTCTTAGTTTTCATTTCACCATAGGGATAGCAAATTTGTCACCAATCCCCCCAAAGAAAAATATTTCCCAAAAATGTGATATCAGAATTACAAAAATCAAGTGGATTTGGTTGGTTGATGTTGAAAAAACTGTTGCTGACAGAAATGAGAAAGAACATTTGAAGTACTGTGTGGATTTTTGAAAAGTTAAATTTAAAAGCTGTGTTTGTGACTAGTGTGTGAGAACCCTGTTTTTTATTCTTCCACCTTTTTTTTTTAACATTATACTTTATTGTCAGGTTGGTTTCCATATAACACCCAGTGCTCTTCCCCACAAGTGACCTCCACCATGACCATCACCCCCCATTACCTTTCCCCCTTCCCCTTCTGCCCTCAGTTTGTTTTCAGTATTCAAGAGTCTCTCCTGTTTTGTCTCCCTCCCTCTCC
>CM053560.1:116005699-116035456 GCA_028646485.1 Cryptoprocta ferox
ACCAGTTTACATTCCCACCAACAGTGTAGGAGGGTACCCGTTTCTCCACATCCTCACCAGCATCTACAGTCTCTTGAGTTGTTCATTTTAGCCACTCTGACTGGCGTGAGGTGGTATCTCAGTGTGGTTTTGATTTGTATTTCCCTGATGATGAGTGATGCTGAGCATCGTTTCATGTTTGTTGGCCATCTGGATGTCCTCTTTGGAGAAGTGTCTCTTCATGTCTTCTGCCCATTTCTTCACTGGATTGTTTGTTTTTCGGGTGTGGAGTTTGGTGAATACTTTGTAGATTTTGGATACTAGCCCTTTATCCAATATGTCATTTGCAACTATCTTTTCCCATTTCGTCGGTTGCCTATTAGTTTTTTCGATTGTTTCCATTGCAGTGCAGAAGCTTTCTATCTTGATGAGGTCCGAATAGTTTATTTTGGTTCTTGATTCGCTTGCCTATGCAGATGTGTCAAGTAGGAAATTGCTGCGGTTGAGGTCATAGACATTGTTTCCCGCTTTCTCTTCTAGGGTTTTGATGGTTTCCTGTCTCACGTTCAGGTCCTTCATCCATTTGGAGTTTATTTTTGTGTATGGTGTAAGAGAGTGGTCTAGTTTCATTCTTCTGCATGTTGCCGTCCAGTTCTCCCAGCACCACCTATTAAAGAGGCTATCTTTTTTCCATTGGATACTCTTTCCTCCTTTGTCAAAGATTAATTGGCCGTACATTTGCGGGTCCAGTTCTGGGCTCTCTAATCTATTCCACTGGTCTATGTGTCTGTTTTTGTGCCAGTACCATACTGTCTTGGTGATGACAGTTTTGTAGTAGAGGCTAAAGTCTGGGATTGTGATGCCTCCCATTTTGGTTTTCTTCTTCAGTATTACTTTGGCTATTCGGGTTTTTTGTGGTTCCATACGAATTTTACGATAGTTTGTTCCAGCTTTGAGAAGAATGCTGGTGCAATTTTAATTGGTATTGCATTGAATGTGAGGATTGCTTTGGGTAATACTGACATTTTAACAACGTTTATTCTTCCGATCCATGAGCATGGAATGCTTTTCCATTTCTTTGTGTCTTCTTCAATTTCTTTCATAAGCTTTCTATAGTTTTCATCGTACAGGTCTTTTACATCTTAGGTTTATTCCTAGATATTTTATGGATTTTCGTGCAATTGTGAATGGGATCAGTTTCTTGATTTCTCTTTCTGTTGCTTCATTATTGGTGTATAAAAATGCAACCGATTTCTGTACGTTGATTTTGTACCCTGCGACTTTGCTGAATTCCTGGATCAGTTCTAGTAAGCTTCTGGTGGAGTCGATCGGGTTTTCATGTAGATTATCAAGTCATCTGTGAAAAGTGAAAGTTTGATTTCTTCTTTGCCGATTCTGATGCCTTTTATTTCCTTTTGTTGTCTGATGGCTGATGCTAGGACCTCCAGCACTATGTTAAACAACAGAGGTGAGAGTGGACATCCCTGTCTTGTTCCTGATCTCAGGGGGAAAGCTCTAAGTTTTTCTCCATTGAGGATGATATGAGCTGGGGGCTTTTCATAGATGGCTTTAATAATGCTTAAGTGAGTTCCTTCTATCCCCACTTTCTCGAGGGTTTTTATTAAGAAAGGATGTTGTATTTTGTCAAATGCTTTTTCTGCATCTATCAACAGGATCATATGGTTTTTTATCTTTTCTTTTGATAATGCGATGTATCACATTGATGGATTTGCGAATATTGAACCAGCCCTGTAACCCAGGAATGAATCCCACCTGATCATGGTGGATAATTCTTTTTATATGCTGTTGAATTCAATTTGCTAGGATCTTGTTGAGGATTTTTGCATCTGTATTCATTAAGGATATTGGCCTGTAGTTTTTTTTTTTTTGTTCGGTCTCTGTCTGGTTTGGGAATCAAAGTGATGCTGGCTTCGTAGAATGAGTTTGGAAGTTTTCCTTCTAATTCTATTTTTTGGAATAGTTTGAGAAGAATGGGTATTAACTCTGCTTTAAATGTCTGGTAGAATTCCCCTGGAAAGCCATCTGGCACTGGGTCTTATTCATTGGGAGATTTTTGATCACTGATTCGATTTCATCACTGGTTATGGGTCTGTTCATATTTTCTATCTCTTCCTGTTTGAATTTTGGTAGCGCATGTGTGTGTAGGAATTTGTCCATTTCTTCTAGATTTTCCAGTTTGTTTGCATATAGTTTTTCATAGTAATCTCTGATGATTGTTTGTATTTCTGAGGGGTTGGTTGTGATAGATCCATTTTCATTCATGATTTGGCTATTTGGGTGTTTTCTCTTTTTTTTTTCTGAGGAGCCTGTCTAGAGGTTTATCAATTTTATTTATTTTTTCAAAAAACTAACTCTTGGTTTCATTGATCTGCTCAACTGTTTTTTTGGATTCGATATTATTTATTTCTGCCCTGATCTTTATTATTTCTCTCCTTCTGCTGGATTTGGGGTTCTCTTGCTGCTTCCCTTCTAGTTCCTTTAGGTGCTCTGTTAGATTTTCAACTTGCGCTTTTTCTAGTTTGTTGAAATAGGCCTGGATTGCAATATACTTTCCTCTTCGGAGTGCCTTTGCTCCATCCCAGAGAGTTTGGATTGATGTGTTTTCGTTTTCATTTGTTTCCATATATTTTTTCATTTCTTCTCTAATTGCCTGTTTGGCCCAATCATTCTTAGTAGGGTGGTATTTAGCCTCCACGTTTTGTAGGTTTTCCAGAGTTTTTCCTGGGATTGATTTCAAGTTTTATAGCATTGTGATCCGAAAGTATGCATGGTATAATCTCAATTCGTTTGTATTTATGGAGGGCTGCTTTATGCCCCAGTATGTGATCTATCTTGGAGAAAGTGCCATGTGCACTTGAGAAGTAGGTGAATTTCCTAGCTTCAGGATGCAGAGTTCTAATTATATCTATCAATTCCATCTGTTCCAATGTGTCGACCAGATCCATTGTTTCTTTAGTGATTTTCTCTCTGATTGATCTCTCCATTGCTGTAAGTGGAGTGTTAAAGTCCCCTTTAACACATTCTTATCAATAAGATTGGTTCTGTTTGTGATCAGTTGTTTCCTATATTTGGGTGCTCCCAAATTTGGCGCATAGATGTTTATAACTGTCAGCTCTTCCTGATGGAGAGACCTGTAATTATTATATAATGTGCTTCTTCATCTTTTTTTTACTGCATTTAGTTTAAAGTCCAGTTTGTCTGATATAAGTATGGCTACTCCGGTTTCTTTTGACTACCCGTCGCATGATAGATATTTCTCCATCCCCTTACATTCAATCTGAAGGTGTGTTCAGGTCTCTAATGAGCCTCTTTTAGACAGCATATGGATGGATTTTGTTTTTTATCCATTCTGCTACCCTGTGTCATTTGATTGGGGCATTCAGTCCATTTACATTCAGTGTTATTATTGAAAAATGTAGGTTTGAGTTCATTGTGTTTTCTGTGGAGTTCATGTTCATAGTGGTGTCTCTGGTACCTTGTATTCCTTGCAACATTTTCCTCATAGAGTCCCTCTTGGGATTTCTTGTAGGGCTGGTTTGGTGGTGACGAATTCTTTCAATTTTTGTTTATTTGGGAACACCTTTATCTCTCCTTCTATTTTGAATGACAGGCCTGTTGGATAAAGGATTCTTGGCTGCACATTTCTCCTGTTCATTACATTGAAGATTTCCTGCCATTCCTTTCTGGCTTGCCAAGTTTCATTAGATAGGTCTGTAACCACTCTGAAAAGTTTCCCTTTTGTATGTTAGGGCCCTTTATTCCCTAGCTGCTTTCAGAATTCTCTCTTTGTCTTTATATTTTGCCAGTTTCACTATGATATGTCGTGCCGAAGGTCAATTCAAGTTATGTCTTAAGGGGGTTCTTTGTGCCTCTTGGATTTCAATGTCCATTTCTTTCCCCATATTTCGGAAGTTTTCAGCTATAATTTGATCCAGTACCCCTTCAGGACCGTTTTCCTCATCTTCAGGAATTCCTATGCTATGGATATTGTTCTGTTTGATTGTATCACTCAGTTCTCGAATTCTCTTTTCGTGTTCCTGTATCAATTTCTACCTTCTTTTTCTCGGCTTCCTCTTTTACTATAACTGTTTCTTCTAATTCACTTATTCTCCTCTCTGCCTCTTCGATCCGTGCAGTGGCTGCCTCCATTTTGTTATGCACCTCATTTAAAGCCTTTTTTAACTCGTCACATCTATTTTGAAGGTCCCTAGTCTTTGTATCAATAGCCTCTTTGATGTTTTTTTAATGTCCAGCAATTAATTTCATGACAATTGTTCTAAATTCTTGTTCAGTTATGTTGTTTAAGCCTGTTTTGAGCAGTTCTGTGGCTGTGACTTCTTCCTGGAGTTGCTTTAGAGGAGAATTCTTTCGTTTTGTCATTTTGGCTAGCTTTCTGTCTATTGTCAGTTTTAAAAGCTCGTTATGCACTGTGCACCTGTTAGTATTGCTCTATTAAAGGAGGCTCATTGATCGTCCAGGGCCTGTCGTTTCAAAAAGTGTTCTTTTAATGGTGTCTCTCTGTTTCTCTTTTTGTGCCTTTGATTATTTTATTTCCCTGGTCAGTGATATTTGGGACCCTCCACCACATGCACTTTGGCTTGTTTCTTGAGGTATCCCTGAAAACGAAACGGACTAGCATACAGGGAACAAAAGCATGCACACGTACAGAAAAATCAAACAAACAAGCAAGCCAAAAGGGGAAAGGAAGTGAAGAAAAGGAAAGGAAAGAACGAAGAGAAGAGAGGAAAAGAGAGAAGAAAAAGAAATAATAACAAAATCATAAAGAAAAACAAGGTGGGGACAGAGACAGCAAAAGACTGTGGATAGTCTAAAAGCATATAACCAGCCAAGAGGAGAGATAAGAATATGCTAAGGGAAATATATCTGGATGACAGCAGAAAAGAAAGAGAAGCAAAGAAAAAAGGGGGAAAAAAAAGACAACTCCCCTGTGCGGATGGGCGTGATTTGGCATCAGGTCAGGTCTTGGGGGCTGTTCTCTCTGAGGCCCCACCTTGGTGGTTGCGGGGAGAAGTGTGGCGCCACTTCAAAGCTTTGCTGGAACGAAGCGTTCCAAGCCGCTCTTCTGAGTCCGATCTCCCTGTGCCGCGGGCGAGCCAAACTGTATTCTCCAAGCTCTGCCTCACTTCCAAATCCCAGTCCGTGCAGTTCAACACCGTCACCGGGGATGAGATGCGCTCCCGATGGCGGCCGGCCTCCTGGCCCCACTTGGGCTGCCCTTTTCGCGGAGCCGCTGCTGCTGCTGCCGCTTTTCAAGGCGCCTTTCTCGGCGCCGCTGCCGCCGATTTTTGCACCAGCACCACCTTTATCTGTGCCGCCGCCTTTCGCGGTGCTGCTTGGAATGGATGCCGCTGCTGCTGCGCCCAAGGAAGGATTCGCCAGCCAGATGGGACGGATTTCTCTCTCCACGCCCAGCAGTTATATATGGGGAGACGAGCGAGTTTTTCCTACCTTAGAGATGGTTCCATGAGCATTTTCCATCTCTCTTTCTCTTCCCCTGGTCTCTCTGGGGCACAGCACGCTCTCCCTGTCTTGGGCTGGGGCTCCTTCCCCCTGCACCACCGGGACCTGCTCGTCCCCTAATTTCCCAGGACACAGTCACTCACTCAGGCATCTTTGAGGTTGTCTTCTTTCTGGCATCTGTTTCTTCTTTCCCCCACCTGCAAATCCGAGTTTTATCACTTCAGTCCTTCTCAGTTCAATCCATGCGGGCGTGCACGGACTACAGAGCTCCCTGCTTCTCCGCCATCTTGCCCGTGTCTCCCAAAGTGAATCTGTTCTTCCATCTTGAATTGGGTTAATTTGCCATGGGGTGGATGGAGCATATTTAGAAACTTGATCACAAATTGTCACATTTTCATTCTTATCTTTTCTGAATTGAGTGAAAGTTTCCAGAGGTGAATAAAGGCTTAAGAAAATTGCTGCTGACTTTTCAACCTGTTTCAGCCAAATTGCAAGTCCCAAAGGATGAGCCAAGTTCCTCCCTGGGATCTTCAATCATTATATTTAGAAGGGGAAGCCTGGACCCACAGCCTCACATTTACAGTGATGCTTAAATAATAGTTACTTTCTTTTCAAGGTTTGGTGTTCAGCCATCTGGGAAGTGTGTTATGCTGCTGTTCTCCAAGGTCACAAGTAGAATTTTCAAGGTTTTGTCTCTCCTTTTTCTCTGAGAACTTTCCGTCTCTCATGGCTTACACCTCACCTCTCTCTACAAAAATGACCATCAAATCAATCATTCTTTTTCATACTAGTCTCTCCTAAGCTGTTTCAATGACCTTATTTGAACTCTGCTTGCAGAGTGTTATGCATGAGAACAGTAAATAATTCTGCATACAATTGAAAGGTCTCCTTGCAGTTCTTTCTTTCCAACTCATTCTTTTCAAAGCTTTACACCAGTAGATCCCTAAAATGAGGCTACTGTGGTGGTTTAATATGGCAACCCAGCAGTCATGCAGCAAGGCAGGGGGCTGGTAGTCCATCCCAGCTGCTTCTTTGTGCAGGCCTCAGGCATCCACCTAACTTGTCTTTGAAGTGCTGGCACAGAAGTCCCCATTGATATTTGTCAAATTATTTCCCAGCTCAAAGTTGGATCTCAAAGGTAATTTTCACAAAATTACAAAGCAACTCCTCTGACATGTCCCTGGAAACTGCCAGTTTTAGCTGCCCACATGAAGGATATGACAGGAGACATCTGCAGATGTACTAGGAAGGCAGACAGACCCAAACTTATTGGGCCAGCCTGCATCCCCCCCTTTCCTGTTGCCATAGTCATTAGCAACCCAGACAAAATTTCCCCTTGAGATTTAAATATCATCTCTCTATGAATATCCTGATGACCTGTCTTCCTGTGCCTCTGTGTAGGTTCTCAACCCAGCAGAAGAGAAGTGAAGGCCCTTTGTGGGAACCTGCCATCAAATTTCACCCCTTCCTATAACAAGCATTAATTGAGTAGTTACTTTATGCCAGGCATTGGACAAGTCATTGCAGGTACAGGGGCCTACAGCCAGACAGTCTGTCTATAGTCTAGCTGTGTGTAAAGAACATTCAACAAATAATTGCATGAATCATTAATAATTTAATTTGTGATAAGCACCAGAAAAAAGAAATGTATGTTGTCATAAAATATACAATAGGATGATTTGCTGGACTGGGGTGGAGGTGGGGTGTCCAGAAAGAGTCTCTCAGGGAAGTGACATTTTAGAGTATCCAGAGATAATGGACCTGTATCAGCCAGAAACTATAGGCCCTCCACACTGGATCCTACAGTGGGCCAAACCGAGAATATTCTGGGAAATGGAAGCTGGGATGGCAGGAATAGAGGCCTTGAAGATGCAGGGTTGTTGACCTCACGAAAAAATTCTTGAGATATTTTATGATGCAAAAAAAGATGTTTTTGTTAGAGCACAGGAGACAGATACTTTTGTTATAGCACAGGGGACAGCACCCTTGGGCAGAAAGAGCTACACTTGTGATTTTCAGGCGTGACTGATTATATATTTTTAAATCGGGGGGGGGGGTGGGTAGAAATAACAGAAGTCTCCAAAAGGATTTCTGTATGTTAAAGAAGATTTACAGGACCCTGGAGGTCTGGCTATTGTCAAACTAAGATTGCTCTCAGTCTCTAGCAAAATATTAACATCAAGGCAGCTGTGAGTTCCTTGAGGAATGTCACACTCTAAATGTCTCAGGTATTTATCAATGGGCTGCAAGTTGTAAGGATATTTAATTTTGTCTATATTTCTCTTCCCTTTGTTCTCCTCATCAAAGAGGGAGCAGATAGCTGTGCAAGCCAGGGCTAAGTCTTTGCAGTAGGCACAAATTGTTTTGGTAAAATTTAGTGAATTTGAGAACAGCAAAGGTACCAGGGAACTTTTGGAGAAAGAGGGAAAAGAGTAAATGTGAGGTGCATAGGAGTGATTGTACTGAGCCTGGGGTGGGAGAGATTATAGAAGTTGCTGTCAGCTGAACCCTGGGGTCAGGAGCACACAGCCCAGGGCAGATGACAAGGGGAAAGGCTCACAGGAGGAAGATTACTAAATGAGGGCAGTGAGGAAGGTGGCTAAGTGGGCTGATCAAATTTTCCCCAATTCCACAGGCCAAGGACTCTTAAATGTTTTTTCCTCATTTTTTTTTGATATATATATTATTACTGAAGTAAAATGTACATTTACATTGCAAAAATTAACATAAGGAAATGAAGTGAAAATTAAAGTCTACCCCTCATCTGCCCAACTTCTGGGACACTTGCTCAAAGGCAGCTATTATTTACTTAAATTTTTTTTTCCTCTAAAGCATCTAGTTATCCCACATTTCTTGATTTAGACACTTTCCATTACTCCTAATTTATTCTCTCCCTCCATTCATTTCCAAATTTTTCATAGTTATGTTATGATTTTTAGTTCTACTAGTAATCTTTTTATTACTATAAATCATGTAAGCCTATTTCTCTTATTGCATCAATTTGACAATCTCTTTCATCTACCTTGTACCTGAGATGAGGAAATATTCATCCCTGTACCTCCCTCCCACTTCTAGCTTCTGCTGCTGTGAGTGAGTTTCACATTTATGATGCTTTAACACTTCCACTCCTGTTTCTTAATCCTTAGTGTGTGTTTGCTCTAGTGTTAACTAAGAAGCAGCTTTCACAAAGTTAGCATGATCTTAATGACTACCTTTGCAAAGATGAGCAGTGTAGTCAGATGCAGAGAGAAGGAACTATCATTCCTGAATTGATAAATCTGAGAAGTATATACCACAATTCAAGGTCAAATGAAGTCTCAACATAATAGTAGCCTATCCAATGCTCTAAAGCAGAAGTTAGCAAATATTTTCTGTCAAGAACCAAATAACACATATTTAGGCTTTGCAGGCCCATGGTCTCTTGTCAGAGCTTAAATTACCCTCCAGTGTTGCAGAATGGAAGGAACCACAGAAACTACATTATTTTGTAGTTGGCTGCATCCAGTAAAACTATAAACAAAAACAGACCATAGCCAACCCCTGATCTAAAACAGTGTTCTTCAAACTTTAATTTACATCAGAAACCTCTATGGGGTTTCCTAAAATCAGATGGCTGGATGCCACCTCCATAGTTTGTGATTCAGCAAGTCTGGGATGGACCTGGATATTTGGATTTCTAGCAAGTTCCCAGATGGGAATTCCTGGTGATGCTGGCTCACACCACATGCTTGTTGCTTTGGACTAGAGCATGATCCCCTTGTACATATCTGTACATATTTTTGTGGCATTCCTGATAGTCTTTTTTTTTTTTTTTTGTACTTGGGACCTGAATGCAACCTGTCACCAAGATTTTCCATCATCATCCTACTTGTTCTTTTATGAATCTGTTTTTTCTTAAAATGTTTCTTCCCAGCTCCTTCAACTGTGTACTTTGGTAGACCAGTGCTCTCTGAGTCTGCTGCTTAGCAGTAATCTGAAACTGTACTTTATTGTCTCTAGGAAGTGCTACTCTCATTCAGGTTCTGTGCCTTCTTCATTCTGTTCTGGATTTATGTTGGTTTTGCTACAGTACATCATTGAGGATTAACTTTTTCACTGAAGATTCATGAGATGTGTACTGAGACTTAGGATGACTGAAAATGTATTACTTTAGTAGTCTAGTGAATAAATTTTTTGAGCCAGTATAGAATTCTAAGTTGCAAATAATTTTCCTTCCAGACATTGAAGTTATTGTCTTATTGTATTCTAGCATCTAGTGATGCTGGTGCCTCTTTGATTCTTTCTTGACAGATGCCTTGTCTTATGTCCTCTCTGTTATAAAACATCTAGGATTAGAGGTGCCTGATTGGCTCAGTTGGTAAAGCATGTGACTCTTGATCTTGGGGTGGTGAGTTCAAGCCCCATGTTGGGCATAAAGATTACTTAAAAGAACATCTAAGAGTAGATGCTTTTTTTAATTTCTCATGTTCAACTGTCAGTGTCTTTGAAAGGGTAGAAATGCTCACGCTCCTCCCCCAGGCTCCTGAAAATGTTCTCCTAATCAGATACTGTTTGGTCCTTTCCTTTCCAACATTTTCTCTGCTTTCTTTCTGGAACTCCTTGGACATCTTGGATTAACATTATGCTATTGAACTTTTCTTCTAACATATCTCTTCACTTTTTCTTTTTGTTCTACAGTTTGAGTGTTTTCCTTAATTTTTTCTTTTGGACATCTTATCTCTTTTTACTATAACAATCATATTTATAATATCTGGGAAAATTTTCTTGTCTGATTTCTCCATTTTTGTTGCTTATATGACCTTGTTTTATGGATGCAATATTGTCCTGATTCTCTCCAAGGACGCAAGTTAGGATTTTTTTAAAAGTATTTTATATTTTATAATTTTTTTACTTTCTTCCTCCTGTGTCACCTTTTCTATTATTATTTATTTATTTATTTATTTATTTATATTTTTTTACTTTTATTTTTTTATTTTTGAGAGACAGAGAGAGACAGAGCGTGAACAGGGGAAGGGCAGAGAGAGAAAGAGACATAGAATCCGAAGCAGGCTTCAGGCCCTGAGCTAGTGGTCAGCACAGAGCCCGACGCAGGGCTTGAACCCACGAACCGTGAGATCATGACCTGAGCTGAAGTCGGACGCTCAACTGACTGAGCCACCCAGGTGCCCCTCTATATTTTTTATTAAGGCCCTTCCTTTGTAGGTAGAGTTGACCCTCAAAAATGCAAGAGATATGCATTTGACCCCTGCACAATTGAAAATGGCCATATAACTTTTGACTCCCATGGAACTTAACTACTGATATCTTACTGTTGACTAGAAACCTTACTAATAATATAAATAGTCAAGTAATACATATTTTGTATGTTATATGTAGTATAAACTGTATTCTTACAATAAAGATAGTGAAAAGAAAATATTATTGAGAAAATCATAAGGAAAGCATCCATCTATAATTGGTCCCATGTAGTTCAAACCTGTGTTGTTCAAGGGTCAACTGCAGTCAGTTTTATTTAAAATAACATGCACTTTTTACTGACCCACAAGTTTATTCCCCCACACTCGCTGCTCACAGACTGCTTCCCAATGCAAATGTAAGAATGAATGTGTACAAGTCAATGATAATATACAGAGCTCTAACACCTCGATGCAGTCTATTCAGTGATGAATATATTGACTGCCACTGAGTGCCAAAGTCAGTATATGCTCAAGTGACAGCCATCAGACATTTGCCTGCAGAATGGATGTTCCACAAATTATGTGGAATTACTAAAAATGAATTGGTAATGTGGTTTGGGAAAATAGTGTTGCATTTTCTTGAACAAAACCTCAGCACAGGATCTGGGGTCACATCTTGGGAGATGGCCTAATGCAGATGGAAGCCAACCTAAAGTCTGATTAACCCTCTTAACACAGTGTTTAAGCAAGTTCATTGTGCTGGATGGGAGTTCATGGTTCACACTCCTCACCCAAGGGTTTTGCAAATAAAAACATTTGGAAAACCATGTAAAGTATATTTCCCCACTCTTCCAACCTTTGGAAGCATAAGACTATAAGAAATTTTGCATGAAATAAATTTTATTTTATTTTATTCATCATTTCATAAATGTTCTTGGTTTCCTATATGGAGTCTATTTATAAACAACAAAATTATATTCTGTGAAACTCACCTTATAAAACAATATTTTAGTGCTGTTATTGGTGTCAAGTCATAAAAAGAAGGCCAAAAGAACAAAAGCTCATATTGTAGAAGTTAGGTCCAAGTGGAATCACGTTTCAGAAGGCACTAGACATTCACTTACAAACTGGAGAGAACTACCAACTCTTCTTTCTCTTAATCTAGAGCCAGGGGAAGAATCCAACATGGGCCTGTAAACCAAAGCACAGCTGTGAGTGCAAACTGGACAGAGGGTACCCCTCATGGGCAATCAGGAATTTCATATGTGACACCCCCGGTACAAGAAACTGGTACTTCTCATGGTTAAGGAAAGATACATGAACAATCTTCGGTGTTAAGGGATGGATTGCATCCCTTCTAAATTTATGTTGAAGCTCTCTCCCCTAGTATCTCTGAATGTGACTGTATATGGATGTGGAGTCCTAAAGAGGTAATTAAGGTTAAATGAGGTCATTAAAGTGTTCTCTAATCCAAAATGACTTGTATCTATAGAAGAAGAGGAGATTAGGACACAGGAACACACACAGAAGGAAGATGATATGAAGATACAGGAAGAAGATAGACATCTGTAAGACAAGAAGAATGGCTTTAGTAGAAATCAACCTTGCTGACACCTGATCGACTTCTAGCCTCCAGAACTGTGAGAAAAATTTCTACTCTTTAAACCACCCAGTCTGTGGTACTTTGCTGTGGCAGCCTGAGCTGACTAACACACACAGGGGGCAGAAGGATCAGGGAAGGTAGATGGGATTAAAAAGTATCCGATAGCCAAAGAAAATAAGTGCAAAAAGCAAGCATGTTTAGAGCCTATGGAAGTCAGCTTAAATCTGATCTTAACACAACTGGCCAAGGGACAAGACAACAAGACAAGAATTTGGCAGAGATTGGGCATTCCAGTAGAACTGAAAGACAGGACAAAGCCTCAGCCTACATCGAACAGGGAAGGATCAGAGACTTATAGCAACAAGGAGTTCTTCAATGTTTGAGTTACAGCCATGTCAAGATAGGAATCCATGTGATTAAGGTGGGACACTTAAGAAGTTGATCAAAAAGTTGTTCTGAACATATGATACCTGTGACATGAGGAGATCCTAAGTATTTCAAACAACTTAAATCTATTGTTATTAAACATATCTCCATGTTCATCAGAGAATTTGGAAATCAAGTCCAATATAAAGAAATTACTGCCACTTAGTCTCAGGGAGTCCAAATACAAGTTTTAATGCATAAAATAAGAAGTTTGAATATAAATTCCAGTGTTTCCAAGAGAGAGCTAGCGTTACAGACCCTTTGCAAAATGTTGTTAAGGGAAGCCCAATAGAAATAAGTTTTTCATCTCTCTCTCTCTCCAAATAAATAAAAGAAAAGGGAGCCTGGGGGACTCAGTTGGTTAAGTGTTCAACTCTTGATTTTGGATCAGGTCGTGATCTCATGGTTCATGACATCATGCCCTGTGTTGAGCTCTGTACTGATAGCACGGAGCCCGTTTGGGACTCTCTCCTTCTCTCTGCCCCTTCTCTCTCTCTCTCTCTCTCTCTCTCTCTCTCTCAACTTTCTCTCTCTCTCTTTCTCTCAAAATAAATAAATAAAATTTAAATATATTTTTCATTTTGCCAATGGAAAAGTAACAAAACACATTCTGAGAATGAATTTTTTGTTTTTTTAATTTTAATATTATTTATTTATTTATTTTATTAGAGAGAGAGAGAGAGAGAGAGAGAGAGAGAGAGAAAGCAAGTGGAGGAAGGGCAGAGAGGGAGGGAGACAGAGAATCCCAAGCAGGTTCTGGGCCAACAGTGCAGAGCCTTACATGGGGCTCGAACTCATGAACCATGAGATCACAACCTGAGCTGAAATCAAGAGTCGGACAGTTAACCAACTGAGCCACTCAGGCACCCCAATTTGGGTTTTTTTAAATAGCGAAATCTGTTGGCCAAGGACCAGTTACTCTGGTTGAGAATGGCCAAGTCTTTACACTTGCATCTTCAACTCCTTTACTTCTTCCTTTTTATTTTCTTGTCATTAGTTCTTCCAAAGCATAAAGAAGAAAAGAACATAGGGGGAAAATGTAATATTTTGTGAGTTTTTAGCACACCTGAAGCAAGTATAAGTAGGCATAAAAGCAAGGAAACCAAGAACTTTACAAACTTAATTAATTACAGTTTTGCAGAATGGGTATGTAAAGTTACACCAAAGGAAAAGGCTGGCTTCAGGCAAGAACAAGACACAATTGCATTCCAATTGATAGTATTGATCCACTGAGGGAATAATGCATCATTTAGAAGGAAAGAGTCCAGTGTGCATTTTCTCTTTTCCCCATAAAACTTTCATATTGTCATTTGACTTATTTTAAGTCAATATGAACATATAGTTCTGTGGTAGTTAATGCATTTGTATTATGAAATAAATAATTATTTTGCTTTATATATTGGTTTCCTGTCTGTTATTGTGAATTCCTTTCAGTGATGAGACTAAGCCTCTGTTAGGGCGTGGAGAAATGCTTTCATGTGGCAAAGGAGGTGTCAGCCCCTGAAATGTCATGGCACAGCTCAGGACTTCCAGGAAATTTTCCTGTCTGGAAAGCATGCAGGTCTACCTCTGTTAGTATCCTTTCACCTGACCTTGACTTGAAATTTACTACAAGTTTTGGGGGAAAAAAATCCATGTTTTGAAGTGACAGATAATTTGAGGAGTTTATGTGATTTCTAATTGTATCTGTTCCTTGATTATTTTTGACAAGTTAAGATTGAGTTGGCCATAAACCTTATTGTTTGAAGGTTCTTGGAAAGGGAATTGTTGGACATATTTAAAGATGATATAAAACAATCTGATTATTGTTTTCTTTGCAAAGTGATTATATTTTTGGAAAGTATCTCAGCTAAATAATATTTTCAGTTGTGTTTTTTATTTCTTGTGGCTAAAACTTTTAAGGTGGTTTTAATGAGAAATAACTAAGAGATGATTGAATAATGGATTTGCTATTTCTTGATGAAATAGCATTTTTTTCAAAAAAGTATTCTAGAAAAGCCAATATTTTCTAGAATTATTAAGTTGTTCAAACTTTCCATAAATCTGTTTGTATTTTAATATATAATTACAAAGGATCCAATTTAGGAATAGCCAAATGGAAGAAATGTATAGGACAGGGTATGGAGAGGTGGAAGTTAGCACAGAACGTCCATGATCTTTCAGGTTCAACACCCTCCCAGAATATTGATGTGTTTACCAATCCAAAAGTTCCTCAAATCCTGCTGTTCAAGAATGTTTATTTCATTTCATGCATATGTGGAATTTGAGAAACACAACAGATGAACATAGGGGAAGGGAAGGGATAATAAGATAAAAACAGAGAGGGAGGCAACCAGTAAGATATTCTTAAATATAGACAACAAACTGAGTTTTTGGAGGGGAGGTGGATGGGAGGATGGGCTAAATGAGTGATGGGTATTAAGGAGGGTACTTTTTGGAATGAGCACTGTGTGTCATATATAAGGGATGAATCACTGGGTTCCACTCCTGAAGCCAAGACTACACTGTATGTTAACTAACTTGATTTTAAATTAAAAAAAGAATGTTCATTGTAGCTTCATTATGTAAACATAATTGATGAAATAATTGGTCCCTGGGAATTGAGCTCAATCTCAGGCCCTCTCCCCTCCTCAGAAGTCAATGGATGATGCTAATAGTTCTAACCCTCTAATCAATTTTGTATCATTCATGAAATTGCAAGTATTTTAGGAGCTATGTGCCAGGAACCAGGGACAAATATTAGGACATATGACCAACAATATGATAGTAAGTATTATATAACTACGTCAATGAAGACACTATGCTTTGACAGAGGAATAGACTCATAGATCAATAGAATAGAATAGATACCTCAAAATAGACTCACACAAATAAGCCCAACTGAGTTTTGACAAAGGTGCTCGAGCAATTCAATGGAGGAAAGATAGCTTTTTCAACAGTAGGGGCTACAGCAATTGGGCATCCATGCGGGGGGAAAATGACTTAAACTTCATGGATTATACAAAAACTAAGTCAAAATTGGTTTCAGACATAAATGCAAAATATAATTTTTAAAAAGACATTGAAGAAAATTTGGATATACAGCTAGGCAAAAACTTTTTAGACTTGGCACCAAAAGCATGGTCAAAAAAAGAAAAAGTGATAAACGGGCCTTATCAAAACTATTGCTCTGTGAAAGCCCATGTGAAAAGGATAAAAAACTAGAAGAAAATGTGTGCAAACCACACATCCAACGTATGACATAATTATAATAAAAAAAGAACCTTCAATACTCAACAGTAAAAAAAAAAAACAATCTAATGAGAAAATGAGCAAACGATATTTCACTAAAGAAGGTATCCATATGACAAATAAACACCTGAAAAGATGTTATTATCATTAACCATTAAGAAAACATAAATTAAAATCACAATGAAACATAACCACACACCTATCAAAATGGCTGAAAACAGAAACAACATAAACAAATTAAAAAAAAAAGGTGATAACATCAAACACTGGCAAGAATGCAAAACAACTGGGTCATTCATACATCACTGGTGGAAATGTGAAATGATACAGTGGCATAGTCACTTTGGAAAGATTGTGATAGCTTTTTTGTAAAACATAATATGCTTATTATACAACCCAGCAATAATATTCTTGGACACTTATTCCAAAGAAATAAAAACCTATATTCACACAAAAGCTTGTATTGAATGCTCATAGAAGCTTAATTGGTAGTCACTGAGAACTAGAAATGACTAAAATGCCCCTTACTAGTTGAATGGTTAAATTATGGTACATTCATACCATGGAATTCTCTGATCAACAAATAGGAACAGGGGCGCCTGGGTGGCTCAGTCAGTTGAGAGTCCGGCTTTGGCTCAGGTCATAATCTCATGGTTAGTGGGTTCAAGCCTCACATCAGACTCTGTGCTGAGAGCTCAGAGCCTGGAGCCTGCTTCAGATTCTGTGTCTCCCTCTCTCTCTGACTCTCCCCTGCTCATGATGTCTCTCTCTCTCTCTTTCAAAAATAAATAAAATTAAAAAAAATAAAAAAAACAAATAAGAACAAACTATTCTTACAGTAAACAATTTGGATGGTTCTCAAGGAGATTGTGCTGAGTGAAAAAAAAACAAGCCAAAAAATTTTTATAAACTGTATGGTTTTATGTTTTTATATACAATATACAAAATTTTATATACTGTGATTCTATTAATATAACTATTAAAATGACAAAAATACAGAGATTGAGAACAGATTAGTGGTTGCCATGAATGAGTTAGTGACACAGAGAGAGGGCTGTTGCTACAAAGCCTAGTAAAAGAGTCTTATAAGGGACTTGTTCTATATCTTGATTGTAGTGGTAGTCACATGAACCTATAAATAAGATAAGTAAGGTTAAATTGCACAGATCTAAATATCTACACACAGACCAGTATGTGCATGTAAATAGATGAAATCTGAATAAGATCAATGAATTGCATCAATGTCAATCTCTTTGCCTGTGATATTGTAACTATAGTTGAGCATTAAGTTATCATCATGGAGGAATGAAGTAAAAGGCAAATGGAACCTCTATAATTTTTTAGACTTGTATGTAAATCTACAATTATTTCAAACTAAAGATTTAGAACATATATTAACTTTTCATGTCCTGGCTCCAAGTTTACCACTAAAATTTGAGGTTGACTTAGAAGTTGTCTCTGAAGTTAGGATTTGAAAACATACCCAGGATCTCTGTTAACAAAGCTGTGCTCATTCATGAAGATGAATTATCTCTTAAATTCATGTTTAGGGTACAGCTTAGCAAATGCAGGGAAGTGCAGAGTTGAAAAATTTTGATAGTTGATTTTTTTCAAATTTTAAAAACTTTTAATGTTTTTTTTTTTTGAGAGATAGAGACAGAGAGCAAGAGAGAGTGCAAGTAAGGAAGGGGCAGAGAGAGAGGGAGACAGAATACAAAGCAGGCTCCAGGCTCTGAGTTGTCAGCACAGAGCCTGATGTGGGGGGCTCAAACTCAGAAACCACAAGATCATGACCTGAGCTGAAGTCAGATGCTTAACCCACTGAGCCATGAGGTGCACTGATCATTGATATTTTAATAGATTTCAGTAGTCCTTATAGGTGGTGGAGATTGGGAGAGAGAGAGAGAGAGAGAAAATGAACTAACTAGAAAAATCACCATCTTGTAAACTTCAATAAAATAAATGATTCAGATAAGGATCATCGAGAAAACTAAAAAGCACTAGAGGAAAGAGGGCGAGAAACAGCATATTTCTACTTTCATAAAATCACCCTGTAGAGTACTTGCTAACTAGGAAGAGGGGGAAAAGAAAACCTACCTTTATCCTTTATGATGGAGCATATAGGCTGTTACACTTAGCTATGTGGTCAAATTTGCATGACTAAAAGAGACTTCCTAACATTATCTGCCTCCTGATGTGGGATATGATATGAAATACATGGAAGCTGTATTAATGCCGAAAATCTTTAGTCTAAATCCAAACAAACTTTTGAATTTTATTTTATAGTTGCACAAAATATGAAGAAGAGAAGAATCAACTACACAAATCCAGAATATGGAATATTCCATAAGCTCAGTTTGTTTCTTCAATAAATCCATATCAGAAAAAAAAAGAGAGAGAAAGTGACATCAGCAAGATATCAGAATAGTAGTAGTTCTCTGCCTTCATCCTTCCACAGATCATCAATTTTGATGATGCCTATGGACAAGGATCTGAGAGTTAGATTGTACAGAAGAGAAATTCTTGTTTTGTTGGAACAAAAACAAAACAAGACAAAACAAAACAAAAACCTGAGAATAGACACACTGAGGAAGGTAAGAAGAAATGTTTCACTTTATCCACATCACCGCTTCCCCAAGGCAGACAGCTCACTGCCAAGAGAAGCCTCTTCAGCCAGTGATTTCTCCCACAGAGAAAATAAGAGCATATGAATGAGTGACAAGCCATACAAGATGTTTCCCAAGAAAACCTTTTTTTTTTTTTTGCCTTGCTCAGATTATTGAGGTAATCTACAAGTCTGAGGGGTTGAGAGAGGCAGGGAGCACAAGATCCAGGCTTGGAACTCATCAGAACAATGCCACTAATTGCTTAATGGTTCTTCCTACTAACCACTTCATGCTTCTTCCTACTAACCAATTTGTGGACTCCATCAGGAAGGCCACCCATGAGCCACTAGGATCACCTCATCTGCAGAACCTCCCAGCCCCCAACAGCTTGCATACCTCATCCCAGCCACATCTTTCTCCTCATTATGGCCAGCTAACCAGCACATACTCATTGTGGATGACAAGTGGAAGCCAACTGCAGATAGCTAGTGAATAAGCTCAGAAAGCCAGCTCAACTCCATGGAATTGGAGGAAGGTTTATAAACTTGAGCATTTCAGGACACTATCCTGGGGGGAAAATGGGACACTCTCAGCAACTAGCATGGCTTGGTGGGATTATGAGAAGGCATATAATCTCAAGAATTTCCCAAGAGGGAACAAGATGTCTAGAATGGGAATATCCATAGAAAAGGTCTGAGAACACCCCTAAATCCTTAGCTGTACTGATTTGTGAAGTTATCTCTCAAAGCCAGTCAGGAAAGATTGGAGGAGGTGACTGTTTCTTTGAACATAAAGACAATAATGCAAGACTTCAAAGAGCACAAAAAACAAACAAACAAATAAATAAAAGAAAAACAACATCAGAAGAACCCAATAACTTTCAAGTAATTGACTTAAAAGAAATGGAAGTCTATGAATTTCCTAAAAGAATTCAAAATAATTGTTTTAAAGAAGCTCAGTGAGCTACAAGAGAACATAGATAGGCTACTCACTGAAATCAGAAAAACAATACATGAATAAAGCAACAGGTCAAACAGAAAGAAACAGAAAATAGAAAATCTGGAGCTAAAAATACAATAAATAAAATGAAAAAATGCAATAAAAAGCATCAGCATAAGACTTGGTCAAGCAGAAGAAAGAATTTGTAGACTCAAAGATAAGTCATTTGAAATGATCCAATTGGAGAGAAAAAAACAATTTTAAAAAATGAAGAAAACCTCTTTAAATATAGGACACTATTAAAAGAAACAATATTTACATTTTAGGGGTCCCAAAAGAGGAGAAAGAAAAAGGGGCAGAAAGCTTATTTTATATAAAAAATAGTCCAAAAAATTCCTAAATCTGGGGAGAGATATGGGCATCCAAGTAGATGAAGGTAATAGATACCCATACAAATTTAACACAAAAAGGACTTCACTGAGACACATATACTCAAACTGTCAAAAACGAAAGATAAAGACAGAATTTTTGAAGCAGCAGAGAATAGAAGAAAACCCCAGTAAGGGTATAAGTGGATATCACAGGAGAAATATTGCAAGACAAGAAACAATGAAATGATATATTCAAGGTGTTGAAAGAAAAAAAAAACTGCCAACTAAGAATACTTATTTCACAAAGCTGTCCTTCAGAAATGAAGGAGAGATAAAGACTCCCTGAAATAAATAAAAGTGGAGAGATTAATCACCACTTGACCTTCTGTACAAGAAATGCTAATGGAACTACTTCAAGCTGAAATGAAAGGATGCTAAATAGTAATATGAAAACATATGAAAGGATAAAACTCACTGATAAAGACAAGTGTATGGTCAAATTCAGAATACTTGATCACTATAATTATGATATACAAATCACTTAACCATTGTATATAGAAAAAATCTATAGTAGATACACAAAAATTAAAAGTAAAGATTCAGTCAAGCATATCACTACAGCATATCAGAAGGACAATAGCAAGAGAGAAAAAAAGGAACAAAAAACTACAAATCACCCAGAAAGCAATGAACAAAAGAACAACAGTAAGTGTTTACCTATCAATAATTATTTAAATGGAAATGGATCAAATCTCCAATCAACAGATAGAGTGGCTTAAAGGATGACATGATCTGACTCTATACTGTCTACAGAAGACTCATTTCAGCTCTAAGGACAATACAGACTGAAAGTGAAGGTATGGAAAAAGATATTCCATGCAAATGGAAACCATAAGAGGCAAAGGTAGCTAATTTTACTTCATACAAAATAGACTTAAAGTAAAAAATTGTAAGGAGACATAGAAGATGATAGATAGATGATAGATAGATATAGATAGATAGAGAGAGAGAGAGATGACACATCTGAAGAAATAAACACCAATGCAAAAATAGTAGGAGACTTTAATACCTTGCATCTTTACAACAACAACACAGAAATGAACTTAAGATTTTAAATTCTTTTTTTTTTTAAGTTTATTTACTGGGTACTTGGGTGGCTCAGTCGATTGAGCATTTGACTTCAGCTTAAGTCATGATTTCACAGTTTGCAAGTTCAAGCCCCACTTCGGGCTCACTGCTGTCAATGCAGAGCCCACTTTGGATCCTCTATATCCCTCTCTGCCCCTGCCCCATTTGATCTCTCTCTTTCTCTCTCTTTCTCTCTCTTTCAAAAATAAATAAACATTAAAAAATTATGTGTATTTATTATGAGACAGAGAGAGAGAGAGAGAGAGAGAGAGAGAGACTGGGGGAGGGGTAGAGAGAGAGAAAGAGACAGAGAATCCCAAGCAGGCTCTATGCTATTGACATGAAGCTCAGTGTGGGACTTGATCCATGAACTGTGCCAAAGAGATCAGGACCTGAGCCAAAATCAACAGTCAGATGCTTAACTGACTGAGCCACCCAAGTGCCCCTTGAACACCACTTTAAACCAAATGGACCTATCAGACATACAGAATACTCTATCCAATAGCAGTAAAATACATATTTCTTAAGCGCTAATGGAATATTATCCAGGATACAATCATATAGTAAGCCATAAAACAAGTCTTAGCTAATTTAAGATTTAAATTATATCAAGTATCCGGAGTGCCTGGGTGGCTCAGTTGGTTAAACGTCCAAATTCGGGTCAGGTCATGATCTCACACTCCATGATCTAAAGCCCCACGTTGGACTCTGTGCTGACAGCTGACAGCCTGGAGCTTGCTTCGGATTCTGTGTCTCAGTCTTTCTCTGCCTCTCCACCACTCGCACTCTGTCTGTCTCTCTTTCAAAAATAAACAAACATTAAAAAATTAAATTATATCAAGTATCTTTTCCAACCACAATGGTGTAATAAAAAAATCAGTAACAGGAGGAAAGCTGAAGAATTCACAAATATATGCAAATTAAAAAACAAATAGGTAAAAATAAAAAGAATCAAAAGAGAAACAAAAAAACACCTTGGGGGCGCCTGGGTGGCTCAGTCAGTTAAGTGGCCGGCTTCAGCTCAGGTCATGATCTCACAGTTCATGGGTTTGAGCCCCGCGTCAGGCTGTATGCTGACAGCTCAGAGCCTGGAGCCTGCTTCTGGTTCTGTATCTCCCTCTGTCTCTGACCCTCCCCCACTCACACTCTGTGTGTCTCTCAAAAATAAATGAATGTTAAAAAAATTTAAAAAAATAACTTGAGACAAACAAAAATGGAAACACAACATGCCGAAACTTATGAGATGTAACAAAAGCACTTCTAGGAGTGATATTTATAGTGATAAATGCCTACATTGAAAACTAAGAAAGATGTTAAATAAACAACCTAACTTTACACCTCAACAAACTAGAAAAAGAAGGATGAATGAAGCCCAAAGTTGGTAAAAGGAAATAAATAACAAAGATCCGAGTGAAAACCAATGAAATAGAGATCAAAGTAGACAATAGAAAAGATGATTGAAAATAAGTGTTGGTTTTTTAAACAGATAAACAAAGTTAACAAACATTTATTAAACTAAAAAAAGAGATAAGATTCTAATAAACAGAATTAAAAATGAAAGAGGAGACATTATAATCGATACCACAAAAATATGATAGATATAAAAGGTTACCATGAGCAATGAAATGTCAATAAACTGGACAACCTAGAATAAACGGATAGATACGTAGAAGCATATAACCAACTAAGACTGAATCATGAAGAAAATCAAATCTGAATAGACCTACAATAAATAAAGAGACTGAATCAATAATCAAAATTCTTCCAACAAAAGACCAAATGGCTATACTGGTTAATTTTATGAAGCATTTAATGACTAATTATTGCCAATCTTTCTCAAACACTTCAAAAAATTGAAGAGTAGGAAACATTCCCGAACTCATTTTATGAGGCCAGTATTACACTGATACCAAAACCAGACAAGGACAAGAAAATAAAATTGTAGATCAATATTCCTGATGAACATAGATGAAAAAATTCTCAAAAAATACTAGTAAACAGAATTCAGCAGTGTATTGAGAGAATTATATACTATGATCAACTGGGATATATCCCTGGGCTGCAAGGATTTCAACATATGCAAATCAATAAAAAATACACCACATTAAGAGATTGAAAGGTAAAAATATATGATCTTCTCAACAGATGGAGAAAAAGCATGTGACAAAATTCAGCATCCTTTCATGATAAAAACTCTGAATACATTAGGTAGAGAAGGAATGGCCCTCAATATAATAAAGTCGATATATGACAAACCTGCAGCTAACATCATAGTTATTGGTAAAAACCTGAAAACATTCCCTCTACTAGTTAGGAACAAGATAGGACGCTCACTCTTGCCACTTCTATCTACATAATACTGAAAACTCTAGCCAAAACATTTAAGCAAGGGGAAAAAAATCCACATATCCAAATTGGAAATGGAGAAATATAATTGTCTCTGTTTGTAGATGATATAATATTATTTACAGAAAACCCTAAAGACTCCACAAAAAAACTTTTAGAACTAATAAATGAATTCAGTAAAGTTGTGTTTCTATATACTCAAAACAAACTATCTGAAAGAGAATTAAGAAAACAAACCTATTTACAATAACATCAAAAATAATAAAATACTTAGGAATATAGTCAACTAGGGAGGTGAAAGATATGTACACTGAAAAGTATAAGACATTGATAAAAGAACTTGAAGAAAACAGAAATAAATGAATCTGAATTTGTGGATTTGAAGAATTAATATTGTTAAAATATCCATCATACCCAAAGCAATCTATAAATTCAATGCAATTCATATCAAGATTCCAAAGGCATTTTTCACAGAAATAGAAAAAACAAACCTTAAATTCATATGGAACCACAAAAACTCCAAATAGCCCAAGCAAACTTGAGAAAGAAGAGCAAAAGTGAATGCATCAAACTTCCTTTTAAAAACTATATTATAAAGTTAAACTGATCAAAACAGTATGGTGCTGGCATAAAAAGAGACACATAGATCAATGTAACAGGGTAAAGAGTTCAGAAATGAACTTATGCACATACAGTAAATAATCTTTGAGAAAGGTGTCAAGAACACATGATGGATAATCTTTTCAATAAAGAGTATTGGAAAATCTTGTTATCTATATGCAAATGAATGACATTGGATGCCTATCTTATACCTGAAACCAGAACACATCTAGAAGAAAACAGTGGAAAAGTACTTTGACATTGGTCTTGTCAATGATTTTTTTAATACAATGGCAAAAGTCCTGACAGCAAAAGCAAAATCGACAGAAGAAATACAACAAACAAAAAAGTTCTTCACAGAAAAAGAAATCATCAGCAAAATGAAAAATTAACTACAGCATGGAAACAAATATTTACAAGTCATATATCTGATAAGGGATCAAGATCTAAAATATATAAGGAACTCATACAGACCTTAGCAAAAATAATTAATAATAAAAATAATAATCCAATTAAAAATGGACAAAGGATCTGAATAGACATGTTTTCAAACACATAACAACAGCACATAAAAAGATGCTCAAATCACTCATCATCAAGGAAATACAAATCAAAACCACAATGAGATATCACTTCACACCTGTTATAATGGCTATTATCAAAAGGGCAAGAAATAACAAGTGTTGGTAAAAATGGGGAGATATGGGAACCTTTTTGTGCTGTTGATAGAAATGTACATTGGTGCAGCCATTATGGAAAACAGTATGGAGGTTTCTCAAAAATTAAAAATAAAACTACTAAATGACCCAACCATTCCACTTCGGGGTCTATATCTGAAGAAAATAAAATCAGTATCTCAAAGAGATATCTTTACTCCCATGTTTATTGCAGTTTTATTCACAATAACCAGGATATGGAAACAACTTAAGTGGCTGTTGATGGATGAATGGATAAAGGAAATGAGATAAATACTGTGACATATATTGGGATATGTGCATATAAAATATAATCATTGTATATTGTATAATATACTATATGTAGTATATTTTATCTAATCTTTATATATATATGAGTATATATATATATATATATATATATATAAACATTAATCATCTATAAGAAGAAAATCCTACCTTTTGAAAACATAGATAATCCTGGAGGGCATTATGCTAAGTGAAATAAACCAGACAGAATAAGATAAATACTGAATGCTATCAGTTATATGTGGAATACGTATTTTATTATATATTTATATACATATATATGTCAAACTCAGGAGCACAGTGTTGAATGTTGGTTACCAGGGACTGGGCAAGGGAAAGGATATGGTGGGCTGCTGGTCAAGGGATATAAACTTTCAGAATAAGTTGAGGAACTATGTACAGCATGGTGACTATAGTTAATAATACTGTATTATACACTTGAAATTTGCTAAGTAGATTTTACACATTCTCACCATACATGCACACACACACACATACATACATACACACAACCCTGTGAAGTGAGGTGACACATGTGTTAACTTGATTGTGGTAATCATTTTAAAATATGACACAGTATGACAGTGTACACTTTAAATATATACAATTTCATTTGTCAATTATACATCAATAAAACTACAAAAAATTAAAGAAAAAAGTAAAAATATAAAAAGAAAAAAGAGGAACTTCTAGATTAAAGATATATATTAACAAAATGTATAGAATATAGATTGTTTTCTGCTTTTAACAAAAGTTGTAAAAGTCACTTTTGAAGCAACTGAAAAATTTGAATATGGACTATGTATTAGATGACATTAGTGAATTATCTTGAATTTTCTTCTATTTGATTATCACATTATGTGACTATAAGATTTTCTAATAGTTCAGCAACATAAAAACACAGCAAGAAAATACAACAAAGTGTTTACAACTGTTCATTCTAATGCTTTATCTAGTATATGGTTTATCAATGTACTATTCTTCCAACTTCTTTGCATGTTTAAAAGTTTCATAATATGAAAATTAAAAAAGCAGAAGAATAATACAAAGGTGAAAGACGCACTTTGAGAGGTGTGAGCTCTTTGTCACTGAAACAGGGAATGGATATCTGTCAGAGAAGTCATGAAGAAATTCTCCACTGACTATAAATATTGACAATGCTGCCAAGGTTCTGTCCATCACTATGGGTCTATAATTCCACGCTATTATATTATGTTGCTATAAACCAATTTGCTTTAAAAGAAGATTAAATGAGATAGTCTGTGTCTGGCATAGGTACTTTATTTGTGGGAAAAAGATATCCTATCTTGATGGAACTGAGCATTCCAAGTACAGAAAGATATTATACTGGGTAACAGGAATATCCACTGTACCCTTACTTAGTATGTCTATAGCATCATTACCACACATAAGGAAGGATTTTATTATTTCCTGAATGCTTTTCCATAAAGGCACATGTGCCTAGTTGTTCCCATATTGGACAGTACATTTCTAGAAGGTAGAGAGACATATGATACAATGTGTTTCCTCTCCCTTAAAAATCCCTACCATTGCTGAGTTATAAGGAACTGCAAGCGTTTTCATTCAGGTATAACTTTAAAATCAAACTTCATAAATAAGAAAGGAGAAGCATTTCAGGTTTTGGAAGTCAGAATGACAGGGAGGAAAAAAAAAATCTTGGGGTCAGTCCTTACGAGAACACTGCAAACTCCAAGGGGGTTATCATGACCTGTGTTGCCAGCTAAGAAATCAATGAGACTAGAAATTTTCAAACTCTTCAGCAGTCTCAGACATGCTTTGTGAGCCAGACCTGACTGTAGTGCACTTGATGCACTGCCAGTGTGCTTTCTGAATGTGATTCACAAGGAACAGAGTGGGGTGCTTAGTAGGTGCCAGGCCTTGTGCACCTACTTTTTTTATTCTTCTGCTTTTTTTCATGGATTACTTGACTGAACCCTTACAACAATACTGAGTTGAAAATGCAGGGAGTTTTCTACTAGGATTATCTGAAAGAAGAATGATCTTTATGTGAAACAATGGGATAGTGTCTTTCTTAAGAAGAGAGTGAAGACTCAAAAAATGGATTCATTATGGGGTGTATAACTAACTGGAGACTTAGTCCTTAATGCAGAATGCTTTTCAGAAATTGAACCATTCTGATGATCATATAGACTCATTTTTGCCTTTAAGATATATTAATGGCTTAAGTGATCCTAGTGATTTTGTAAGTTTTATGACTCTCATTCTTTATATACAAAATATGGATTTGAACAATGAAAATTTAGACAATTCCTCCTTTACATTAAGTTTGAGTTCCTTAACTTCACATTTGGTTTTGAAAGAGTAATACAAATATGTGCATAGCCTACCTGTAATGCAGAAAGGGGAATCTCAGACAGGTAGAAATAAGAGCTGTAACGCCTTAAAAACCTGAATTAATGTTGCTCCTAATGCTGTTGTAGGTCCGGAATACTGTTGTAGATAAAGACTGTGAATTAACCACTTTCTAAAAGTTAGGCCATTCTTACAGTTTTATATAGCATCAAGCGATCTTTCCAAGGTATCTAAAAGTTACAACCCTGAAGTCGTGAGTGAAATGGAGAAAATACATTAGCCACAGACACTGGAGATGGTCTACAATCTTCTTTGAATTGGTTTGATGTTTTAAAGTCTGTACTGAGGGGTCTCTGGGTGGCTCAGTCAGGTAAGTGTTTGACTCATGATTTCAGCTTAGGTCATGAACTCATGGTTCCTGGGAATGAGCCCCACGCCCAGCTCAGTGCTGACAGTGCGGGGCCTGCTTGGGATTCTCTCTCTCTCTCTCTCTCTCTTTCTGTCTGTCTGTCTCAAAATAAATAAACTTTTAAAAAAGGTTGTATTGAGAAGTACAAATCTTGAATTAAACAAGGAAATTAATTTTATTGACACTTTTGAAATAAAGAAAAATAAAAATCTCCCAGATAATTATGTGAGATTACAGATAAACAGAATAATTTATGAATGAAGATGTACAAGAAATGGGGGAAATTCTAATTCCTAATGGCTTGGAATACTTTTTTAACTGATGTCAGTAAAAATAAAAATAAAACCATCATCTTGAATCTAAAGCCAGGGATGGCCAAATTTCTTATCAGAGAGTCTGGAATTGCCATTACCTGCTGAAATGGCTCTTCAGCACAATGAATTAGTTTCCCTTGCAGGTATTGATTCAGATTCTTTCACAGTTGAAGATAATGTGGCTCATAGATCTGAGTCTAGAAAAAGTGATTCATAAAAAATTAAAAGAATTTAATGGCCGACAGTGTTCTTTTTCTAAAGAATTTCCTTTGTGTCAATTTTGTCACCTTTACTCCAAGAAAATCTACCACATTATATGATACAATCCTATTTAATTTTGATTGGATAAATGAGTTAACTTGCACCAGTTAACAAAGTGCTGACATTTCTCCCTTTTCCAGGTTTTTAGATTATTTCCAAACAGGCAAAGTTATATGATTAGTAATGGAACTCAATGTGATTTTTGATAGTTTTGAGGACAAAAACAACAACAATGAGTTGTCCACTCCCTATGTTAAAGACAGAATTGCTGATTTATTATTTTAGTAGTTTTTTTTTAATTCAGAAAAACTATTATAAGTGGAGAGATAATACAGCAATAGCCATACTTTATAACTTTATTTATTTAGTTTAATTTATTTACTTAGATTTACTCAGAATTGTTTGCCTACAATTAAAAAAGGAGAAATGATTTCTAGAAAAAAATAATACAAATATTTGCCAGGGACCCATGCTCTGCCAATTCCCTGCTCTGTATCTGTGTTTAGAGCAACAACAATAACAACAACACAGACACAAGTGTCCTCTGACAAGTATATGCCAGATCCTCCCCTGGTTGGGCATATTGATCTTGATAATTCTGAACAAACACCATTTCAGAGAAAAGAGAACAAAAAATTACTCAAGAATTTAGAAGCCCTTGATATGCTACTCTTATTGGAATACTCAAACCTAAAAAGTGTCACTTAGATTGTTTTCTGTATTTGAGTCTGTTTGGTTGTTTACCTGCCTGTTTCTTTGAAGATACTTCTAGTTGCCAGAAGCAAAGTGAGGTGGGGAAGGATGTGTGAAATAAATAAAAAGGATTAAGAGGTACAGACTTCCAGTTATACAATTAAAAAGTAACAGAGATGAAGAGTACAGCACAGAAAATATAGTCAATAATATTGTAATAATGCTGTATGGTCAAAAATAAACTCAAAATGGATGAAGGACCTGAATGTGAGACAGGAAAACCATCAAAACCCTGGAGGAGTAAGCAGGAAACAGCCTCCTTGACCTCAACCGCAGCAATTTCCTACTCGACACATCCCAAAGGCAAGGGAATCAAGAGAAAAAATGAACTATTGGGACCTCATCAAGATAAAAAGCTTCTGCACTGCAAAGGAAACAATAAAAAAAAAACTAATAGGCAACCAACGGAATGGGAAAAGATAGTTGCAAATGACATATCGGATAAAGGGCTAGTATCCAAAATCTACAAGAAACTCATCAAACTCCGCACCCGAAAAACGAATAATCCAGTGAAGAAATGGGCAGAAGACATGAAGAGACACTTCTCCAAAGAGAACATCAAGATGGACAACAGACACATGAAACGATGCTCAGTGTCACTCATCATCAGGGAAATACAAATCAAAACCACACTGAGATACCACCTCACGCCAGTCAGAGTGGCTAAAATGAACAACTCAAGAGACTATAGATGCTGGCGAGGATGTGGAGAAACGGGTACCCTCCTACACTGTTGGTGGGAATGTAAACTGGTACAGCCACTCTGGAAAACAGTGTGGAGGTTCCTCAAAAAAC
>CM053560.1:116035956-116053793 GCA_028646485.1 Cryptoprocta ferox
AAAAAAAAATTTGTTACATTATGTTAAAAATAAATAAATCACTGTATTGATATGATAGTAGCTTATGTTAAGAAAAAGGGGTGTTTTGAGTTAGTGGTAAGTGGATAGCACATCCAAGAAATAATTGGGTGTTAATTCCATACCCATATGGAAGAAAAATGTTCTCATACATTGTAAAAACAACAAAGTTCAAGATAAAAATCAGAATTGTAAACTTAGAAAAATATTAAGGGTGTTTTCATAATATGAAAGTGTTATGAAGGCTAAATAAAAATCAAAAGTGTGCACTTGATAAAGAAAATATAGAGAGTTGTTGCATTATGTTGGGGTGGTGTAAAAATATTTCTAACCGAAGTATAAAACTCAGAATCCATAAATAAATCTAATGAAATATTTGCCTTCATAAAACCTAAAGTCTTCTTTAGAGGGAAAAAATAGCCACCATAAATTTAAAAGGTAAGTGATAGACTGGTAGGAGATATTTGCAACATATTTAATCAATAAGAAGTTAATAACCAGAATTAATAGAGATCTAAAAATCAGTAAGACAGGAAAACATTTTAATAGAAATACTTAGAATATGAACATGACTCCCACAGAAGACTGAAACAGCCAGTAAGCATATGAAAAGATGTTGTCTTACTCAACATCAAGAAATAGCAAATTATAACCATAACCAAATCTTTTTCTTCATCTATTAGATTGGAATTAATTAAAAATATAGAGAGTAGTGGGTGTTCTTACTCATTTTTGGTGAAAAACTAAAAGGTTAATCTTTCAGAAAAACTGGATATATTTCTCAAAATTTAAAATGTGTGTGTATTTGATTCATAAAATTTACACTAGGCATCTATCTTAAATATTCCTATATGTGAACACAGATAAATATATTAAAATGTTCATTGCATTATTTTTTATTTAAGGAAAGATCAAAGTTAAATATTCATCAACATAGGGGTTTGGCTAAATAAATTGTACTACATTCATCTTGTGGAATACTATGTATATCCATTTAAAAGAATAAGATTGGCTTGTATGTACTGACCTTGGAGGATCCCAAAACATATCATTAAAAAACAATGCATATAGAGTCATCAATTCTGTAACGGCATAATAAAATGATGGAAGGTATACATCATGTATTGGTTAGATTGTGACACAATACTGTTGTGTAACAAACTCAGTGGGCCTGATCGACAGTCTCTTATTCTCATGAATCTCTGAGTTATGGAGCAGCTATGCCTTAGCTTGAAAACTGTGCTTTTGTCTGCTCCACCTGTTTCTCCTCCTCCTTGGATCAACAAGCTGGCTAGGACATGCACTTCTCATGCTGGTGGCAGAAGCTCAAGAGCCTGAACAAAAACATGCAAGACTTCTTAAGGCCTGGGCTTGAACCAGCACACCACCACTCTGCTCATCTGTTTTTGGCCAAGGTGAGTCCCAGAGCTGAACCCAAAGTCAAGACACTGTTGGTCTGAAGTCTATGCATATAGGAGTGGGGGGCTGGGTCCAACTTGTCAGCCTACTACATATACTAAAGTGTTATTACTCAAGACAAGATTTTGCATTATTATTTTATGCATTTATTTGATAAATACTTAGTAGCCTCTACTGTGTACCAAGCTCTATTCTAGGCATTGGACAATCAACAATGAACAAAAGTCACCACCCCAACAAACGTACTCCCTCATGGAGCTTACTTTCTAGTAGAGAAGACACTATCAATGAGGTAAATAAGAAAATATATAGTGGCTAGATAGTGATAAGTGATAAAGAGGAAAACAAAACAGAGAAAGGAGATATAACATTTGGTCAGTGTGGAGAGGATATACAAAAATTGAGATCATATGTCATGAAGGCCAATGAATGAGAAGATGACTTTTAGGTAAAGCTGTGAAGGAAGTGAGGGAATGAGCCATTTGTACATTCTGGGGAAAAGTGCCTTCCAGGATAGAGGAAGAGCAAGTGCAAAGTCCCTGCAGCAGGAACATGACCAACATATTCAAGGAAGAGGAGGAGCTATGGTCACTGAACCAGAATGAAGAAGGGAAAGAGTAAGAGGACTTAGCCAGAGAGGTCAGAGAACCCAGTCATGATCCTGACAAGTGCTTGCCTAGCAACCACAGCCCAGGCCAAAGACCCATACTTGCTAGGCACTTGTCTGCTTTCCTGCTTTAGATTTTCAGGTATTCTCAACAATTTACTTTCTGTTCCAATACTCTGCTCCCAAGCAAGTGTTGCTGGATTAGACACTCCAATATCAGTAAATCCCTCAGAACAATCTCCTTGTTTATGTGGTTCTCTTGTCCCAGTTCAGGCTCCACAAAATTGTGTCTTCTCCTTCAGTTAACCAAGATATGACAGATCAAGATCAACAATTCTGTGAAATGTGTCATGATTGGTAGTAAATACATCAAGGAGTTGAGGGAACTGCTATATGACTAAAAAGATTAGAACTTCTCTGATCAGGGCGCCTGAGTGGCTCAGTCAGTTAAATGGCCGGCTTCGGCTCAGGTCACAATCTCACAGTTTGTGAGTTCGAGCCCCACATCAGGGTCTGGGCTGACAGCTCAGAGCCTGGAGCCTGCTTTGGATTCTGACCCTCCCCCGCTCATGCTCTGTTTCTCTCTGTCTCAATAATAAATAAAACATTAAAAAAAATTTTAAAAAAGAACTTCTCTGATCACAAAAATTATGATCCAGCTGATGCCTGAAAAGCCCAATAAATTATAAAATTGATAGATAATCCAAGCATTGCTGTCCATGGCTACCATATTCCAGATATCAGAAATTGCTTTCAGGCATGACAGAGGGACTGAACCAAAGTAAGAAAACCCTCTCTATTGGGTACAGAAATATCACCTTCTAGCCCAACACTGCAGAAAAAGCCAGAAACCAAAAACCACCGCTGAAGCACATAACAGGAAAAAAATAAAGCTCTCTTGCCATATATATATTATATAAACATTTATATAATATATATATTATATACATATAATATATATTTATATATATAATATAAAATACAGATTAGATATATATATTTATATACATATACATACATATATATGCACACACAATAAAAATGGTCCGGATATAATAGTTTTTTTTCTCACTCTTTTAAGTATCAAAAAACTGGGTGTCAATAGGGAGTTCTTATACAAGACAAAATATTTTTCCATTGAATTTATGTGGTAGTGCATTTCAGCTAATTCCTATAATTACCATTGATCCAGTAGATGGAGAAGTCTATTAAGTCCTTGAATGTTAATAACCTTAATGGTACAAGCCACATTAACAATATTAAGATTGCTCCTTCTAAATAAATAAGTTAACCAGGTTTGTCCTTTCAGACCTCACAAAGACCATAGACTGCATCCAGCCAATAGTGTTAAGTAAGGGTACTAGAGTTTGGCTGTAGGCAGGTTTCTGATACACAGTTACAAGCCAGGGGATGATGTGGTGCATGGGATAACCAGCCCTCTGGATACTACCAAAACAGATGTTTACTGTCCTGTAATACAGCTCATGCTATTCAAAGACACTGAGGTGGGGATGAAGTCAAAAGGGCACTTTTAAGTACTTAATGATGAGTCTGCATGGTAGTATAGCTAATAGTTATAGCCAGGAAATCTACAATTTCCAAAATATACCCCTACATTTATACAGTAAATAGTGTTTAAACCTATACTTTTAAAGCTTAAAAATAATCATGAGCTCCAATAGCAATGGGCCTCCTACCCCAAAACTGTCCCTACCTTATTTGATTTTTTTTAATTTTTTAAAATTTCAGTATAGTTAACACACAATGTCATATACATAAAATACAGAGAGTGTGAGCCAGTTATTAACATCTGATATAGGATTTCAGGATTGTGATTTGATTATGTCCTTCACCTTGAATGGAATGCCGAGTGGAAAATGGAATTCACAGTGACAGTGACATTAGGATTCAATTGTCAACTGAGGTTTCTGGTAAGAAATGTATATTGAAGCAAGTGCCTTGGGTACTTTACTTGACATTCATGGTGGCGACAATGATGACACGACCTGTAGGGAGGGATGGGAGAGTCACATGTGACTGCACAGGAAAGCAGTCCCAGACAACAATGACTGAATTTAAGTCCTCAGCACCCATCATCATCAGAGAATCAGACAGCTTCTGCAATGACACTCAAAACAAAACAGGACAAAACATCTTTTTTGGCATCTTCTGGCAGCAAGGACTGCAAACTGGACTCAGACTTTAACTGAGTAGATTGCATGATTACAATGAAAGTTGAATTCTCACACTTGCTTATACCCTTGTGTACAATGAGTCCCTGGCTGTGGTACAGGTACCACTCTGAGACCTGGAATTAAGATATGTATGTGGATGAAAATAAGGCTGAGAATTTTAAGCTGAGTGGCTTAAATTTTAAGGTGAATGGCACCTTAGAGTAGTTCTCAGTTCACTGGTTGGTGGGGGGAAACCAGACTCGACAAAGGCCCGCATCCAGTGAGGCCTAACTTTCCTGCTCCCTGTGACTGTACTTTGTGCAGAAATCTCTTCATTCTATAGAAGAGCATGTGGTATGATGAATCTGATGAGCAGGAATAGCAAGAATCTTAAACATCTTAATGAGACACATTTGTAGCAGAGGATGAGCAATAAACCCCATGAACTCTCAGGGGTCCAGATGGTAAAGAGGTTTTTAGTGGCCAGGTGGTCTAAAATATTTTGGAACATTCCCTCCAAAGTGAAAGAAAAGTTGTTACTTCTACTGCCTTCCACTCAAAAATGGATGGTTTGGGGTGGGTCTCTTTGGAGACAACATATACCATATTTGAAAGTGCTGCTCGAATGCATTTGTTGAATAATGTTAAAAATTCCAGATTTTGAGGGGACCTGGAGCAGGTGTCCTGGAACTAATGGACGAGCATAATGGTAATTGAAATGTCTGTTTCCAACAGGGATGCTCTATGGAGCTCCTGGCAAGATCAAGTGAGAGGATTACAGTGTAAATATCCAGGATTGGGAGCAAAGCCATGTTCTATGCTTAGTATTATTAAGATTCAGGTCTTAGCTTGCTATGCTATAAATTTTGTAAATATAGGATGGGACCCAGTGACCATGTGACCTAGCTACTCATCATGAATGGCTATGTTCTGACATACCAGGCCACAAGCTGGAAGTTGTTTGTGAGAGAATAGGTTCGAGCAAGTCCAGAGGGTACAGTAAGCTTCATGGTCTGGTAGCTCTGACTCCTACTGAAACTTTTCACCCTTTGCTGCCTTTTTTTTCCTCACAATTTACATTTATAACTTCATGGGGATTCCTTATGACAGGTTTACAAACGGGTCTGCCTGTCATGTTGGCACTAACCATAAGTAGACTACTGAGCACTCCAGCCTCACCCAAGGGTGGCCCTGAAGAACAAGGGAAAGGAATATTCTCTAAATGAGCAAAATTTTAAACAGTACATTTAGTTTTACACGTTGATTGGATAAGAAATGGCCAGAAGTAGAAATCTACACAAATTCATGCACAGCACTTTGACTAGATGGACAGAGATGGAAATGAACAGAATTGGATGGTAAGTGATGAATAAAGTTGAGAAGAGGTATTTAAATGACTTCTTAGAATGGAAACAGGGTGCCATATTTGTGTCCTATGTGAACGTTCACCAAAGGTTCAACTTCTCTGCAGAGAGAAGTTTCAGTAATCAGGTGGGCAAGTTGACACATTCTATGGGTGTCATGGAAGGCTCCATGAGCCCATGTACAGTGTAGCTAATGCAGAAGTGATAAAGGCCATCCATGGGCTCAACATTTACCTCCTAAGGGGAACCATTTAGTCTCATGGTAGCAAGTTATTACAACATTGATTTCTCCCAAATTACTGCCTTGTTCTTATTGTACAAAAATACTCATTCCAGATATGAATTATGATTTTTCCCATATTGGTAATGTTTCTCCCAACCGTACCATTTCTGGATCTAGAATGCCACATTCACCATTAGTTATTTCATATAACACTGCTTTTGATCCATCTCATGATCAAAGGAGTGTGACAATAGCCTCATTCCCAATTTACCTGCCATATTCCCTGTCACTCAGAAGCAGTTGGCCTGATATAATGTCAGAATGGCCTGATAAAACTGAGTTATGCCACCAATTTGGAGACAGTAACTTGGAAGTATATATGCTTTGAGATAGCAACCAATAATCGGAATACACATGTCTGAAAATTAAAGAGGTATTATTAGAAATGGTTCTTCTAACTATTATGCCTAATATTCTTTCTGCAGAATTTTGGCTTCCCACTCCTGTAACTTTATGCTTTACTGGTTTGGAAGTTTTAGTTCCAAAGGGAGAAATGCTTCTGCCAGAGAACACAATGATATATCCATTGAATTTGAAGTTGAAGCTGTATCCTGTTATTTGAGGCCCTTTATTCCATTATAAAGAAGGGAATTACTGTCGTGGCCAGGGTGATTGATTCTGATTACTAAGGAGGAACTGCTATACAACGGAGGAAGGGAGGACTCTATCTGGAACACATAGGATTCTCTGTAATGACTCTGCCATGGCCAATAGTAGATATTAGTGGATAATTTTGTGAATTAAATTGTGTCACTCACAAAGATAAGCTGAAGTCCTAAACCCTGGTACCTGTGAATGTGATCTTACTTTAAAATAGGGTCTTTACAGATATAATCAAGTTAAGGGCATACTGGCTTAAGGTGAACCCTAATCCAGGGTGACTTGCATGCTTATAAAAAAATGTAAAAGAGAAGCACCTAGGTGGCTCAGTTGGTTGAGCACCCAACTCTTGATTTCAGCTTAGGTCATGATCCCAAGGTCATAGTATCAAGCCTCATGCCAGGCTCTGTGCTGAGTGTGGAGCCTGCTTGGAATTTTGTCTCTAACCCTCTGGCCCTCTTTCCTGCTTTCTGTCTGTCTGTCTGTCTGTCTGTCTCTCTCTCTCTCTCTCTCTCTCAAGAGAAGTGTAGAAGAGGCACAGACACACACATGGTGATCTTCCCATGTGTTAATGGAGGCAGAAGTTGCAGTTATGTAGAAACAAGCCAAGGAATGACAAGGATTGCCAGCCACCACCAGAAACTAGGAGAGAGGCATAGGATAGTTTCTTGCTTAGAAGCTACAGAAAGAATTGCCACTGCTGACGCATTAATTTTGGGCTTATGACTTCCAGATTTATTCTGTGACAGAATAAATTTCTGTTGTTTTAGGCCTCCCAGTTTATGATAATTGTTTGGCATTCCTTGGAAACTAATGCAAACTACAACGGCAATTTCCTAAACATGGGACAGCTAAGGATTCAGACCCTTCAGGAACTAACTATTTGACTATTTGACCCTGTGATCTGTTACAGAAACAGGGCTGTAGCAACTAGGGGCATTTTCCTTAAGTGCGTGTGTGTGTGCATGTGTGTGTGTGTGTGTGTGAGAGAGAGAGAGAGAGAGAGAGATAGACAGACAGACAGAGGACCCATTTGACCCTATTGATGGGAATATGTGAATATTTAGTATGGAAATGTAGTATAAGTTCAGGCACATTTTAATTTAAAAGTGACACAAATCATCAATTTTACTAGAAGGTGCCCACCTAACAGGGAACTAGGGAGTCATCATTGTTTCTTTTGAGCCACTTATTTGCTCACTCACTGCAAATCTGGGTGAGACCACTGCCCTCACTCACTCAGTCCTAAACCGAGCCTAGCAGAGTTCTTGCCCTACTTAGAGGTCAGGCTCTACCTTCTGTCTGCCCCTTACAGGCCTCCAGGCATCCCACAATGAAGCTCTCACAAGTCTCTCACTTATCTTGACCACAAGTTCTCCCTTTCATAGTGCAAACTCCTCCAGTCTCGTGAATTCTGTGATAATCAGGAGCTTTGATTTTAGTCACAATTTCCCTCCCCCAATACTACCTTCTATGTATCAAAAAGCCCTTCAATTTCTAAATGCTCTGCTCATATACCATACCTCCCCTGAGGTCTTCACATGGCTCCAAGCCATTAGTATCACACAGTGAATGCTTAGTGCCTCTTCACTCATTTGATGAGCTTTTATTCCATCATTACATGCTTCTGTATCCATTAAGATATCTTCCATCTGGCTTGAAATGCTTCCTTCTTTCTCTTTTGACCAAAAAAGTTGATAGGTCACTAAGTTATATTTATTCTCCTTCAAATGTTTTTATTATTGTTGCCAGCTGCTCTCTTTCTGGTGCTGCTAGCACTAGTTCTTTTACCACAGCAGGAACAGTAATTTGTAAAGATGACAACATCCAGTAAGTGTTTACTATGTTCTACACACTGTGCTAAGTCCTCCTCATGGATCAGCTCTACAATCCTCGCCAAAACCTCATGAGGTAGGTGTTTTCATTATTCTCATTTTACTTCTAAAGAAACTGAGGCTTATGGAAGTTAAGCAATTTGCCCCAAAGCACAAAGAATAGAAAACTATACTTTATTTGTAACAAAAAGTGCTTAAAACATAGACTGTGCCAAGATATTTTGGGAGGTCTAAAGGCCCTAAAGTTTTGGGGTGTCCAAGGCCCACAATCACTGAACTCTCTATGTTCTTAAAGGAAGTTTGCTTTTTGCCAAATGTAATTCCTCAAAATAGAAGGATTGTCCCTTTTCCTTCAAGAGATTTTGGCTCAGGCAGCACTGATTCATGTGAAGGTCCATAGTTTCAGATACACTGGCAAGCTTGTTGGTGGGGACAGGCCTTTGACTTTGAATTGTAAAGCTTGGCAGTTTTGAACCAGAGTTGGGTAGAGCCCAAGAATTTTGTGATAATGCCTAGGGTCACCATGAAGGCTAGCCTGGGAGGCAGAGAGGGTAGAGGGTAGAGGCTGAATTTCACCCAAAACAGCTGTGCTTTTGTATATCCATGTGTCTATGTATATGCATTTATGTGTACCTATGTGTTCTTATGATATGACATTCTTATATACATACACATTGATATGTAGATATATGTGCAAGTGTGCGAACATATGTAAGTTAAGTATATATGCATATTCTGGGTTAATTTTCATTTGGAAATAGAATTCTGATGTCTTAGAAACTGTTTAAGATCCACTCATTGCAATGAAAGACAAGGATAAATAAACAACTGAAGGTCAGGGAGATTAAATCTATAACCAAAGACAATATGAAACAACTACTCAAACTCAAGTTTCCTCATTGTGATAAGATGATTGTGCTCTGAGGCCTTCTCTCTCAAAGGCCAGGGTGGGACCTCCAGAGGATAAGGATGAGTAATTGGTATATTTTGGGCCCAGGGTTGGGCTGTAAGCTATAGGTCTGGGGTTCAAGAACTCCTCAGTGAGTGGCCTCATGACATGGACTACGCCATAGCATGCTGCCTGAGGCCATGACATCTCAAACCTCTCTGTCTGGATGAGGGGGTGTCATGTTGCTTCATTTTTGTTCTACAGCTGGCCTGAAGATCATGGTGTCTTGGGGCTTGATCAGCTGTATGATGCACATTTTATTCTCTGGACAGTTTTTATGATTTTACTTGTTACTTGAAGACAGAGTTGAGTGGTCCCTGTGAATACAGCCAGGATATGCAACTTTATTCTTAAATTATGACCTTATTAAGAAGACAGGTCCCACAGAATGAGCATAAGTATTATAGAAGACAATATTTCAAATTATAAAATATTTAGATTTTTTTAACCAAAATTTACCTCTCATAGCCCCCAAGAGGAGAAGAAGAAAATAACCCCAAAACATGCAACCAGAAATGAAGATGAGTCTCTTACCTCAATTATGTCTACATAACCTGACCTTTAGCTAGAAATGGCCAGTCTTTTCTGGATCCATGGCCAGAGAACTAAATGGAAGGGGTTTTATGTAGTGGAGGGAGTGGGGAGGCCTGCTAAGTCATGCCTTCCCATAATTCTAGGGCCAAAGGATGTTCTATCCTGCTTTACAAATTAGCACACTGAGCTCCTGAAATCAAGTGATCCCTTTCTAGATAGATTGCAGCCTTCCTGATGCTGTTCATCAGGTGGTTTTAAACCTTTTAAATGTTTGCTTGGGACAATATGATTTCCTCCAGACTCAGGGCAAATACAAATTAAAAGGCTGGTGCAGACTTTTTCTTTTCAACAGATTACTAATAGAGCTTTAGATACTTTGCAAACACTTATAAAATAATGCTTTTTCCTGTACTGATCTGGAACAGAACTTTTTGTGTGATGTAATGCATAAACTTTGTCCTAGGAAAACATTAACATTCTGGATAAATGCTTTAGTATTTTAATAAAGAATTTTGATGGACTAAGAATTGTTCTAGATGCCAGCTTCACATTCTCTCTGCTGTCTATCAGCCTTGAGAAGGGCCAACAACCCTAACTGAATTCCCATTCTGCCTTCAGAAGCTGTGCTGTTCCTTGCATCAATGCCTGGATTTAACCTTTGTTTTCTATAAAATTTCCTAGCCAAAGTCAGTCTTGAATGGATTTGCTAGAAGTCTTGTTTCATGTAGCATGCATAACTAAAGTTATAAGAAATGTATAACATAGTGAAGAGGGAATGGAAGGCATAGTGTTCAGAAATGGGACAAACTGTCCTTATCGGACGTCTGTTCTCAGCACTGTCTTTGTGGGATAAACTGTCTTTATCGGACTTCTGTTCCCAGAACACTGGGAATATGGGACTTGATGAAGTCCCAGGAGGACGTGCAGGACAGAGCCTTACTGGTAATCAGCCAAATGCGCCAAGAAACCGTGGCACTGGAGATATACCCACGCACAGTTGCAGGATGTTCCTGATCTGTCCTTCCTTTATCTGTAGCTACTGTTCTGAGTAAAACATTCACTGTAACATTTACTGTTCTCTCCAAGCTTGCAAGGAGGATATAAAATAAGATGCTGTTCCTAATAAAGTTTGCCATTAGCCCTCAGCTCTTGGTCCATCTCCATGGCCTTCGGGGACGTTCACGGTGCCCTTGCTTTCTGGAACCGTTCACTTTTCCATTGAGAAACGTCCCTCACGTTCCAATCAGCGGTGGTTGGGAATGTCCCTGTCATTGCGTCCTGCTCGTCGTGTCCCCAGGACCCAAGGAAATTCTACCACAGCATAGCAGATATAGATTATGTTTTCCCTCATGTCTGCAAATACCCATTATCTCCTTTGACTAAAGCCATGTGTAAAAAGTGTCACTGTTACCATTTCAGGGGTGAGGAAGTGTAGGTTAAGAAGATGAAGTGGTCTGCCTGTCCCCAAACTCACAACTAACAAGGAAAGGCTCAGGTCTTACTTTGACCCCTATTTGTTTTTTAAATTCAATGGTCCCAGGTCTTTCCCCAACACCACAAATACATTTGAAAGGATCCTTATAAATCATCATTGACTGCTGTAATTGAAGGAAGCAAGTGTGCAGACCAACATATAGATTTGCAGGAAATCCAACCTGCCTAGAATATACAAACTTGCCCTAGAACTCTCCTCCTGCCCCCTAGTCAAGGACAATATAGAGGACAGATATCTAGGTGGCAGTACAAGGCATCCCTGTGCCTGGGGACATACAACACCTGAAAAACACATGATGCTGAAAGAGTTTGAAAATGGAGAGTCAGGGTGCTTTCTCCAATGTGTGGTTCATGTTCCATCTGCAGTTGCTCTGAGGGTGCAATTGGATTTGTGTTTATCCTACTCTCCCAACAATCCCTCCAATATGCACCCTCATTCCTCACTCAAAAGAAACATGAGAAAGGTTGTTAACTTTTTTACTCTTGCTGTTAGTAGACATATTGTTAGCACACAAGTAGCATGGGCTTCCTAGAGAAGCCATTTTTGAAGAATTGGCTCTGGAAATTCGAGAATAAGGGTACTGATACAATTATGAAACCAAGTATTCCAAATATAATACTCTAATATATTGTTACCAGAAGGAAAAGACTTTGAGTCAGCCTTTTAAAGTGTTTTAATTTGTACTTTTGAACTTTATAGTAGGAGTAGAGAGAAGCAAAATCTGCTGGTAAGGCAGAGAGAGCATATCTGATTTCCTTCCACAGACTTGGAAACTGAGTAGAAATGAACCAGAGCCTTTAGAGACTCTATAAAATTGCAATTCTCTGAGAACCAGGCTTATATCTCCATCATTTGAGTGCTGAGAAAGGGTGACAGCAGTGAGAAGGGCCTTGAAGGACCTTGGTATTCAGGCAGGCAGACTCTATAGTAAGAATGCTGAATGAGGCAGAACTTCCTTGGAAAAGTGTTGAATCAGTGAATTTCAATGAAACAGCCCTCAGAGGCATAATATTTAGTGATTCCAGCTTGCATTATTTATTGACTAGTGGGGAGTTTGTGGGTTTAACATTTTAGTAATATGGCACCAGGTCATCTGAGAAAGTTGTAGCCACTGGGAAAGCTCCCCAGAAACACATTTTCATATTATCAACAGTGCACTCTGAGGATTGAACGGATCCTCCAGTGTGTCTCTGGGGACAGATAGAAAGTGCCACATCTTACACAAGCCATTTCTTCTCAAAGGAAGTCAAATGAGAGTGAGCAAACTCAACAACTACTTCATTTCTTTCTTGATGATCTTGTGTTTCTTACTTTGTGACTTCAAACCCATGCAGGGCTGGGAAAGCAATCTCTATGACCTAATATAGCTTTGGGCAGCTAAATGAGTCCCTTCTGTTATCGTTCATTAAGTGACCCCAGGATGTTGACATTAAATAAAATTTACACGTAATTGCTCATGACCTTCTGTCTCACTTAAAAATGTGATGGTTAATGCCTATGAACTCAGGTCCACTAAGAAACCTGATATTTAATCATATGATTATGGAACACTTCCCCTCCTGCATTTCATATCATTACATTAATAGGGCTACAATATGTTAACAGTGGGTTACAGCTAAAAGAATCAAAATCACTGCAAGGATCAAACCCTATTTAAGAAGTTCTTAGGAAAACTCAAACAATAAGAGAGACAGAAACAAGGAAACAAGATAAATTTAAAACTGCTGACGTCTACAGCTACAGCAAACATTAAACTTTTCTAACCAAATTAATTTAAAGCTTTATACTAAAGGCAAATTTGAACAAAACTCACACCTGACACAGAGTTTGGACTTATAGAGGGAATTTTAAATAAGTATAATTAGTTAAAAAACTATAATGGAAAAAAGTAAACAGTATTCAAGAACAGATGAATAATGTTAAAAGAGATATGGAAACTTTAAGAGAGAATCAAAATAAAATGTTTGAAAAAATAAAAGTGACAGAAATTAAGAATGCCTTTAATGGGCTCATGTGTAGACTGGAAACAGTCAAAGAAAGAATCAGTGAGCCTAAAAATGTGTCAATAGAAACTTCCCAAATTAAAATGCAAGGGGGGAAAAAAATAAAAAAGCCCAGGACAGAATATCTAAGAACTTTGGAATAATTTCAAAGGATACAACATGCATAGTGAAATACTACAAGGGGAAGAGAGAAGGAATGGAATAGAATAAATATTAGAAGTAATAATTGACAAGAACTTTCCAGAATTAATGGCAGACATCAAACCACAAATTTAGGAAGCTCAGAGAATACAAAGCAGAATAAGTTACAAAGAACCTACACCCAGGCATATCATACTCAATGTATTGAAAGAAAAACTCTCACAAATCTATAATCTATATCCAGAAAAATAATTTTTCAAAAGAGAGGAAGAAATACAGACTTTTCGGAACAAAAAATGAAAATAATTCATCACCAATAGAATGTCCAGCAAGAAATGATGAAGTTCTTCACAGAGAAAGAAAATGATAGACTGGAAACTTGTATCTACTTTTTGAAAAGACCAGAAAATATATTAAAGAAAGAATAAATGAAAATAAAGGAAAATGTTTTTTTATTCTTAATTAATCTAATAGATAAATGTTTGTTTAAAGTCATAATAGTACTAGAACAGTATGTTGTGTGATTATATAATATAGACAAAGGAAATAAATGACAGCAATTTTATAAAGGAAGCAGAAAGGATTTAGGAATATTCTCTTATAAGTTACCTGTACTACCCATGAAGAGGTATTTATCATGTTATGTAGATTTCTATTAGTTGTAATTAATGTATATTGCAAACTGTAGGGCAATCACTAAATTAAAAAAACTTAATTTGAGAGAGTGCAAGCAAGGGAGAGGGAAGGAGGAAGAGAGAGTATCTGAAGCAGGCTCCATGCTAAGCATGGAGTCTGATGTGGAGCTCAATCTGATGAAAAATGAGATAATGACCTGAGCCAAAATCAAGAGTCAGATGTTCAACCCACTGAGCAACCGAGATGCCCCCCTTAATTTTGTTTTAAGTTTTAAAGTGTAACTTACATGCAAAGAGGGAAGGAAAATATAATTGAATGCATGATAAATTAAAATTAGAGAAGAGTAAAAAAAACATAGAGAAAAAAACTATAATAAACAGGAAACTGTTGTAAACATGGTAGATATTAAATCCAACTATATCAACGGGGTGGGGTGGGCATGGAGGAGGGCACTCGTTGGGATGAGCACTGGGTGTTATATGGAAACCAACTTGACAATAAACTATAAAAGAAAAAAAAAGAAAAGAAAAGAAAAGAAAATGAAAAAATCTGACTATATCAATAATCACATTAAATGTAAAATATTTTAATATGCCAGTTAAAGACAAAAATTGTCCAATTGCATTGAAAATACCCAAGTATATGTTTTATACAACATACTCCCTTTAACTATGAAGACACAGATACATTAAAAGAAAATAGATGGAGGACTATAGCAGAATATGGAACACTAAGAATCTGTCTCCCACCCTAGACAACAATTGCACTCCAGAAATTGTCTGATGTATCTAATTTGGAACTCTGGAGTCTACTAGAGGTTTTCAGCTTTTAGGAGTAAATTGTTGGTAAATTGCAGTTACTTTCAGTCCATTTCAGCTCATAGAAAGCCCTGCTCTCATGCATGCAGCTGTGCATGTGTTCCTACAACAACTTGCCTATAGCTTATGGGAGGCAGGATAGGGAAAAAGATATTCCAAATACTAGGAATCAGTGCTCTTATTTATGCTTCTGATCACAGAAGGGCAGACAAAGAAGTGGTGGCCATTGTTGTTGTATCTAACACATTTGCTTCAAGCCTCTCCCTTTCTGGCTGAAGTGAGCTCCATGGCATTTAAGAGGCTGATACTATTTTCTCTTTTCTTCATTTTTCCCCCTTTGGAGAGCCAGATGTTAAAGACTAGAACTTCAAAAGCAACTGCATATACAGGGAAAATGAGAAAGTGACTGAAAATGCCCAGGGAAAAGACCTGAGAGTTCTCAGGCTTAGGAATGATCTGAGAATGAATACCTTGAGTTTACATCTCAAGCTGATCTTTGGCACAGAGAGGCTACAATTAAAAACAGAATGAATAAAGCAATAACAAAAACAAGTAGCAAACTCTTGAAAGGGGGGTATTTGCAGTGTTACCATGTTATTAGATTCAAATATTTAGTTTTCAACACCCCCCCCCCCCACCAAATTCACAAGGCAAAGAAACAGGAACATATAGACCGTTCAAAGGGGAAAAAAATAAGTCAACAGGAACTGTTCCTGTAAAAAACCTGATGGCAACTCTACTAGACACAGAGTTTAAAACAACTGTTTCAACGATGCTCAGAGAACTGAAGGGGTTTGTGATGAAAGTCAACAAAATGTTGTATAAACAAAATGGAAATATTAATAAAGAGATAGAAAACTGAAAAAGAAACTACAAAGAAATTGTATTGTAAAGTACAATACCTGAAATGAAAAATTCACTAGAGGAGTTTTAAGGCATATTTGAGCATGCAGGAAAAAAGAAACAGTGAACTTGAAGATAGGACAATGGAGATGATCTAATCTGGAAAAAAAATGTTGAAGAAAAGTGAACAGAGCCTAAGAGACCTGTGGGGAGGTCCATCAAGCAGATCAATATACATAGTGAGGGAGTCTCAGGAGAAGAGAGATAGGGGCAAAGAGAATATTTGAAGAAGAAATTGTTATTAAGAGTTAGAGAAGGAAGGAAGTCGTGGTTCTTTTCACTGCCATGGTAAAGAATTACATAACAGAAAAACAAAAGTAAAGCAGAGAAGTTTTAATTAAAGTACACGCCAAGGGATGGGGCACCTGGGTGGCTCAGTCAGTTAAGCTGCTGACTTCAGCTCACAGGTCATGATCTCATGATTCATGAGTTCAAACCCTGCGTTGGCTCCATGCTGACAGCTCAGAGCTTAGAGCCTGTTTCAGATTCTGTGTCTTCCTCTCTCTCTGCCCCTCCCATGCTTGTACTCTGTCTCTCTCTCTCTCTCTCTCTCTCTCTCTCTCTCTCTCTCAAAATAAATTTAAAAAAATTGTTTTAAAGTGCACTCCAAGGGAGGAGCCAGCCAGTCAAGAGAGACAAAGGCCCAGAAACTCCAAGGTGTGGGCTTATATCAATTTTTTCTTTTGGGCGAGTCCTTTGAATGACAGGCCTGGATTATATAATAATTAGCCAGAACCAAATATGCTTCACTGATGGTACTCTATCAAATGTTTTAGAAATAAAAGACACCAAATCTTACATTCTCCTCCAGAAAATAAACAGAGGTATCACTTTCTAATTCATTCTATGAAGCCAATATTATCCTTATATCAAAACCAGGTGTATTATTTCAGCAATAAAAAGAAATGAGCTATCAAACTAAGAAAAGACATGGATGGACTTCAAATGCATATTGCTGTATTTTAAAAAGCCAAATAGATAAGGTTAAATATTGTATGATACCATCTGTGTGACATTCTGGAAAATGAAAAATTATAAAGTTATTAAAAAGATCAGTAATTGTCAGGGGCTCAGGAATGTGGAGGGGTTGAATAGTTGAAGCAGATGGGATTTTTAGAGTGGAGAAACTATTCTGGTATGCTTAAATCCTCACTCCTTATGTGTGAGCTGGTTACAGTGACTTCATTCCAAATACCAAAGTGGAAGAGATAGTGCAACTTGACAGTGGAGAAACCTGACAAACTACCCCAGCCAGGTGATCAAGATCGACGTTGACAGTGATAGGTAATGCTGACAGTATGTATCCATGATATCAAGGGATGAATATAGCACTTTACTTCTGTGGTTTTCCTCACAGTAATCTACAGCCCCAGTATAATCATGAGAAAAATTTCAGACAAATTCCATTTGAGGGCCATCCTGTAATATACTTGACCAATGCTCCTCAAATCTTTCAAGACCATTAAAAACATGGAAAGTCTGAGAATATGTCATAAGCCAAAAAAAAAAAAAAAGTCCGAGGAAATATGACAAGTAAATGTAATGTGGGATCCTGAATAAAATTCTAAAGCAGAAAAAGACATTCTGGAAAAACTAAGGAAATTTGAGCAAGCTATGGGCTTTAGTAATAATAATAATAAATATTGGTTAATTAATTGTAACAAATGTAAGACTCTGGGTCTGAGGGTATTGTGGGAGCTTTGTACTATCTTCTTAATTGTTTCTATAAATCTAATATTGTTCTAAAAATTGATTATTTTTAATGGTTCTTGATGCTGTCTCTATCTCACATAACATAGATACAAAGTCAAATCACACATGAGTACATTTAATTGGCAGACCTAAGATATGCTTGTAACCAAGGAAGCTCAGCAAATGCGTTTTTGATCTTTCTAGCCTCTGTAGTACAGGGAAACATAAAAGAAGTTTGGAAATGATGATGACTGAGCCTGTCCACAAGAATTAAATACAGGTGGTTGTATAAAAATTAATCTAACCATTTTCTTATTTGTGAACCTCTAAACCCTATCCAGTTTTTCTCTGTTATCAAGTAAAGGT
>CM053560.1:116054293-116085159 GCA_028646485.1 Cryptoprocta ferox
AGGTCCTTCATCCATTTTGAGTTTATTTTTGTGTATGGTGTAAGAGAGTGGTCTAGTTTCATTCTTCTGCATGTTGCCGTCCAGTTGTCCCAGCACCACCTATTAAAGAGGCTATCTTTTTACCATTGGATAGTCTTTCCTCCTTCAAAGCAGACTCTTAAAACATTCCCACACTTTTACCTTAGGTCTGTCCCTCTCTGCCCACCTGGGATGACAATCCCCAGGGGGCCTTGAAAGCAATGTGTTGTTCAAATGTCAACTGTATTTGAAAAATGTGTATAAATTTCTGCCATCTAAAAAACCCATGCCTCAGTTTAGAGAAATATCTATTATCTATCTATCTATCTATCTATCTATTTATCTATCTATCAGATGGATGGATAGATAGATAATTCTCTTTGAATATTTTACCTAGAATTTCAAATTTGAACTGAAAGTGAACTTCATCCACATCAGCTCCATTTATTATAAGAACAAGAATCTCTTGAGTTTTTTTAAACTGGCATACATAATTCATATGCTGTTCATATTTTTGTCCTTTTTAGTGTGTGTGTTGAAGACAATAGATTTGTTCTAGCTGATGCCTGGGCCATGTTCCATAGATTTGGATTTGGTGTTATCACAGCTGTATATTTCTGAATAATTTAAAATTTCGTTGTGATTTCCTCCTTAATTTGAGAATTATTCAGAAGACTTGGCTTGTTAAAGGGGGTAGATCATATTTTTTTGCTACCCCTTTATTCTTAATCTATAATTTCATTTTTTATGAAAGGAGATACAGCATGTATCATTTTTACTTTCAGAAATTTATAGGATTTTCTTTGTGACCAGACACATCATTGATTTTTCTGCCTATCTGAATGGGGTGGGTTTCATAAATACCTGGAGGCAGGAAGAGAGATCTTTAAGTATCTTAAAACCAGGATCAGTCCATACTCCTCATCATCCCAGCTGTTAGGCTTCAGACATGGAGTCTCAGGATAAATCCCTGGGTTACAAACTAGAACCTCTCATAGCTTCTGTTCCACTGCTCTGGACAAGAGCTAGGAGAACTACAGGAGCCCCACATCCACCTCCATTCTCTGCACCTGTCTTGACACTATTTTTTTTTTCATTTATATATAATTATCGTACAATGTTATATTAGTTTCACATGTATAACACAAAGATTCAATATTTCTGTACATTACTCAGTGCTTACTACAATAAGTGTACTCTCCATCTGTCATCATACAAACCATTAAATATTATTGACTATATTTCCCAAACTATACTTTGCATCTCCATAATGACTTATTTACTTTCTAACTGAAAGTTTGCCACACTATCCTGGAAACCAGTACAACTATTCTGCTTATAGAAGCCCACACTCCTGGCATTGTGCCTTATATAAGGAGGCATTCTGCTTTATTTGAGGAGGTAGAACAAAGTAGAGGGAGGAGGATCAAGTGTTACTTCTGGGGCATGGTGTACATTGAGGAAAGAAAGACTCCTCAGAGTGGAGGTTTTTAAGACTCTGAGGATGGTTTTTAAGACTAAAGTGTGGTATGAGTGTGTTAGAATCCTAGGGAAAAAGAGCAACACATGTCCAGGATGAGCCCTCACGACTCCATTTCCTAAACATCAAGATGTAACTTAATGCTAGTCATATATCCTGAACTTGCAACACACAGTCTCTACCTTTGTTATAATTAAGCAGAGGTGATAACTTGTTTATGTAAAAGACAAAACTAAAGGAGTCTCTGGCCAGTCTCAGGCAGCAGGCAGAGTATGTGTACTTTAGGCTGGTGATAGTTACATGTGAATTTTGCCAACACTTATTCAGAAGTGGAGAAGATAGAGGTGCAGTAAAAGTTTAAGAAGCAGCAGAGAGCTTGAGGGCAAATCTTGATATTCAAATTTGCCCTGGGCACCCTTTTCTGCCCCAGTGATTTTAAATTTCAAATTATCCATATAGAAACCTGGAGACTCTTTTAACTTTCTATTTCAATTTTTGGTCATATTCTGTCTTAGATAATTTTCTAAAATTGGATAACCTTGATACTAATTTATTTTCTTGTCACTTTCCCATTAGAGAGTTGAATTCATTTCTGTTTTCATTACTGGTACACAGTGACTTGTCCAAAATTGCTTTCACCAAATCCCACGTGGATGAACTTACAGCACTTTAATAAGATGACTCTTTGCTTTGGGAAGGATTTATAATGGATAAAATAAATCTTATTATCTTTGAAGTAGTACCTCATTTGTGCCAGCAGACATACAGGACACAGTCATAAAGGTTGGAAGGTTAGTTTGAATGTGAGACCAAAGTACGTCCTTTATACTTGGCCACATGATAATACAGCATTCTTTCTTTAAAAGTTCAATAGTGAAGTTGTTATGGAGCATTTTATTAGATGATAAAGAGCTCCCTTTCTTCATATATACTCTATAAACTGCTGAGTTGTCAAAGTGCTCCATAAATAATGCAAGCCTCTTGGCAATCATTAACAAAAGACACCGCTAAGTGGACAGAAAATTCAATGATTCCCTTTTATGGAGATCATAGGACACATACTTAGCACAATTTGCTGAACTTGCTATCAAAAAAAATAATGTCTACATAAACTCTGGCTTGGATCTTTTCATATGGGAAATGGAGAGGTGGGGATTTTAAAAGAAGATACTGAACATTGTTTAAAACTCTCACTTCACTTTAGAAGTGGTCCACTGAGAAAAAAAGTGAAACTATTGCTTCTCTTCCATTCAGAGCACACTCTTCTAGCAAAGGCATGCTGAGCCAGAAATCTGAGCTCTTTCAAGTAATCAGCCTGTAGTAAAGCCAAGTGAACTGCAAAGTCAGATCCCAGTGTGAGAAGTTGTATTATCATTCATGATAGGCCATGAATCATCATTCATGTGTCTCCTTTGTATGATGATGAATATGCCAGTCGAGCAGATTCACTGTATATCTGTCCCGGGGAATTCAACTAGGGAAATGCAAGATAGACAAACAGGTGACTTGTTAAGTTTATAAATACAAATAAAACAGATGTCTATAGGGCAAATTTGCCTAAGACAACCAGACATCCAGGCATTTGGTCTGGACATACTCTCCTGCAGCCCTAAACATTCAGTTTGATGCTCCATTTCTCAATATTCTAAGCAGTAACAAGCCTCAAGTCTTTGCTAACATCTTTAGTGAATTCATGGCATCTGGATACTGCCTATCTACTTCCTGATTTGGAATATTCCTCAGCAGTCAGTTGATCCTATATTCTGGAAAGTGCAGTTGGACAGAATGTAATGTAGAAATTCTAGTGGCCATTCCAGATTTCTTTCCAGCAAATGCACAAATTAGACTCTAGGCATCCCCAAATATCCTGTTCCACAACTTGGAATCCACATTTCACTTGTTTCTCTTACTCAAATCAGACCCCAGACTGCCAAAATTCTTTACCTGACTAAATCTGCTAAACAACCTGAAAGCTGTTAAAAATTCTTTGCCATTTTCTAATTATATGGCCTGCTATAATCAGCTTGTATAACAAACAAGCCCATGATCTCAGAAGAAAAGCTAATGTTACATTCTCAAAAACATGCATTCCCCTCTCATCTTGGTGTCTTTCATTTCCATCCAGTTGTATCACAGCATATTGCAAATATTATGGGCATGTTAGAAATTGGATTTCTGGTCTTTGCTCCTGACTTTCTAAGTTAAAATATTTGAGAATCAGGCTCAGGATATTTTATGTTCTATAAGCCCCTCAGATCATTCTGTATACGCTGTAGTTTGAAAAGCACTTGAGGAGGGTTTTCATCAAGACTCATTTTTGTCTTAATGTTCTGTAGTTCTGGACACATCCAAAGATGTCACTGCATACCACAGAGGAGCAACCGCAGGGTTTCCTGCAGTCATCGGCCACCCCATCCTCAGACCATTGCAGGACTGTGTTAAGGAATGCTGATCAGGTTAGAATGAGGTTGTGGAGTATGTGAGGGCTTGAAATTATGAATCTGGGTTCAAGTTTAGCACTTTCATGTCTGGATCTGCAGTGTTAGTTATAGTGCTTAACCTTTCCATTGTTAAGTTTTCTACCTATAAAATGGGAACAAACACAGTAAAGAATAAAACTCCTTTCCAGCTTGTAAAGGGATTGGCTGAAGCAATGAAAAGACAGGACCTTATATATAATGATATTTAACTCAGTGTTAGTTTTCTTCCCAATTTTCCATTTGCAAAATAATCATGGAAATGAATCCTAGTTTGTGGGTAGTTTTGAAGATCACATTGGTTGTATGTGAAGGAGACTCTCTACAGATAAGATAGCTCCATAAGGAGCAGAGAACCCTGAATTCCTTCCCCTGAGTGACAGACAAGGCCACCACACCAGTTCAATCTGAGAGAAGGCTCTGTGGTCAGCTGAGTTATGGGTCCTTCAGATGTCCCTGTACTAATCCCTGGAATCTGTAAGTGTCTTGCATGGCAAAATGATTCTGCATATGTGATGAAATTTAGGACTTTGAGATGGGGAGATTATCCAGGATTATCCAAGTGGATCATAAATGCAATCATAGATGTCCTTCTAAGAGAAAGACAGAGGGAGATTTGACAATAGAAAGGAAAAGCAATATGACAGAGACATAGGGGAAGAAAGGGGTGGGTTTTGCAAGGAAAGCGTAACAATCCAAAGAATGCAAGTGGCTTCCAGAAGCTGGAGGAAGCAAGGAAATGGATTCTCCCTGAGATGCTCCAGAATGAGCCAGTGCTACTTATACCTCAGTGTGCTGTCTTCTTGAGACTAATTTCAAATTTCCAACCATCAGAACTGTAGGGGAATACATTTATATTACTTTGAGCCACCAAATTTGTGGTCATTTGTTATACCAGCCTTAGGAAACTAACACAGGTGTGTTTTTAAATAAAATTATTTCTAAGAAAGTAAGGGAAATATTTTAATAATTTACAAAGGAGATGTATCTGAAACTCTAATAAGGCAGTTTGAACTCGTATATATTTACTTCACCAACATTGACAAGACACTCACTAAGTACCTTGCACAGTGCAGATAAGTATCAGCCTGACATGATCTACAATTGTCCATTGCTCCAGTCCATTTGCCACACCTGAATGAAGCATCTCTGGGGAAAAATGCTAACTACCTCTTCAAAATTCAGATCCAGGATAGAGCCAAGCTAACATAGTTTATGCCAAAGCTGGGCCTCATTATCTCCAGAATCAGCTTCCTGGAACCCTTTTTGGAGTGAGTTTCTCAGGTTGGCTCCAGTGACCCTATTCTTTGAGGCCCCTGTAGGTAAGGAGACCCAGAAAAGAAGGGTAGGATATTTTCTCCCCATCCCTACCATTTTCTCTACTGGCTATCTTCATCTTATTTGTTTCCTTTTTGTCCCATTTTTCCTCATCCTTGCTCTGTCTGCCAGAATCATATTGCCCACCTATTGAAAAGGTTGGTTCTGTGGTTAAAACAAAGCTGATGCAATCAGTTCAATGCACAGAGGCCCCTGGGCTAAGAATAAGATGATGGTGTAATTTATCATTCACAGCAGGACACTTCTGCATTAAAAGCAGCATTGCTGATCTGAGACAGAGTACGTGCTGGAATTGGCAAGGTCCAACCAGTGGCATGGCCAGCCCAGAATGGTACTGCAGTTGGGACAAGGAAAATAAGGATAGGCGGTCCTTCTGTTAGGCTCCTGTGTTCCCTCATCCACACTGAACACTACAGACTGGCTGTCTTAGGCTTCCAGGAGAGCCCTGCAGGACCCCCAAGGGCTGAGCAGAATCCTGCTAGGGTGGAGAAGCAGGGCACTGGCCTTTCATTCCCTTTATCCAAGACCACCACCTAAGTAGAGCCAGACAGCCAAGAAATTTGTTTCAACTTAGCAGCACATACCCCAGAATCCTGTTCTACCATTCTATGGTCTGATGGGCAACCAGACCTTCCTAAAGAGTCAGGGCCCTCTAATATTCATCAACAGGCAATTCTGTGCAACACACACTGCTCCCAAGTTCTCTTTTGACCAACCACTGAGTTCCTACTTCCTAAGAGAGCCAGCCAAAGCCTCTGGGTTATTTGCAGAGCAGTCTGGAATCACACATTTGGAATGCTATCACAGACCAGACTATTCTTAATTTAGAACACCCCAGGGTGTCTGGGTGGCTCAGTTGGTTAAGCATTTAACTTCGGCTCAGGTCATGATTTCACAGTGCATGGGTTTGAGCCCTACATCAGGCTCTATGCTGACAGCTCAGAGCCTAGAACCTGCCTCAGATTCTCTGTCTCTCTGCCCCTCACCCAATCACGCTCTCAAAAATGAATAAACATTATAAAAAAGAACACCACTTCCAACTGTCAGGTTTTTAATATTTTTTTTTTGTTTGTTTGTGATGAACCCCATCCCCCTAGTGTGGGCAGATAAAATGCAGAATACTCAGTGAAATTTTAATTTCAGTTGAATAACATTTTTTTTTAGTGTAAAGATGTCTCATGCACTATTTATCTCATCCTGCATTTTTATTCTAAATCTACTAAACCTACCTTCCCTCATTCTCCTTCCCCAAACTCAAGGAGACATTTTCCAAAATCCTATCATGGTTGTATAATATCAAAAATACGTGTTTAAAAGTTTTATTTGCTTGTTTATTTAGATTGGTGTTCGAAGAGGGATGCAGTGGTGACCATTTCATGTCCACACAGTGAATTCTATGAGGAGAGAGTCATCCAGTAGTATAAACTGTGCATGTTTAGATCTCCTTCATGTCTTATAGTCCTGGGAGGGGTGAAAGAATTACTATGCACAGCTGGTGATGTCTTCTCAAAGCTTCCCTAATTCCATCATTAACTCCAGACACAGATAACATGTAGGCTGCTCAGGCATGTGTTTCAAAGGCTCCATACGATGTACAAAGGCTCCCTGACTTTGAATATCCTCCTTTGAGCCATTTTGTTAAAAATCTGTAGCCAGAAACTTTAAGTAAATTTTATTTATTTTTTATTTCTTTTTGCTAACATTTAAAATTAACGATTTTTGTGCAGCTCAATGAGCACACTCATGGTGAACATCAATTATAGCGCCTTTTTGTTTTGTTTTGCTTTCTGAAAAAATGTTCTTTGAAAGCGGATACACAGTAATTAAAAACTAATGGAGTGTTTGTCTTAGGGACAAATAGCAGGAGAGGTGGGAAGGAGAGTTTAAAGTCCCCAGGTGGTTCTCATTAGTCATTAGTAGAATCAGCAGATAAATAAGTGAAGAAAATATGATCTCCACTCACAAAGTTACTCCTAGTATTATCCAGACACCACACACACACAAAAAAATGCAAGAATGGTCTTGGCTCAGAAGTTAAAATTCTGAAAAAAAAAAAGTTAAAATCCTGAATGTTCCAGAATCCTAGAGTTTAGCAAAAGTTATACTGTCATGGTGTTGGTGGCCAGGTAGGGATAGAATATATAAATTGTTTTACTTATGTCAAAAGACCTCATGGAAATTAGGCCATGGATGCTTCCTGAATATATTGTAAATGAAAATGTCCTCCAGCGGGAGACTCCCAGGAACATGCTTGCAGATGATAGGCTTAGTCTCCTTTGGAGTTAGAGAAACCACACATAGTGCACCCCATGGGGAGTCATGGATCATTTGGGTAAGAGGATGTCAGAAAGGACTCATTACAAGACTAGGGTTTGTATTGGGTGACTCTGGAGGAGTTCAAAGAAATGGGACTTTGGTCTGGATTGGGTGCTGTCAGGAAGCATAATATTGTGCTCAGGTATCCTAATAAATCACATTTAGAAGGAGAGCAGACTAGAGCAAGGGGGCATTGTTCTACTTATAAAGAAGCAGCGCTCTCTTACTCTATATGGGGGAGGGAGATATTTGACCAGTTTTGTGGTTTGGACAGTGTTCCTGTTTTATCTGTATTCAGACATGATGATGTACTGGTTTTGCTCTCATCCTGATCCATAACAGCTCTGAATGGCCTTGCCTGACGTGTTCGGTATGGTTGTTTACTCTCATTGGGAGAGCATGAAGCCCAGCTGTGAGTGCCAGACTGGCTCCTGCCCATCAACTGGGGCTGCTTTTCTCTTTCTCATGTCCAAGCAATAATAATTAATGCAAAATATGACTATATTAGCACTCTTTTGTTTTTATTCACTGCAGGATTACTATTATTGATGGATAAGATATCATCAATGTTCTTTTCTTTAGAAACACTGGAATATCATTAAGTGGGTAGATATGGTATTTGAAATTATGGGATGCATAAAAGAAAAGTAAAAAAAAAAAATCTTGGGCTAAGTACAATGCAATATACAAAGATACCATTGTGATGCAGCCACTGAACCAAACCCCAGGAGACCACAGAATGGGTACATCTGTCCCTATCAGTGCAGGCACCTCCTTCTCCTGAATGTGCCTCTCTCACTGTGGTTCCCTCACTTGAGCTGCTCCTCTGCCCACAGCCCCATGGAAATCTATCCAACACCTTTATACTTCCTGGACTCCATGGAATATTCCCCAACAGCCCCTGGCAGTGCAGCCTTCCACCTCAAGGACAGTCTATGATAAAGACGTAAGATGTCCCCATTTCACTCTCCGATCTACCATCTGGGCAAGGGCTAGACCCCTCCCTGCTGCTCCAAGCACAACGAGAAGCCTAGAATAACACACAAGAGGCAATCCAAGAACTTTAAAAGGTGGTCATAAGATGGAGGGCTAGTTTGGGACCCTAGGAAGGGAGGAACGGTGGCAGGCAAACCAGTGTCTCTCCCACCCAACAGAAGATGATCCCAGTGCAATGTCTGAAGGTGGCTTGTTCCTCCTCTGAAGAAACAGGGTCCTTATGACAATACCAGCTCAACACCACTAGCAAAGGGGTTGAATTCTGAGACCTGCCAGTGTGAACAGTCTGCACTCTCCTTCCTCACAAGCTGAGAACTTCCTCCCCACCTAGGAATACCTGGTGGATAAATAGCACCTGCAGGACGACCCTGCCTGGGAAGCCTCTTTGTGCAGCATAGGACACCCTGCCTCATTGAAAGACATCCAGTGCTGGGCCTGGGGAAGCCCCTTCTTCCCCTCAGGCAGCATCATCAGGGACTATGGGAGCCTCAGGAACCCCACATAAACTCAGCAGGGGAAAATAACATGGCAGAGACTCTGACCCTGTCATTGAAACCACAGCCCACAAAGTAGGCCAGGGCATGCATGCCTAAACAGAAGACTGCATGCTAAAGCAAAAGATTTGAAAAGGACCAGAGTCCCTTACATGACAGATGAAATGTCTATGACACAAGGGAAAAATCACCCGTCACACCATGAAGCAAGAAAACCACAACTTGAATGAGAAAAGACAAGAGCTGCCAACCCAGAGTGAATCAGATATTGGAACTGTCTGACAAGAACTTTAAAGTGGCCATCACAAAAAAATGCTTCGACAATGATATATTTTCCTGAAATAAATGAAACACTGGAAAATCTGTCCTTCTCCTCAGCTCCAGGGCTGGCAGCTTTTTCTGTGATTCCGCCTCTCTACACTTTAGAGCCCTTGATCAGTCCTTCAGTCTCAGCTTCCTGCTTTTGTCTGTTTGATGGTTCTTCCTATGAAATCTTCCATGCTCACATTTCTGCCTCCTCTCTGCACTGATTGGCACAGGGAGTTTTGCAAAGTTTAGAAAATACCATTTGGTGAGGTGGAGAAGAGTGTTTATATCATACTTATCTAGAAAATGTCTGGGTTGATCCCCTTGCCTATGGGGTCAAGAACAGTTTGAGGAGGGCACTTGTTGGGATGAGCGCTGGGTGTTGTATGTAAATGATGAACCACAGGAATCTACCCCCAAAACCAAAAGCACACTTTACACACTGTATGTTAGCCAATTTGGCAATAAATTATGTTAAAAAATGAAAAGTAGAAAAAAAAATGCCTCAAAATCCTCTTTTCACTTTTTTTTCTTCTTCTGGGTCCCTCTGTCCTGGGCTTTGAGCATAGGTTACTCATTCATCAACAAAGTCTTGTTGGCTGTGATCTTTCATCCCACATCCTGCAAATCTCACTCAGTATCTCACTTTAAAAATGGGGCGGGGGGACTTCAGCTTCTTCCTTCAAACTTGCTCAGATTTTCAGCATAGTCCTCAACCTCTGCCCTCTGAGGTGGAAATGAGGGGGTTATGCTGTCTCCCTTGATTCCGTCTTCAAGAATCTGAAGACAAATTGGATGACCCCACTGCCATGCTGACAACCTTCAGTGGTCCCCACATTGGTCTCAGTAAAAACAGTGACACCCCTATGTCACACCTTCCAGCTCTTAGCCTTACTTGACCGCTTATCCGTCTGGTGCTGCACATGGTCAGGGGCCTCCGCTGAGCTGCTGCCATTTCTATCTGCCCCGCTGGGTAACTGCTCATTCTCCATGGGCTGCACAAGGTTGCTTCCAGAGACACTCCCCTGGCCCCTTCCCTCCACTCCACTCTCCCAGGTCTTCACCCTGTCACACATATCCTGTCTCATTCATGTCCATGTCCATTTACGAGTTTACCACCCTCCATGCCAAGCTAGCAGCTCCATGTAGATATGCTTCTCCCCCTTTCCACGTGGGAAAATGCAGAGGGTATAGTAGAGATTCAAGTAATTCTTTGAGAGGCTCTGTCACTTTTCATGTGTAATGAATGACCCCTCCCTGCTGACCTGCCCAGCTTCTCATGGGGTTAACTGCCAAAGCCCCTTTTTAAATTTTTGACTTGTGCTTTGCAGTATTGGGGTCCTGGAAAATACCACTTGGAACAGACGACGAACAGTCTCTCTAAACTTTGCTTTTCTCATGAGAGAACATGTGGCTGGATGTCCTTGCCCATGGGGTCAAGAGCAGTTTGTTAAACTTGAAAAGAACATGTGTGACAGAACAGCTGGGAAACTGTTTGTTATAAGCCTTATTTTTCTATTTTAAAGTTTATTTATTTATTTTGAGAGATACAGAGATAGTCCTAGTTGGGGAGGAGCAGAGAGAGAGGGAGAGACAGAGAATCCCAAGCAGACTCCATACTGTCAGCACAGAGCCCAGCACAGGGCTCGAACTCACAAACCATGAAATCATGATGTAAGCCAAAGTCAGATGCTCAACCGACTGAGCCACTCAGAAGCCCTTGTTATAAGTCTTTCAAAGCAAGAATGGAGTGTCCCCCGTGTGAGAAGATGAGGTTTGATCTTGGTGAAAATAAACTTAGCTGACATTTCTGTGTGTTTCCTGTCTCCTGGACTGTATCTAGACACCTGTCTCAGCAGGCACTGCTATTAGTCATTACTCTTTACAGATGGGGAAACTGAGGTTTGAATTAGGTGCCTATACAGAGCATGCTGGAAGTCAGTCAGTGGAAGGCAGAGTTAGGTTTGTGGGTGAGGCGAGATGACCTGGAGTGGCCATTTCTAACCACTTCACTAGAGAAATGACAGAGGGTTCAAAGGGAATGGATTTGCAAGCCACAAATTGCCTTGGAGAGGTTTTTCTTAATCATTGCCCATCCGAATTTATTAGATTAGTGGTGCCTTAACACAGCCTTAGAATACTTCCTGGGAAACTCTAGCTGCATGGCCTCAGAGCATCATTCTCAGCCACCCCTTGCTGCCCAAACTCCAACTAAAAGCACTTTTAGGAAGGACCAGTGCCCCAAAACTCATGGTATTGAAGAATATATCTTTCAAAGAAAAATGGTTTCAGCCGCAAATTTCATTCACAGCTATTGAAGATAGCATTCACCAGTGACAAATACAATAAATACTTTGAATGAAATTAAAGCTGAGTCAGCAAGGCAGCCATAGCATTTTCACATTTCCTTTAATTCCAGGTATTGAAAGACAGGACACGATTCCCTGTGGTTTCCAAGGTAGGACAGACATGTTTGGGGTAAATGAATACAGTGTGGGGACATTGATTCTCTAGTTCTAATTCAAAAACAACCATTTGTGAGAGACTGATCAAATTACCAGTTTTGGCCTCAGTCTTGCTGTTTGACTGTAGCTGAGGCACCACCTTCTCTGGGAAGTCTTCCATGATTTCCCAACGCTTACTTTACTTCTTGTCTCTTTATGTATCTAAGTCCTTTACTGAGAAAGAGCTCTTGTTCCAGCTAAGGGACTGTTTCACATGACTCTATCCACCTTGCCCCTCAAAGCCTGGAAGAGGGGGCATCATGTCATATCAAGGTGTCTTTATTAGTCTCTGGGGTTGCTGTAACAAGCTGCCATGGACTAGGGCTTAAACACCAGAAGCTTATTGTCTCACGCTTCTGGAGGCTGGAAGTCTGAGATCAAGGTGCCAGCAAAGTTGGTGTCTTATGAGGCCTCTCTGCTCACCTTGCAAATGACTCTCTTCTCCATGTGTCCCACATAGTCTTACTTCTGTAGGTGTCTATGTTATAATCAACTGTTCTTAGGACACCAGTCAGATTGGATTAGGGCCCACCTATATTGTAATCCAACCAATCAGTTTGCTCCCTGGTCAGTCAGAAACTGCACCAGGCTGAGCTGTCACACTAAGAAAACTTTATTTGCAGCAAATAAGGAGATCCTAGGGAATAAATTCCAAAGCCTTGACTCCTCAAGCAAGGGTGAGTGGGTTCTTTTTATTTAGGGTTGGGATGAATATTTAGATAGGAAAAGCTTGTCATCATATGTAGAGGTGGGCTTAAGGTCACACATGTTCCTTGAGGAAACATGCCTATACATATATTGCATGTTATGTAAATGAGTCTGAGGATCCTTGGGTGGAGACTTTAGTAAGCAGTTTTTGGTCATTCTAGAGGTCACTCTGTGGTCCATCTGCACAGACAAGAGTTAAGGGTGACACTCAAACTGGTCTGGGTGGTCTGGGTTGGCTGGAAGTCTGGTTTGGGCAGTTGCTGTCACGTAAGGGGCAGTTTCACTGTCCATTTGCTTGAGTTAAGAGATAAGATGGAAAGGAGAGCTTAAGGGAAAATGTGGGACAAAAGTCAGTGAGTACGAGCAGGTGGGCAGGGAAGGTCAGGTCTGGGTCTAGCTGATGACAAACTTAACCTCGTTCTACAAAAGATTTGAGACACTGCTTTTTCAAATGTACAACCTTGCTTCCCTCTGTAGAAAGTATGTGGGCCTTGGCTAATGCAAATGCCTGAGGTTGTCACAGAGGAACCAGAAAGCCAAGGATGACAGGGTATAGGGAGCATGCTGAAGCATGGGTAGTGGATGGTCATTTTCTGAGCCTTTATTATGTTTAAAGAGTGTAATAGCAGTTTCTACTGTATAGGAATTATCAAAATGAACAGAAGGAACCATAGATCCATTTTAACTTTGAAGTATTTATTCCTACAAGACTCTTTGTATCTTAAAAATAGTTCAGTATAACATGTCTTGAAAAACAGCTATGTAGTTAGTATTAATAGAAAGATATACGACGATAAATGTCCAGTTCTTGGTTATTTTTATTGACCATGGGGAGAAAAATGGGGAAACACAGGTAGAGGAATATTAAGCTCCACAACTGTAGATGCTCCTTCAACATAAAGATCCAAAGCTTCAACATAAAGTTAAAAACACCTGCCAGGATACTCTCAGAATATTGAGAATATAACTTTCCATAGCCTTGGAATTTAAGTAGAACAGTTACTCTCCACGGTTACTTATTTTTCTGACTATAGGTAACCGGTCTTAAAAAGGTGTTGTGAGTGAAGGAAAGCAGGACCAGATATGCTCCCTGGCAAAACAGCAAGAATACTAAACAGCAGCAGGGAGGTAAGTGAAGTGACAGAGCCACATGCCACACTCTTCAAAATACTGCATCCAAGAAAAGAGAGACAACAGCGGTGTGGGTCTGCAAGGCACAGACCCTGCCTCAGTGTGACATTTCCACATACACATCCTACCGAAACACCTGACTCCATTCTCCCTGCCCCAGCCACACCAATCTAAAGTGAGGCTGACTGAGAAGCGAAATTGTGATCCAGAGGGGAACATGTCTAGAAATCCTATGAATGCATAATGTCCTGTTGACCGCTTGAGGATCTCAGCAGAAGTGGAAAACCCACCAGGGATCTTCACATTGTCTTTCCCAGATGGACAGAAAAAAAGAGAATATGATATTAACCACCTACAAGGCACAATCAGATCCAAACGGAATGCTCCCATATCCCACCTGCTTGTTGGACTAGCAGCTCCATCTATGAGTATCTTTTCTTCTCTCTGTCCTGAGCAGAGTGGGTGTAAGGATAAGGGTTAGGCAATGCTGCTGTGGAGATGAGCTTGTAGGAGGCCCCAGGAGTTCATGCTGAATTAGCGAAATAAATGGAAGTCTTATCTCAGAGTGGTACCTCAAATGTCAGTGGCACTTAACAGGCCAATGACTGCAGCAACAAGGAAACATAAACCTTAGATCCTCTATCCTTCCTCTCAGAACTTCAGGGCAGAAGAGCAGAGAGAGAGGGAGGAGTGAGCCTTCACCTCAAGCTTGAATGGGAGAATAATTAGAGATTTGGGCAAAAGGGTCAGAGACCTTCTCAATTAGAGGATATAGAAAGTCCATACAGAGCTGCCAAAACTAAGCAGAAGCAAGATGAAAATAAATGGCAAGGCATCCATGCAAACATGCTCCTGGAGAACAGAAAGGAAAGTGTGGCCATGACATGTGGGAGAGGCAAAGATTCCACTCTGTAGGGAGAGAGAACCAAATGAACAGAAGGAAATGTTCCAACATTAGATATAAGAAGTTAATGAGAAATTGATTTCAATAAAACAAGAGCTAAAAGCTATCAGTGAATAAAATGAAAGGCAATTGCAGAGCTTGGGAGACAAATTGAGAATCTAAAACCAAGCATTTCAGAACACGTGAGAACACTGGAAACAGGTTCAGATGGATAAATTATGAAATATAGGTTTAGTTATGTAGTGCAGAAGTATATGCGTAGTCATGTTAAGCAGATAGAAAGAATAAATCTTCCATTTTAACAAAAGGAATACCCATATGCCAAAAAGAGGGGAAAGAAAACCCAAATCATAGGATGCAAAAGAAATATTAACTACAGAAATCATTTGAGGAAAACTAATATTAGAACAAAACACATCAGTTCTATTAAAATGTAAATGAATATTCAAGATGGCCCTACAACAAAGTGACTCAAAAACAGTTAAAAATAAAATTATGAGGGGCACCTAGGTGGCTCAGTCGGTTAGGCAGCCGACTTCAGCTCGGGTCGTGATCTCGCTGTTCGTGGGTTCCAGCCCCGCGTCAGGCTCTGTGCTGACAGCTTGGAGCCTGGAGCCTGCTTCGGATTCTGTGTCTCCCTTTCTCTGCCCTTCTCTTGCTCACGCTCTCTCTGTCTCTCAAAAACAAATAAATGTCAAAAAAAAGTTTAAAAAATAAAATAAAATTATGAGTGTGGATATATGAGACATAAACTCAGGAAAGGAACTTTGGGGACCTGATTTTAAGAGCAGACAAGTGTGTATTCAAGGCAGACATTTAGAATGTAATTTATATATGATGTATTAATTGTTCAATATCAGATAGTAACAGGAAGAAAAACTAAGGGAGAAGTACTGCAAATAGGAGAGTGGCCACTCCTGCCCAACTCTGACAGGTCAGTGTCAAAGGGCAGAACTCTAAGGTCATACTCTGGGAAGGACCTATTTGTACAAACTGATTATATTAAGAAAAACTCAAAATATACTTCAAAAAATTAAATTGTTAAAAATAGCACAGAATATATGGTGCTCAAAGAACAATGTGCTATAATTATAAATTAAATTTTAACTTTAAATAAGGGGGGCATTTATAAAATGCTCAAAAAAGCTCAGTTCAAAGAATATATCAAAGCTGAACTTATAGAATATCTAGAAAATGAAGGTTTAAAAAACTACATATTAAAACATGGATTGCTGTGAAACATTTGGTGAGAAGAATAATCAGAGCCAGAAGTACTTATATGATTAAATCAGAATTAATGAAAATCAATTAACTACATATCTACTGAATAAGTCAGAACAACAACAAAAAAAGGAATACAAACAGAAGAGAAGCTGTAACTTGGATGAATCTTGAGGACATTATGATAAGTGAAATAAGTCAGTCAGAGAATGACAAATACTCTATGATTGCACTTGTATAAGGTACCTAGAATAATCACATTCGTAGAGACAGACAGTAGAATGGTGACTGCCAGGGGGAAGGGGATGGGGAGTTGGGTGCAGAGTTTCAGTTTTGCAAGATGAAAAGAATTCTGGAGATGGATCATGGAAATGGTTGCACAACAACGTGAATGTACTTAATGCCACTGAACTATACATTTAAAAAATGGTTAAAATTATAAATTTTATGTTATGTATATTTTTTTTAAAAAAAGAGGATCAACTTAAAGACTTACTGTAAAGCTATAGCAATCAAGACAGTGTGGTATTAACAAAAGAACAGAAAAGAATAGAGAACTCAGATGGAACCAAATGGAACAGAATAGAGAGCCCAGTAATAGACACACATAAATATACTCAACTGATTTTTGACAAAGGAGCAAAGGTAATTCAGTGGGAAAAGGATAGTTTTGTTCTGTTTTGTTTTGTTTTTTAACAACTGATGCTAGAGCAACTGAATGTACATATGCAATACAATAGAGCAAACAATCTTTTCAATAAATGGTATTGGAACAATTGGATATGCACATGCAAAAAAAGAGAAAAAGATAGATTTTACACTGTCCAAAAATTAACTCGAAATGAACCACAGGACTAAATGTAAAACACAGTGTTAAAAAACTCCTAGAAGATAATGTAGGAAAAAACCTAGATGACCTTGGGTATGGAAATGACTTTTTAGATACAATAGCAAAGCCATGATCCTTGAAAGAAATAATCAATAAGGTAGATTTCATTTATTTATTTGTTTTTAATTTTTTAAATATTTATTTATTTTTGAGAAAGAGACAGAGACAGAGTGCAAGTGAGGAGGAGCAGAGAGAGAGGGAGACACAGAATCTGAAGCAGGCTCCAGGTTCTGAGCTCTCTGCACAGAGCCCGAAGCAGGGCTCGAACTCAGGAACCAACTGTGAAATCATGCCATGAGCTGAAGTGGGTTATTTAAACTACTGAGCCACCCAGGCACTCCCAGATTTCATTTAAATGCAAAACTTCTGCTCTGTTTCAAACAATGTTAAGAGAATGAAAGACAAATCACAGATTGGGAGAAAATATTTGGAAAAAACACATTTGATAAAGGTCTGTTATCCAATATATATACAAAGAACTCTTAAAACTCAACAATAAGGACAAATAACCTGATTAAAAAATGGGCCAAGGTGCCTGGATGGCTCAGTAGGTTAAGTGCCCAACTTCTGCTCAGGTCATGATCTTGCAATTGATGAGCTGGAGACTGCATTGGGCTCTCTGCTGTCAGCATAGGCCCACAGTCCTTAACATATATTTCCTTAAAGATAGACATATGGCAAATAAGCATATGGAAAGATGTTCCACATCATTTGTCTTCAGGGAAATGAAAATGAGAGAAACAATGAGATACCACTACTTTCCTTTTTTTTTTTCACGTTTATTTATTTTTGAGAGAGAGACAGAGTGTGAGCAGGGAAGGTGCAGAGAGAGAGGGAGACACAGAATCTGAAGTAGATTCTAGGATCTGAGCTGTCAGCACAGACCTCAGATGCTTAATCTACTAAGCTACCCAGGTGCCCCAAAATACCACTACTTTCCTATTAGATAGCCAAAATCTGGAAAACTGACAACACCAAATTCTGGAAAGGAAGGGAAGCAACAGAAACTCCCATTCATTGCTGGTGGGAATATAAAATGCATTCTATGTATTCTATGCAAAACTAAATATATTCTCACCATTTGATCCAGCAATCACACTCCTTGGAATATACTCAAAGGGGTTGAAAAGTTATATCCAAACAAAATCTGCACATGGATGTTTATAGCATCTTTACTCATCATTGCCATAACTTGGAAGTAACCAAGATGTCCTTTAGTAAGTGAATGGATAAATAAACTGTGATACATGCAGACAATAGAGAATTACTCACCTGAAGAAAGAAATGAGCTATCAAGCCGTGAAAAGACATTGAGAAACCCTAAATTCATTATTACTAAGAAGCCAATCTGAAAAGGCTATATACAGTATGATTCCAACCATATGGCATTTTTGGGGAAAAAAGAAACAGAATTATGGAGACAAAGATCAGTGGTTGTCAGAGTTTGGGGGGGGGGGGATGAGGGAATAAACAGAGCACAGACTTTTAGGGCAGTGAAACTATTCAGTGTGTTACTATAATGGTGGATACATGTCATTATACATCTGTCCAAGCCCATAGAATGTGTAATGTCAAGAGTGAACTTTAAAGTAAACTATGAACTTCTGGTGGTTATGTTGTGACAATGTATCACCATTGGCTATAACAAATGTGCCAATCTGGTGGAGGATGTTGATAATGGAAGAGGCTATGCATGCCTGTACATGGGGGGGGGTGGTATATGGGAACTCTCTGAAGCTTCCCCAATTTTTTTGTACTTAAAACTGCTCTAAAAATAAATCTTACATATAAAAAATAAAATGAGTAGAGGAAAAAGACTGAAATATTAAAAATAAAAGCAGAAATTTAAGAATTATACACCAGCAGAATTTGTTGATGGGCAGTGTATGTTAGAAGGTAAATTCATAAAAATCCAAGACAACAAAAGTGGGACTGATATCAAGGTTTTTGGAGAAAAAAAATTAGGAGAGTGTACAATTTTAAATGAGACATTAGAGAGTCAGACAAGAAAGTCTGAAGAACTGGGAAGAATTGTGGCATAAGATTGCAATTCTGTGATTTCTAAAACAGGGTGTACTGAAGATACATTGATACTTGACCACAGAGTTCAAAAAGGCTGAAACTGTGGACAGTACCTCCCTCCCCCCAGGTGTGACACATCAGGACCTCCTACCCATATTATGATAAGCTCTGATATCAGAAAATCAAACCCATATGCAAATGAAGTAAATGGTAATTAGAAAAGGAGCCAAGAGCAGTGAGGTCAAGTGTAGGGAGGATTGCAGGAGGGTTTGGGGCAAAAAAATGAGAGAATATTAAATTATGTAGAAAGAGTTACTTCCAGAAACATGTGCCTCAAGATGGCTTCTGGTTAATTAGAGCTTGAGGTTCATCTGTTTTCCAAGTAACTGTGGTCATCACATCAATACAAAGACTAGTCATATCTGATGTATCTGTTCTGCCTGGCCTGGTTTGATCCTCTGACTCCTGCTGCCAAGGGAAGCTCCTGTCCTGGGCCTGGAAGCCAGCAGGGATGGCAGCTCCTCCCAGCATGACTCTCCTCGTACAGTGTGCAAGCTGTCCCAGGATGGGTCAGGTCAGCGCAAAGCCAACAGGAACTGTGGCCAGTTCCCCAAACTGATAAATAAATCTAATTTTGTTTGAAAATACAAAAACAAAATCCTTGGTGAGCCAAATCAATAAAAATAGAAGAAAGGAGAAATACACAGTTAGAAATGAAAAACTGAGGAATAGCCACCAATACAGAGGAAATTAAAAAATCCTAAGTGTCTGTATTGTAAATCTATGCAAATATTGAAAAAAAATAGATCGTAACTAGTTTTTCTAAAACCATGTGTAACTAAAGGTGATTCCAGAAGTGCTTGAAGACCTAACTGGCCCAATGGGAAGAATTTAGAAACAAACCAGTGGATACCCGGACAGCCCCCAGGGCGTTCTTTTTCACTTACGAAGAAGATGATTCTAAAACTAAGTAACTGGTTGCAGCATGTAGAGATTTTTGTTTAGCACACAAAAGCAAGCAGCAGAATGATTAATCTCAATTATCAATATTAGTAGGAAAAATCACAGGTAGGAATCATCTCAGGAATATAATAGTGGTTTGGTCTTAAGAAATCTGTTAATATAATACAACCACTAGAGCAAAGGAGAAAACCTTCTGATAATCTCCATGGATACTGAGAGGCTGTGACAAAAATCTAACTTCCCCAAAAAGCCTTAATAGTTTGGGAATACATGGATACTTTTTTATTATGACAAGGAAAATACATGTCTTCATACAAGTTGAAGGGCAGACACTGAACCATCCCATTAATGTCAGGAATAAGACAGGTATGCCACCTGAATCACTATTATTTGACACCATTCTCAAATGCAATTGCCTAAGAGAAAGAAATAATGGAAATTATTGGAAAGGAGAAGACAAAAGAAAATCTTAGAAACAGTAAGAAATTACAATTAAAGTGGTTGATTATGACATTAATATACAAAATCAACTACATTCCTATACACCCAGTTAGCAAATAAAATGGAAGAAATCATTCCATTAAAAATGGCACCCAAATGATAAAATATCTAGAAATAAACAAGAAATTCATAGGCCTATCTGAACAAAACCATAAAAATTTACCAAGTGGCATAAAATTAGATTGAATACAAGCCTAGATTGTAGCAGTCTTGAATAGGAAGACTCAATCTATATATTCATTGTAGTCTCAATTTAAAAAAAAAAATGTGTGTGTGTAGGAGAGAGGGAAATAGTTGGAGAAGACAGGGGGAGGGAGATAGAGAAAGAGAGAGGAAGGGAGAGAGAAGGGTGGAGCAGATGGTTGTCTTGAAAATATTGATATTAATATGAATATTTGATATTAACATGAATAAAGCTTCAGATTTGAAAGGCATTCTTAGAGAGACAAATCATAATTAGAAATATCCCCAAACACTTAGAGGAACTTAGTTTACAAATGAGGTGGCATTTTGATCAAAATGGAGAAAAGACTAACTGTATTACAGGATACACCATTATATATTTTGTTGGCACAACTGACCAACCATTTGGAGAGAAAAAAAATGAATTTTTACCTTCATTTGCTGTAATAAATGAATTCCAGGGAGTAAGAAGATGTAAAGGTAAACAAATGAAACCATAGAATTTAGAAGAACATATGAGTAAATTTATTTATAATCTCAGAATGGGGAAGGCCTTTTAAAACTGGAAACAAATCCCAGGATCTACCAAGGCAAATATGGATAAATTGACAACATAAAACTTTATATATGCTAAGAAATAAATCAATAAATAACATCAAAACACAAATAAGAAACAAATAAAAATGTTTTCTAAACAAATAAAAATAGTCTCAAGACATAAGACAGAAAACTTCCAAAGTACACAGGTAAATTAAGAAAAAGCCAAATAACCCAACTGAAAATTGTATAAAGGACATAAATTTACAAAATTGAAATTTACAAAAAACATATGAAAAGATACTCCATTCATAATAAAATGAACTAAATCAGAATAACATTGCAATATAATTTGTCACCAGATTAGAAAAAAATATGTTATTTGATAATACTCAGTGCTGAGAAAGCTGAGAAATTGGCCTTTTCATTACACTTTTGGTAGGTGTATCCATTGATCGGTATTTGGAGGGTAATCTGGAAATACCTACCAAAATGTTAAATGCACATGTCCTTAAATCCAGCAATTCCACTTCCAACTTAGAATTTACACCAAGGTATAGTCACAAAAGTATGTTAAGATATAAATCAAGGATGCTAATTACAGATTTGTGTATAAAAATAAAAACTGGAAATACTCTATATGTTCACTAATAGACTAACCAAAGAAATTATATCCACAGAGACAATGGTACGCTAAGCAGCTATTAAGAAGAATGAGGTAGATCTTTATATGTTGTTATGGAAAGATAAAACAAGTGCAGAAAGCAAAGTGCAGAGTGCTGTGTGCATAGCACGAGTGGTTAAAAAAAAAAAAAAAAGGAGTCTCTTTCCACGCTCCCTTTCTTCCTTTCCTGGTCTCCTTCCCTTTCTTTTTCTTCCTTTCTTTTTCTTCCTTTCTGGAAATGCCTCCTAGTCCTCAGAAGCTCATTCATTGGTAGTCCCTGTAGCCATTCATGCTTTTCTTTTCTTTTCTTTTTCTTTTACTTTTCACTATATGTGCATCTTTTCCTTATTACTTTTTAAAATGGCAGAGTATTATTTGAGTGATCAACATATAAACTACTTTTATTTGCTTTTTATGTTTTTCTGTATAAAATACAAAACCAAAAAGTTTTTTTCCAAGCAAAAACGTTGTAGGCATTAATTTTCAGATAGCAATAACAAATGAATCATTCTTTTAGATATCAAAACACCTATACTTATTTCTAAAATAGAAAAAATAAACACAAAAAGAAAAGATTGTGCATTGTTCATCTATCCCATGTAGAATGGGCTACTCTGAGAACAGCCACGTTCCCAATGGTGTGATGCTGGGATGCTTTTATTTATCAACCTCCTTGTAAACAAGGTGTCCTCTCTGCAGCTGCACTCAGTGCTCATGTGCCCACACGCACAGAGCATCCACAAGCCTCCCTATTCCTCAGTGCAAACCAATCCATGCGCATTACCCAGAAATGAGTGAAATAAATGGCTGGAGAAAGGCATGCAATTTCTTTTGCTCTGAAAATCTAATCTTCCCTCATAATATATACCCATCTCGGGGGTTAGTAGCAAATTAAAGATCCCCAGGAGCTCAAAGCCTTCTGCAGTTTTGAGCTCTGAGCAGTTACTAAATGAAACAATAGAAAAGGAAATATTCTGTTGTGTCTCCCTCTGCTGTCATTAAAAAATAAGGAGAATGGGAAGAGACAAAGTGACTATTATCACCTGGATAATGTAAGTGGAGAACTGTGTCACCACATAGATTTAAAATTAAAGTTTCCCTGGCTTTCAAAACACTTATCTCCAGTGAATTCACCTATTTAAGCCACCTTTCTGGGCTAACATTGGGGTAGATGAGCTGTGGGGAAGCAGATCCCTAAAAGCCAGAGACTAGAGTTACTGGTTATACAGCCATTTTTAGTCTGCTGCCTCCTTCTGCTGACTTCCATTGGCTTTTCATCCAGGAAAGCCACCGGCCACATTATCCCCTTCCCAGTTCCTGCCATACAGAGAATCAGAAGATGTACCAGACCCTGCCCCTGGCCTTGACACATAAAGAAAAACTTAGCATATTTTCACTTTATGTTGTTCATTTGTATGGACCCACAAGTTTCTAACACTAATCAACTCTAGTACACTTGAAATATCTAATGCATTATTTAAAAAAAAGATAGCTGGTTTAAATTAACTTTAGCTATTACACTGGGCTAGTAATTCTAATAGAACTCTATTTGTCCTTTGGGTGTTCCGGAAGAGAGTAGACTCAACTCCCCAGTGCTGGGGGCAGCACAGGAAATGTGAGTCACCCAGGAGCTATAGCAATCCCCCTGACTTGTCTGGGTCTAATCCTAGTTCAGAATCAACACACATCTGTGTCTGTCCTGATTCCCTACACAGGGTAGACTGACAGGACTCAGGCTGGTAAAAGCATAATTTATAAGACCAACCATCTCTCTCTCTCTCTCTCTCTCTCTCTCTCTTAAAATGTAGGAACTGTGTAAAACTGTTTCTTTCTACCAACTGTCTTTGGTAGAGAAAAATAAAATCTGAATTGCAGAAAACACCAGCAGTTAGGTTTTTAGTTTTAATTTTGTTTCCTTTGACCAATTATTTGAATGGATCTAGTGAGTGTAGCTTTTTATTATTATTTTCAATCTAGGTTTGTAAACAGGCAAAAGTATATGTTGAATTTTCATGTAGGCCTTCTCGGCAAGTGACATGCAGGCATGCAAAACCAGCTGTACAGGCTTCCCCTGGCAGTCCTGAGCCACCCTGACCTCTCTGAAGGGCTCACGAGGCACTGGCGAATGGACAAAATGACCTCTCAGTGGTCCTAAGGACCCTAAGGATGTTCCAAGGATATCAAGGAGCCCAGAGGATGAAACAAAAACGTGCTGAGATCCTATTACTGAAAGGAACAAGGAGACTGTAACGACATGACTGACAGCTACGGGTACATCAGTGTCCTCACGTTTAGTGTGGCTGTGTGATTACACCTCGGATTCTCCCCAAGCTAATGGCATCGCCTATCTATGCGTTTCCTACATGCTGGGGACCTGAAACAGATTAAGCAAAGTCTTTGGACACAGCCTCCACAAAGTTTGGGGCAGACATCAGGATGCCGATGGTGCAGATGATAGTGAAGACGGAGAAGGCCATGAGACACAGGCGGTCCACCACGCAGGCGGCGAACTTCCACTCACTGCAGATGGCCTCGCTCTCGTCCTGGCAGCGAAAACGGTTGGCGATATAGCGGACCTCCTCCAAAATCTTGGCCAGGTCCGGGTCCCCCTCGGGGGGCTGCCCGCCATGCAGGAGCTGCTCGTCGTGTGTGGGGGAGCAGGCCATGCGGCCGCACACAACGCCCGAGTCGGGGGTGGGGGCACAGTGCACACCGTCCAGGCCGCGGAAGCCGATGTAGAGCAGGTTGCCGTTAGTGGTCGGCGGCCCGGCTACCGCGCTCATCTCCACACTGGCCAGGCTGCAGCGGCGCGGCTTGTGCTGGCAGGCCGGCCGCACCTTGTCTTCCCCGGGCCTCTTCATGCGCAGGAACCATGCGCACCAGTTCAGAAGGATGACTCTGGTCTGAGGAGACAACGAGGCAGTTAGCAGGGTGGGCGGCGGGCCTCAGCTGATCCTGACAGCAAGGTGATCCTAGGACCCCAGCCCTAATTAGTGGACCCCATGGGTGACAGGCCCCTGCTCCTTTCCGGGTGAGTTTCCACAGGCAGGTAGTGCCAACGTCTTACAATGGTTGGGTCAAATATGAGCCTAGAATAAACCAATGCAGAAAGTCCTCCGGGGACTGAGTGGCATTCTCAGTGGCAGACACACAGCAATCTCAGGACAGACAGGCAGGTGAGAGGCAAGGGTTATCTTAGGAGAGCCCTGCCTGAGCTGTGTGAACAAGACCAGTCATTTTCCCTCTCCAGTCTTTCCTCAACTGTAACTAGCAGCCATCATACCTAACTGCCTGTGAGGCACCCCAGTGTCCCATGACACACCCCTGGAGCTTTAAAAAAATTTTCAAGGGGGACTCTGTGACACCTATCAGATGCTGCGTGAATGCCTAACTTGAAGCAGTTCAGACTGGGACATCAGATCCCTTGCAATGATGACATATCATTGCAAAACAGGTTTTTGTTGTCCTGATGAAAAGCAAGTGCCAAGAAAGTCAATGTGGGACAGGAAATGAGGGTAGTGTGCTCCTAAGATTTGAGAGGCTGTGCTGTGCCAATAGGTGCTAAGTGGTCAGGGCATAAATACTTATTAAGTTGTTTTGACGGATGTAATAGAGCCATTAGGTGTTTTTTTTTTGTTTGTTTTGTTTTGTTTTGTTTTGTTGCCCTGGGGGCTGTCAAAAAATCCCTGAGATACTAAAGGTGCTGTGAACCAGAGTTTAGGAAACTCTAAACTCATTCATCAGGACATAATGAAGACTGAGTAACATGATATGTGGGAAAGCACTTGGAAAAGTCTAAAGCAGGGATTGGCAGACTTTATCTTTAAAGGGCCATACAATAAAGTCCATAAGGCCTCCATGGCAATGACTAGGCTCTGCTAATAAAGTACAAAATAATCATAAAAAGCATGTAAAGAAACAAATGTGGCTTTTTTTCTAATAACATTTTATTTGCAAAAAACAGTTGGTGGGCCAGATTTGACCACCGGGGCCACAGTTTGCCAATCTCTGGTTTAAAGTATTTTATAAACATATATTCCCCACATGCATACAAGATGCTGGAGAGAAATCACTGATCTTTCTTGTTTTTCCCTTTAATGAAAAGAAGGGAGACATGTGAAGCCTCAATCCAGGTTAAAAAACAATTCTTGGAAGCCTATTTAGACAAGTGTGTGAAAAGTGGGTTCTCTCCCTGAAATTATCCAGATATTGATTTTAATTTTGGTTTATGATTGTGGGCAAACTCCATCAACAACATAGCAGGTATGTTTCCCATCTGTAAGTTTAGGCAGTAAGTTGTGAAGTTCATGCCTGCAGCACTTTCTTGGTAATCATTTTTATAACATCTTATCAGAGATAACTGCAATAGATGGGTCTAGAGACAGGCAATGAAAGAACGAGAAGGTGTAAGAGCAGGTTCACTGCAGCTGTAAAGATAACCTTGTGTTCATAGCAGATGACACTCTATATATCCTGCACACACTCTATGGACAAACCTTCAGAGCCTGGAAAGGCCTGTTTGCAGATCCTGCAGGGTTTTCTGTGATCATTAAGGGGCAGGGACACATGGCCCCACACATGTCCCTCTACAGGAGGCTCCTAAGACATGCCATTTCACTTGGGCCTCTCAGGGGTTCTGTGAAGTGAGTATAATCCCCCCATTTTACAGATAAAGAAATGGAGGCTTCAAAGAGGCTAATAAATTGGCTCAAGGTCACATCGTAAGCAAGTTACCTATGTGTTTAGCCTTCCACAGCCTCATCTATAAAAGGGTCTACAATGTCTTCCTCAAAATACCTGTGACTTTAGCCCATCCCCCACCCCCATTTCAAAGGCACGGGGAAGACTGAACCAGAGCTCAAGGTAGTGAAGTGGGCAGTGAATGCATCCAAACCCAGAGGGAACTATGCACATGGAGAGCAAGGCCAGGCGTATGTGTGTGGTGGTGGTGGTGGGGGTTGTCTATGCATACCCTGGGGCACATCTCAAACTTATATGATACACAGTTCCAAATCTATTTTGAATTCCATGGCCTGAATCATTAGTTTTCAAGGCTAAAGCCTCTCAAAAGATGAAATTATCCTCTTGGCACTTATCAAACTGTGCTCATGACCTCTTCTATTAGGTTATGGTTTTGTATCTGGCTGTGCAAATGTCACATAATGCCACTGCACTGGCAGTATCTTCTTCATAGCAACATATCATAATAAAAGTTCCTTGGAGGCTGTTTATGTTTCAAATACACACAGAAAGAAAAATGCAGTAGGCTATATGAATTGAAAGCAAGACATACAAGCTTCATATTTCATTTTCAGCCATTGGTTTGGACACACTTGTGCTGAGAGGTGATTAGCATATGTTCTTAATTAGGATTTTTTTCCTAGGGGTACATGGGTGGCTCAGTTGGTTAGGCATCTGACTTCGGCTTAGGTATGATCTTGTGGTTCATGAGTTTGAGCCCTGTGTCGGGCTCTGTGCTGACAGCTCAGAGACTGGAGCCTGCCTTAGATTCTGTGTGTCTCTCTCTCTCTATGCCCCTTCCCTGCTTATTCTCTCTCTCTCTGTCTCAAAAAAGTGAATAAACATTAAAAAAAATTTAAAAAAAGATTTTTTTCTGGATACTAAAGTACTACCAGGTCAGCAAAAATGGTTTTTCTTCATGTCTTTTTTTTAATGTTTTATTTATTTATTTTTATTATTTGAGAGAGAGAGAGAGAGAGAGAGAGAGACATCGTGAGCAGGGGAAGGTCAGGAGGGTCAGAGAGAGAGGGAGACACAGAATCCGAAGACAGGCTCCAGGCTCTGAGCTAGTGGTCAGTACAGAGCCTGACGCAGGCTTGAACCCACAAACCGTGAGATCACGACCTGAGCCGAAGCCAGATGCTCAACTGACTGAGCCACCCAGGCGCCCCTTCTTCATGTCTTAAACATATGAAATAATAATATGTATTTTTAGTTTTACATTTGCAAAAATAAACACTTGAAGGATAATGGAGGAATTAATTAAAATGGCCATCAATATTGGTGGTGGAGGCAGAGTGAGGGGCAGGGATGAGACCCAATATCCTTCCGTATGATTTTACTTTTATTTTGACTTTGGAAACACATAAATGTATTACCTATTTCAAGTGGAAGGATGGGTAGACAGAAAGTGTGTCAGGGTTATAAAAGTCAGATGAGAATGTAGGTGAATATGGACAGATTTGTCCCAGCTTTTAATGGGAAAACAATCCCACGACTGTAGTGATGTGACACGTGTGGAATATAACACCGTTTCTGGGAGCTCACTCCACTGCTGATGCAATGAGCTATGGGAGAAAGTCTTTGTTAAGTGTAAGAATTTGCTATGGAAAAGAATCTAAGAGGACACAGTAATTTGGTAAAGTCATTTTTTTAAGCAGTTTTTCTTAAGTTCACTTTCAGGTAACTGTAAATTAGTGCACAATGAATATTTTTAGAAGGCCTGGAGACTCCCTGTTGCTGGAGATTCACAAAATGCATCTTACTTCTTGCAGCTGCGTTTAGCAAGTTAGTGAGTCCCAGACTCCTTTCTGAACTTGGATGCAAGGTTACAGGTCTCCAAAGAAAACAGTCTTGTTTTTACATAAGAGGCTCCTTTACCTCCTATTGTCTTTAGGCCATGTTTTCTGGGCAAGAAGACTAGAAGGTTTGCAGGGCCCAAGTAAGCATCTTGGGTGGGGGGCATCCCTCCTCTGCCTTGGGTGTTGTCACACTGTGCTAAGGTGAGGAAAGCCCAGGCCCTTTGTGGCCCTAATCAAGGTTCCCTGAGTGTCAGGTGAGTTTCAGATACTGGACTCCAAAGGAGCACAGAATGTGACTGGGTAAGTATCAGCCCACATCCTGGTGCTAAGCAGGTGCCGGGGAGGTGTGGCATGCTCTGGGCTGACACAACAGGCTGTTATATTTGAGCATTTAGTTTTCATCCTTTTACTTTTATCCTATACTCCTTCCCCACTAGTAACTACTAACCTTTATTTTATAGGCCTGTGATAAGCTTACATTCCTACATGTATTGACTACACAGATTATTACATGGCTCACTCTCTCTTACCCTTTTACTCCTCATTCTGTTTGGAAGATCCAACCACATGGCTGTGTGCTTATCTCGTGGTTGCTTCCAACCACGACACAGTTCTCCATAGCGGACATGCAAAAAGTAGTTTTATAAACACTGTGGTAGCAAAATGTACAGAGCAGTAGGTGTGTGAGCCCTCTTCTGGAATGTCCAATTCCAAGAACAGTGCCTTGGAAACTTAAGACCATGCTCACCAGAATTGTCCTCTATATACAGATCATGCAATAATGCAGATAGGAGAAATATGGCTCTTTGTTTAGAAATTCTGGGCTGTTCGTGAGATTTTTAAGATAGATAAATCATCTCTAGAGTCTCCCTTGGGGAGGGGCCCTAACTCCCTGTGGTGAAGGGCAGGAGGAACGCACCCACTTGGGCATCTTGCCGCCATCAGGGTCATGGTGGTGATACTGCAGCACAATCACCGTCACGACCACGGAGAGGCCCACGATGATCATGGTGCTGGCAAAGTACTGGGCTGTGGAGACAAGAAACACAGGGTGAGACCCGTGGCCTTCATGGCACGAGTATCACAGGGTGGCAGGCAGATCCAGATGGCAGTGCCTGAATGCCTCAGGCTGGGTGGTGAGGCCTAGAGCAGGGCAGGGCCACCTCCAGGCCTGCAACCCCCCGTCCACATTCTTGGCAGCACAGTGACCTGCTTCCCGGCCCATGCAAGCAGCCTGGCTTACCTAACTGCACTGTTTTGAACTCTGTCTACCACCTGCTTCAGTGAGGCCTAACAGTGCCTCACCAGATGCTGAAAAGGTTGTTCCCAAGATAAAGGATGTGGACTGTCATGGAACTGAAAACACCTGGGTGGTGAGGGTGTGGTCACCACAGGGATAACTGCAGGCAGAGGATGTGCTGGGTTGAGGACAGAACCAGGGCAAACCTGAGCATCACCGGTTGTCTTATGAGGCCTGAATACCTAGTATTAGTGGAGAAAATGAGTCTGGGGTGCCTGTTAGCTTAGTCGGTTAAGCATCTGACTCTTGATTTCAGCTCAGGTCATGATCTCATGGTTCATGAGTTTGAGCCCCACATCAGGCTCTGCACTGACAGCATGGAGCCTGCTTGGGATTCTCTCTGTCCCTCTCTCTCTGCCTCACCCCTGCTTATCCTCTCTCTCTCTCTCTCTCTCTCTCTCTCTCAAAATAAATAAACAAACATCTAAAAAACATCCAAAAACATGATCAAATGGGATTCATTCCTGGGTTACAGGGCTAGTTCAATATTCACAAATCCATCAATGTGATACATCACGTTAACAAAAGAAAAGATAAAAACCATATGATCCTGTTGATAGATGCAGAAAATGCATTTGACAAAATACAGCATCCTTTCTTAATAAAAAAACCTCGAGGAAGTTGGGATAGAAGGAACTTCCTTAAACATCATAAAAGCCATTGATGAAAAGCCCACAGCTAAGATCATCCTCAATGGGGAAAAACTGAAGCTTTCCCCCGAGATCAGGAACGGGACAAGGATGTCCACTCTCACGACTGTTGTTTAACATAGTGCTGGAGTCCTAGCATCAGCAATTAGACAACAAAAGGAAATAAAAGGTATCAGAATCGGCAAAGAAGAAGTCAAACTTTCACTTTTCACAGATGACAGGATACTCTACATGGAAAACCCGATCGACTCCACCAGAAGCCTTCTAGAACTGATCCAGGAATTGAGCAAGTTGCAGGGTAAAAAATCAATGTACAGAAATCAGTTGCTGTTTTATACACCAATAATGAAGCAACAGAAAGAGAAATCAAGAAACTGATCCCATTCACAATTGTACCAAACCCATAAAATACCTAGGAATAAACCCAACCAAAGATGTAAAAGACCTATACGATGAAAACTATAGAAAACTCATGAAGGAAATTGAAGAAGACACAAAGAAATGGAAAAACATTCCATGTTCATGAAGAAGAAGAATAAACACTGTTAAAATGTCATTATTACCCAAAGCAATCTACACATTCCATTGCAATACCAATTAAAATTGCACCAGCATTCTTCTCAAAGCTAGAACAAACTATCCTAAAATTCGTATGGAACCACAAAAAAAACCCCGAATAGCCAAAGTAATACTGAAGAAAAAAACCAAAATGGGAGGCATCA
>CM053560.1:116085659-116105258 GCA_028646485.1 Cryptoprocta ferox
CACCGAGATACCACCTCACGCCAGTCAGAGTGGCTAAAATGAACAACTCAAGAGACTATAGATGCTGGCAAGGATGTGGAGAAACGGGCACCCTCCTACACTGTTGGTGGGAATGTAAACTGGTACATCCGCTCTGGAAAACAGTGTGGAGGTTCCTCAAAAAACTGTCAATAAAACTCTCCTATGACCCAGCATAGCACTGCTGGGGATCTACCCAAGGGATACAGAAGTGCTGATGCATAGGGGCACATGTACCCCAATGTTCGTAGCGGCACTTTCAACAATAGCCAAATCATGGAAAGAGCCTAAATGTCCGTCAACTCATAAATGGATCAGGAAGATGTGGTTTATCTATACGATGGAATACTATATGGCAATGAGAAAGAATGAAATCTGGCCATTCGTAGCAACATGGATGGACCTCGAGGGTGTCATGCTAAGCGAAATAAGTCAGGCGGAGAAGGACAGATAACATATGTTTTCACTCATAGGTCTAACAGGAAAAACCTAACAGGACCATGGGGAGGGGAGGAGGGAAAAGAGTTAGGGAGCGGGAGGGAGACAAAGCACGAGAGACTCTTGAATTCTGAAAACAAACTGAGGGCTGAAGGGAGAGGGGGAAAGGGGAAGGGAGGTGATGGTCAGGGTGGAGAGCACTTGTGGGGAAGAGCACTGGGTATTATATGTAAACCAACTTGACAATAAACTATAAAGTTAAAAAAAAAAGAGGTGATTAAGTTAAAATGTGGTGTTTAGAGTGAGATCTGATCCAATATGACTGGTGTCCTTATAAGAAGGGGAAATTTGTACAAAGGGATACCAGGGATGCACCCAGAGAGGAAAGACCAATGTGAGGACCCAGCAAGAGGGGGGTCATCTGCAAGTCAATTAGAGAGGCTTCAGAAGATCTCAATCCTGCTGGCACCTTGATCTTGGACTTCCAACCCCCAGAACTGTAAGCAAATATATTTCTGTTGTATAGGCCATCCAGTCTCTGAAATTTTACTGTAGCATCCCTAGAAGACTAATACAATGACCTGTGGAGGTATCTGGGGTCAAAGGATCCCATGGCTGAAATCTCAACAACAGAGGTCAGAGGCTAACAGCATCCCATCTTTCTAGACATAGGCTATGCATTAACCATGGCTTTTCCCCATTGGTTCATCGGTTAAGGCAGCGTCTGCCAACTGCCCCACAGGAAGCACTTTCTGCTGAAAGTCTCTGCTGAAAGTATTGTGTTGGGAGGTAGAAAGAATGGGGTCATGGTTCTTTGCTCTCTGGATAGTACTGAGAGAACTAGGAACACCCACAAAGGCTTTTCATACCAACAGTTTCTCATTCTGGCCAAAATATTGCACATTAAGGGAACTCCACGAGAATGAGCCTTGGCTTCTTAGTTTGTGAAGCCTGGGAGTATCCATCTAAGCTCCGCTACTCCTGTCCTTCCTAATTAACCACACAGGGTGGCCCTCAGGTGGCATGGGTCAACAGGGATAATCATAGACTCCATTCCTGTTTCCGATCTCCATCACTAAACTGGGATTCTCATATTAAACATAATATCCACTGTCAGAATGTTTGCTTCCCATTCTCAAAACTGGCTTGGAGGTCTGATTCCCTGATCAGGAATAGAACCCTGGCTACAGTGGTGAGAGTACCAATCCTAACCACTAGACCACTGAGCACCTCTTTACATGTTCCTGCTTATTCCAATCCAGAGAGGGGTATAGCAACAAGTGATGCTGTCTTCTATTTCTGTCATCTGCCCTCGGCAAAAGATCATGCCTTACATCTGTCTTGGCCAAAATATAAATATATTTGTCCTATTTACATTTCCTCACAAGCTTTAACTTTATACAGAGACATTGAGGTATCTCAGGAAACAATGGCTAAGAGTTAAAATGTGAACTCATCACATTTTGACAAGGAATTTTGTGGAAAAACAATGACTCAAGGTAAAGTAACAAATCTCTAATGATAAAATCTCTGGCTGCATAACAAATGTGAGGGGAAGAACTATGGAAGGATGGGTTAATTTCTGCACCTTCAAGCCAAACCACAAAGCTGGACTCCCCACACTCCCCTTGCGTGTGCCCAGGTGAGTAGAAGCCATGGGTCACTCTGAATAGTTACAGCAAGTCACTCCTTATGGCAGAGAGGGGACTAGGTGGCTCTTAAGGACATAGAGGACAGGTTTATGCTCTGTTCCTGTGCTAGGAAATCCAGGGCACTCTCTAAGCCTGTGTCTTTAAGAGAGGCCCAACACTTGCTTACCTATCAAGGGTACCGAGTCAGATGTCGCAGGCATGATCTCAGCCACCAGCAACATGAAGACAGTAAGAGAGAGTAAAACTGTTATCCCTGAAACATAAACACAGTGGTGCCTGAGACAGAACAGATTTTAAGGCCTCAATTTTACTTAACTGTGCCTAACCTGACATTCAAAGAACTAGAGAGGCATGGGGGAGAGGTCAGTGACATCTTGAAACCAGATGCAGGATTTAGGCAAGGCCATTTTTTTCTAGGGACTTTGCGTCATTTACAAGAGTCCTAGATAGAGATAAGTTTAGGAGCCAGAATTTTAGACCGACAATACAAAATGAACTGCTGAACTCAACACAAGTATGTCTCATTTTCTTTATTACATTAGGATTGAGAGGTAGTTTCATATAGCAGGAAAAAAAACAAACAAACAAAAAAACATGCAATCCAAAGATCTGGCTTTTGGTCTTGACTTTACTATTTACTTGAATAAATCACTTAATGTGTCTGAGTCTTGCACTTAAGATATGGGTTTGTGGATGATTTCTACATGTACTAAATATGATCTTTGGTAACTCTTTAAGATGTTGAGAAATTCATTTCACCATTCAAAATCTTAGTTTTCTTATCTTTGAATTGGATGTTAAGGAACCACCTGGTACACAGGAATTTACAGATGCAAACTAGTACTAAACTGTTTCCTGTCCATAACAAATGCTGGTGAGTTGCCACCAAGGAACAGGATTGGGTGGCGGGAGAGGAGAAAGAAAAGCCCCTCAGGACAGAACCCAGTAGTCTCTTCCTGGGCATTTCCATCTTCTATATAGGATCACAGGATCCTACAGATTCTCAGGACGGCATGGGCATCCAGCATGGAACTATATCAGGAGCCTGTGATGTCGGGGAGATGCCTGGGCTGGCAGATCAGTGTGTGATGCACGAAGAAGGCTCTGCAACATCTCTGCACCCAGAGCTGTGACACGTCCTGCACTGTCCACAGTGATCCCTATAGCGCTGACCTGGAGGCCAGGACTCCCATCCCGTTGCAGACCTCACCCAAGATCAGGACACTTACCCAGGGAAATTTTCTCCCCAGAATCTGCAGGGAGCAGGAAGACGAGGAGGGCCAGCGCAGAAATGAGCACACAGGGGATGAGCAGGTTGAGGCCATAGTAGAGGGTCCTGCGGCGAATGGTCACTGTGAAGGTGACATCTGGGTACGGCTCTTTGCAACACTCGTAAAACTTCTCACTCCGCTTGCCAGGGATTCCTCCATGAGCAGGAGGCAGGAAGAACCATTGTCTCAATAAAATGACCATGCTTGCTTATTTTAATGAGCATATCACACAAATGATCATGGGATTTGTTGAGTGCTACAAACCTGGATAATCAGTGTTTGAATAAACTCTTTCTGGTTTATTAGAGTTGTATAGTAATGTCTTGGTGATATTGGAGCAAATTGGGAGAATATTTTTTAATGGATTAGAATTAGATATTGTACATAGTGGATGTTTGTGTCCCCACAATATCATATGTTGAGATGCTAACCCCCATAGTGATGGTATTTGGAGATAGGGCCTTTGGGGGGAGTAGAACTCTCATGAATGGGATGATTGCCCTTATAAAATATGTCCAGAGAACTCCCTAGTCTTTTCTGCTATGTAACAACACAGCCAGAAGATAGCCATCTATAAACCAGGAAGTAGGCCCTCAGCAGACCTGCCCAGTGCCTTGATTTTGAACTTCTAGCCTCCAGAACTGTGAGCAATAAATTTCTGTTGTTTATAAGCCACCCAGTCTATGGTACTCCATTATAGCAGCCTGAAGGGACTAAGACACCAGGATTATAAATAATACATTATAATCTTTACACCATTATAAATGTAATTATTGTTTTTCTGTTTAAAATCATCAAATACAGTTTCCCACGAATTGCAATTTACTGTCCAGCCTGATTTTAGAAATGGAGCAGAATCTAATAATATAGAGATGCCTATAGTAGCACTGACTTGTTTAAATAACTACATACTTCTCATGGAAAGCACTGAATTGTCTAATTGTTTTTTGTTTCTCACTGTATAGCTCTCAGTAAATTATAGAGATTGCTACAGGGTTCAATAAATGCTCACACTGACAAGCACTGTGGAAAATCCCAAACTTTTAAAGCCAGCACAGGAATAAAGTGGCTTTCTACTAGGCTTCTGGTCTCATGTCTTTGCTAGACTTACCAACAAGGTCCCATTCTCCGTTTGGGATATAGCCGCTGATATCTGCCTCTTGCATCTGTAGATCCAAGGACCACCCTCCGTAAGACCAGGACCCAAACTTGAGTTTGCACTGCTGCACATCAAAGGGGAACCAGCGCACATCAATGTAGCAGGAGCTCTTGAATATGCCTACGTGGGCAATGAAATAAGTCAGAAAAACCGAAATGGAAGGTGACTGAGCTGTGCTTTAAGTACACAGCAGTCCCACACTGTTGGTGGGAATGTAAATGGTGCAGTCATTATGAAAACAGTATGGAGATTCCTAAAAAAAATTAAAAATAGAACTACTATATGATCCAGTGACCCCACTTCTGGGTATATATCTGAAGGAAACAAAATCATTATCTGGAAGAGATATCTTTACTCCCATATTCATAGTGTTCATTGTAGCATTATTTGCAATAGCCAAGACATAGAATCAACCGAAGTGTTCATTGATGGATGAATGAACAAAGAAAAAGATTATCAAACCTCTCTCTCTCCTCTCTCTCTCTCTCTCTCTCACACACACACACACACACACGTACACCACACACACACACACACACACACACACAATGGATAGTACTATTCAGCCTTAAAAAAAAGATGGAAATCCTGCCGTTTGCAATAACATGGATGATGCTGGAGAGCACTGTCCTAAGTGAAATAAGTCAGACAAAGACAAATACTATATGATCTCATATATAGATTTTGAAAAAAAAAAAGGAAACAATTGAACTCACGGAAATATTGAGTTGCCAGGGGCTGGGGAAGGTGGGGAAATGGAGAGGGGTTGGTCAAAGGGGACAATCTTTCAGTTACAAGATGAGTAAGTTCTAAGGCTCTTAATGTACTACATGGTGACTCTAGTTAAAAATATTGTATACTTGAAATTTGCTAAGAGAGTGGATCTTAAACATTCTCATTGAAAACAAAAACCAAATGAAACATAGCCATGTGAGATGATAGATATGTTAACTTGATTGTGGAAATCTTTTTACAATGTACATGTACATTAAGTCATCATGTTGTACACCTCATTACATTTTCATTTGCCCACTGTACTTCAATAAAACTGGACAAATTTAAAATATAAATAATACATTTTAAAATATAAAAAATATAGGGATGTCTGTGTGGCTCAGTCAGTTAAGTGTCTAACTTCATGAGTTCGAACCCCGTTTCGGGCTCTGTGCTGACAGCTCAGAGCCTGGAGCCCATTTCTGCCCCTCTCCCCCTCACACTCTGTCTCTCTCCAAAAATAAACATTAAAAAATTAAAATATAAAATATATATTTTAAAATTTAAAATATAAATAATCAAATAAATAAATACACACAGAGCAATCCCTTGGTTTCTAACCTCATATGCTATTCACAACATGCAGTGCCTATTCTTCATTGCCTGAGAAAGGGCTGACGAGTTAAACAATACATTACTTATGATGTCAGCATGTCTTTTTGATGAGTGCCTCATGCACACATTGTTTTGACCTATCTGTGCTCCCTTCAAGATGAGGTGACATAGGCTCCTGGGCCTCTAGTCTAGGGGTGAGCAGAAAAGCCTTCAGCCCCTCCTGCTCCTCCAAACTATAACTAGACTTGTCCAGGATAATCTTGGACATTTTTGGGAGATGTCTAGAAAGGAAGTTCAGGTGAAGCTTCACTGTCTTTTAAAATTCAAAGACAACACCTTTATGCTCCATTGAAGACTGTTCTGAGGGATTTCTGTGCAAAGAATCAGAAGTTCTGTAAACTTGCTCTTACCATGCCTGTGCATCTTCAACCTCTAAATAATAAGAAAGAATAGAAAAACTCCAAGAGAAATTGATAAAAATGATGAAGGGTTTAGAAGCAGAATATGAAAGGGACATGTGTGTGTCTGTGTCTATGTGTGTTTGTGTATCTCTTTTTGGTGGGGGGGCAGCTTGAGCATTTTCCTTGGGTTAAAAATTGAGAAAATACTTGGTTTTCTAGAAATATATGTGGGGGATAAGCTTAACTAGTTTACATTCTAGATTAAGAACAGAACAAAGACTGGTAAATTTAAGTTTAAACACAGTGCTTGGGAACAAGTGAGAGTTTCCAGTGAAAAGAGTGATTCCAGGCTAAGACAAGTTGGGAGTGAATTTCTGCCAGGTCACAGAGAGGAGACCAGATAAACCCTTCCAGCAATTTATGCCCATGTGCTTCTCCCTGCTCAGAGAAAGGCCGGAAGGCAAGAGAAGGCACAAAGAGCTAATTAAGGGTGCCTCCATTCCTGGGGACAGAGTCAGCTCTGTACATTTCTGCTAATAAATTTTAAAAAGAATGAATGGAGGGGGCACCTGGGTGACTCAGTTGGTTAAACATCTGACGTCAACTGAGGCCATGATCTCCCAGTTAGTGAGTTCCTGCCCTGCGGCAGGCTCTATGCTAACAGCTCAGAGCCTGGAGTCTGCTTCATATTCTGTGTCTCCCTCTCTCTCTGCTCCTCCCCCACTCATGCTCGCTCTCTCTTTCTCTCTCTCTCAAAAATAAACATTAAAAATAATAATAATGAATGGAGAAAGGAATGTAACAGCCTTGAAAACACCAACCCTCACCCAAAACCAAGTTAGGAAAGGATAATAACTTCCTATCCCCTCAAGTTCCTTTAAGTATGTCCCTTCAAGTTCCTTTAAGTATGATGGTCAGTGTTACACCCAATGTTCATGGGCATCTGGAAGTCATTACAGACACTGCCCTCCCATTAATGGGCTAGATCCCCTCAAACCTACATTGCCTGTAGAAAATGTAACTCTATAACTGAATTATTCCATTTCTATGAAATGGCCAGAGAAAGAGAATCTCTAGAGACAGAAAGCAGGTCAATGGTGGCCTGAAGCTGGCAGTGAGGATGGGGATTAACTGCAGATCAGCAAAAGGGATCTTTTCAGGGTGACAAAAAATGTTCTAGGGGATGCCTGAGTGGCTTAGCCAGTTAAGCGTCTGACTCTTGGTTGCGGTTCAGGTCATGATTTCATGGTTGGTAAGATAGAGCCTCATATCGGCTCTACACGCTGATAGCACAGGGCCTGCATGGGATTGTCTCTCTTCCTCTCTCTCTGCCCATCCCTTGCTTGCACTTTCACTCTCAAAATAAATAAACTTAAAAAAAATGTCCTAACAGTAGATTGTGGTAATGGCTGTGCAACTCTGTGAATTCACTAAAAATCACTGAATCATGCATTTAAAATCAGTGAATTGTATGATATGTAAATTAGACTTCAATAAAGCTGTTATAAAAATATGAAGTAGAAAAGAAGGTAATTTCATAACCAAGTCTCTATTTCAAATCTTGCACCTAAAACATTTTTTTTTTTTTGCCTGTGCTTGGTTGCATAAATAGAACAGCACCCCAGATCTGTTCTACATGACCCCAGGGCACAGGCTTGCTGCCCCAGGCCAGAAAGCTCCAAACTGCTCCTGCCAGTGTAGGGGAGACTCCCACACTCACAGCACAACGTGCCTGTCCTTAACAGTCTCCCGGGGCCATGGAGGTTGGGACACAGGAATGAAGCCCCAGAGGGGGCTGCTGCACACAGGCAGCATGGAGCTCAGGAGTGCTGCTTCTTGTAGCTTAAAATAGCTTCAGCCTTCAAAACAATCTGAAGCACCATATTCTTGTATACTGATGACTACTGGAGATCGTTTTTTAAAATAGCCCTCGTAATAGAAGCTGCAACTCACGGGCTGGTGAAAAAGAAGTCTGTGCATGTGATGGAAGGTTCATCCCATAGCCTCAGTCCCCAAGAGGCTTACTGTTAGGTGGAAAGCCTGCTTGGGCTGGGGGAGGGGTGAAGGAACTGGGGAAAGTAACATAGAAGTACATGCTTTAAAATAGAAAACCTGAAAATCTATAGCCCTTCAGTCTATACAAATGTTATTGGGAGTTACCTGCCTTTGATGGGCTTAATCACTCACACATTCATTTATGAAAAGGTGGGCCAGGCACCTGGTTGATTAGTGGTGGTTCTAAGGTGTATAAACATGGAATCTGCCCATGAGATGCTTATCCTCCGCTAATGAGGAAGAGCATGTAAGCAACAACTCAGGAGGCAAGGCCAGCTTTGTTGTGCTTTGAAATGAATCAGAAGGTATACATGTGGTATATAGTGTGTGTATGTGGGGGGGAGGTGTGGTTGGTGTGTGGATGTGTGTGAGGGAGGTATATATGTGGGTATGTGGTGTTTAATGTGTGTGTGTGTGTGTGTGTTGTGGGGGGTGGTAGGTGTGTGCATATGGTGTGGTGTGTATGTGCGTGTATGTGGGGGGTGGTGTGATGGGGGCATGTGTATGGGAGGGAGTATGTATGTGGGGTGTATATATGGTGTGTGTGCTGTGTAATGTGTCTGTGTGTATGTGGTGTGCAGGGGGTGGTAGGTGTGTGGATATGGTATGGTGTATATTTGTGTGTGTGTATGTGGTGTAGTGTGTGTCTTTGGGGTGGCTGTGGTGTGGTGTATGAATGTGTGTTGAAGAGGTATGCATGTGGGGTGTGTAGTGTATGTGCATGTGTGTGTGTTTGTGGTGTGTGTGGGGCGGTAGTTGTGTGGATATTGTGTAGTTTGTGTAGGTGTGTGTGTGTATGTGGTGTGTGTGTGGGGGGAGGTATGTATGTGGAATGTATTTGTGGTATGTGTGGTATGTAATGTATATGCATGTATGTGGTGTGCAGGGGGTGGTAGGTGTGTGGGTATGGTGTGGGGTGTGTGTATGTGTTTGTGTGTGTGTGTTGGTGGTGAGGTGGGAGATGGTTGCAGATTGCCTGGGAGCAGGAAGTTAAATAGTTGCAGCGGGGGAGATAATCCTGGAAAAGAACATGTAAAAATTCATCTCAAAGATTTTTAAAATTCTGTTAATGCCTCAAAGCATTAAAACCCAGGTTCCCCATGTTCTATATTATTCGGTGAACCGTCCAGGGCCCAGTGAATTGACAGAAATGATGGGCTAGTGGGAAAAAAAAATCAATCCCAGGAAGCAGTTAACCATCAATTGGTTGGAAAGGAGAAGAGAAGCTCAGTTAGAAATGAGTCACTGATGAACCCACTTGCAAGTGATTTCCAACATGCAAGTGCTCTTGAACACACACACTCAAGAAGCCAGCAAGTCCACTATCCTGCCCCAACACCTGGAGAGCAGCACCCGCCAAGATACGAAGTCTGGTAGGAGTGGAAATGGCAAGCTGAAACGCGGGTGGGGGGAATAGCTGGGGTGTTTGACTTGCAGGTTGGAAGAACTGGAAATGGCCTGACAAGGTAGACTTGGTCTTGCTGTGGATTAACTTTAAAGAACATGAGGACAATAAGGACATGTGACACGCCACCAAAGACAGTTTGAGCCATGACCCCAAAACAAAAAAAGGGAAGATGGCATCGTCATGTTCAAGAAACACATGCAAGCACACATGGAAGAAAACAGGAAGGGATGGGCGTGAATGAGGCAAAGGATGCTCACCACTCGCATGAGCAACCATCAGGACTGGCACCCCAAACTCACCGAAATTGTCTAAGGAAGTAGATCTTACCTGGAGGGAGGTACTGGCAATGCCCAGAAGAATTAACTAACACGTTGGTGTGGAATGTGGCATCAAATCGCTCATCAGCACTAGAAACACAAAGAGGATTTCATGAGTCAGCACTGCCAGGCAGTGGATCTCCCATGCTCTTAGGTCTGTCGTGACTGAAGCTGGAATAGCTCTGACAGGTGCTATTCTTTGTGCTTGGGTCATGCCGACACCATTCACAGCTAGCCTGGGAGATCTCAGAGTAGAGGTTGGTAGAGGCCAATGTCCATCACCACCCCCTCATTTCATATGAACTGTGATTTTCATATGCACATAAAACAAAGTTCTTAGCAAAAGTTAATCCTGAAGACGATTTCACAGGGCATGAGCAGATGAGAAATTTCTATCTATCTGTAGGGTGGAAGCTCTCTGCCACTGACAGCCTCATGCAGGCATGGATTTTGATTCACTGTCCTCAAAGCTCCAGTTCCAGTCTCCTGCATGTGCCCAATGCTTGGCTGATGCTTATTCTATACATCTTGAATGACTGAAGCTGCAGGCACAGGAGGCTGCTGGGCACAGGCAGAGCCCAGAGGGATCCTGGGCTCCATGATTAGCAATGACCGTAAGATAGGCAGGTGAAAAGAGAAGAATTAGGTACAAGTTTTAGATAGATGCTCTCCAGCCCCCTCCCTGCCCATGTTTCAGAACATGCAGGTAACTCCTGCAGCCAGGAGTTACCAAATTCTATAAAGGGGATGGGAGGAAGATACAAAACAGGAAGAAAGAACAACAATTAAAGCCAACAGCACTTATTATTAATGTCTTTTTTTTTCCTGTATTCTGATGCTTTGCTGACCCTGGATGAACTATGCCCCCTTCTACTCTCAGGTTAGCCAGTTCCCAGAGGTAGCAGACGACTTGCTCACCAGTGCATGTCTCAAATGCAAACCATCTAATCCAGAGCCCACACCCCAGCCACCTCCTTTATCAGGGTTTCATATTCCAGGCCTCTATCCCTCAGCCCTAATAACCTGAGGGCCAGGTACCAGACAGCTAGGAAGAGCCCCTATCACCCAGAGCCCACTGAAATCATTCACACTGGCCAATCTTAATTCTGCTTACCCTGCCTCACCAGTTCCATTCCAAGGAAACCACAATAAAGACTCTTGCCCATGTTCCCCCTTCACTTTCCTCTGCCTCCTGACCCACCCGAGCGAGTTCCTGTGTGGGTTTCCATGGTGTGCTGTGCCTCCTGTTTCTAGGGAACTGTGAGTAAAAACTGCTTCCTTCATGACAGCTACTTCTGTGTCGGCATCTCTTAGCATACCTCATTTAAAAAAATCCTGGATATCCTTAAATAAAAAGAAACAGAACTCCCTCAAGAAAATACAGGCAGCCCGTCAAGATGTAGCACCACGAAGTTAAGTTCCTCTCCTTTTAGCAACTGGGGGACCTGTAGTAAGGGCTGCATACTTCTGCAGAGCCTGGGGCAGCCTTTTCTTAACCTGAGGTCCTTTGAAAAAGAAACTCAGAGTCATGAGATATTTGAGGACAGCCCTCAGCATGAGAGACACAATTAGAGACACAGAAAAGATCCAAGAAGAAGTCACAGAAAGGAACAACAAAAAAAAAAAAAAACTGCTCCTTAAAAAAGTAATATCCTCACAGAAATTCAAGAGGATATTGCATCTAGTAAAACAAAGCAATGTGAAAATTAAATTTTGACTTATGAAATAAATGCTTATAGGTGGGTGGGAGGTCTGGATGATAAGAATCACAAAATGAAATGTGGGACAGAGATGATGAGGGCCTCCAGAGTACAAGTCCACGAGAACTCACTCAACAGATGCTGGAGAGACAACAAGGGCAGCGGGCGAGAGAGAAGGGCCAAAGGAATCACACAGAGAAATTTGAGAGCTGAAATAAACCAGTCAAGCATGAAGGCAAAGAGAGGCACTTTCAAGAATGGAAAGGCTTTACAGAGCCTGTGTTCCACTGTATTTCCTTGGTGCTAGACTTGAGGATGAGTTCTAGGAAAGTAAGGGTGAATACTTAAAAAGAAGAAATAAACTTCTGGACTAAAACTGGGTATCAGGACAGCTGGATGGCTCCATTGGTTAAGTGTCCAACTCTGGATTTCAGCTCAGGTCCTGATCTCATACCTCAAGATTGAGCACCTGCATGAGGGTCTGTGCTGACAGGGTGGAACCTGCTTGGGATTCTCTCTCTCCCCCTCTCTGCCCCTCCCCTGCTCGTGTGCATGAGTTTCTCTCTCTCTCTCTCTCTCTCTCTCTCTCTCTCTCTCTCTCTCTCAAAATAAATAAATAAACATTTAAACAGATAAATAAATTGGGGTGCCTGGGTAGCTCAGTTGGTTGACTGTCTGACTTCAGCTCAGGTCATGATCTCGCAGGTTGTAAGTTCAAGCCCCATGTTGGAATCTGTGCTGACAGCTCAGAGCCTGGATCTTGTTTAAGACTCTGTGTCTCCCTCTCTCTCTGCCCCTTTCCTGCTCACTCTCTCTCTCTGTCTCTCTCTCTCAAAAATAAACATTAAATTTTTTGAATAAAAATTATAAATAAATAAATACATACATACATAAAACTAGGGTTCAAGAAAATGGTTTTTCATGATGAAGTGTGCAGTGGGCCTGGAAAAGGCGGAGATGGGATGTGTTTCCACATTACAGCAAGATATGAGGTGTCTCTGAGAAGACTGAGGTAGACTCAGAGCAATGGAGAGAAGAAGTAAGCTGGAAAACACCACAGATTCTTTTAAAGACACATTTTAAAAAATCACTGTAATAAGAAAAAGAAACGTCAACCAGAAACTTTGTGAAGAAAAACTGTACAAAGAAGTCAGAGTTTGAATATGAAACAAAAATGTGATGATGTGCAGAGGAAGAAGGAAGAGAGAGAGACTAAGCCACCCCAAAAGGATAATCCTTTGAGATGAAGGACACTCCCACCTCCTTAACTCTGAGCACACACAGGGGGCAGGCTCAAGGTGCAAATATTCTTTGCTTGACTGTGGTCTGTACCTGACTGTCTCAATGAATCACATGATAAACAGGGACTGGGCACAAAATAGCTGAAAATGTGGACCTTCACAAAATGACTCTAGATTGTACCATGATTTGTAAACTGGGTTCTCTGGAACTGTGAAATTTTGTGGATATTCTTTGGAGTTTCTGTAAATGTTGATTCCAACATCTCATTTCCTTGTATTCTAAAATGCTAATAAAAGTCCAAACACACTCAAATGACTTTTACAAAATTTTAACTCTTCAGACTAGATAACCAGTGGGTTAATACATGTGGCCCATTTAACTCCTTTTTTGGTGGAAGTTTAAGCTAAGGCTTCTCTTGCCATGACTGTGCTATACTTATAAACCTCTTGTGAATGAGTTACCCAGTAAGACTTCAGTTTTTCACTGCTCTTTTTAAAACTTCACATTTGAGCCTACAATTCCAGCTCAGAATGAGCGCATGTTCCCACCTCTGTAGCTACAACTGAAAGCATCATGTGATGCATGACAGAGGACACATAGTTTTGCTTATTTTAAGCTTGGGTTTCTTCTTGTCTGATTTTAATATTTATAACAAAGACTGTGAGCATCTGTTAGTTCAGTAACTCAATTCTGGAAGGAAAAATAAATAATTCCTCCAAGCTCTTCCTCCATTATTTGGATCAGTTTAATTGAAGACTCTTGAGATCACAAGACAATTGAGTAAAATCAAGATAAAAATCTGTTTCCATTAGCAACAGTTTACCTGTGTGACTCACTGATTTCTAAATACAGTTCAAAACAGAATGTTGAGACAAACAGAATTGTAACTCTGTCATCATTATCAAAATTCAAATCTTAATATTCGTTTTGGCAGTTTTAGAGTTCTTTTCCATTTTATATATAAATGATATAAAAGTAAACTGTAATAATTATGCACTAATACCACTTTATCTGTTTTGGCCATGAGAACTGGAGATAAGATTTGTTTCAAAAAGGGCCCTATTGCTAAAAACTGAGTCTGAAATCAGCTCTCCAAGGCAGGGGATGAAGTCCCTGTGAAACACAAGTAACCGAAACCACTGCAGTGACATGGGAGGTGACAGTATCAGTGCTGTTGGCTCCTGGCCCAGCACTATGTACATTCAGTGATGTACAATGGGGGCCAATGGATAGTGATCATGAGGCTGTGTGATAACACAGACTTGCAGCGAGCAGACACTGAGAATCATAGGGGCTGGGATGGGTCCAGAGACTCAGTTCATTCCTCTTTCTGCTCTGTTGTGCATGTGGACCTTTCTGCATTAAACAGTTTGAATATATATCCTGTTTATGTACTTAAAACACAATGTACTCACAGAGCTGTTGACAACTTAGGCACCTGGTCCCTTCAGTCCCTTTGAGGGCTCCTCTCTCCAGCTGCCTGGATCCTTGTCCAGCCAGCAAAGGGTAGACAGGCTCCCACCCCCACCATTGATGGGGCAACAAGGGCAAAGGGCCTTTGTCACTGAAAAGTGACCATGGAGAGGAGGGATACTTAGCCCAATTATTCAGGGCTCAGGTCCTATGTCCTTAGTGGGGTGGTTAGGAAGAAAGGGCATCTGAATAGGCTCTAAAGATGGGCAGAACTCCAGCAGGTGGAAAGCAAAGTTGCTATGTCCCCAACAGAAGGCACGATCTGATCACATACCTGGAGGTTAACTAGATAGAGGGAATCTTCATGAAGGTGTGGTTTTCCTGGACCCCTGGGTGAGTGAGGTGTTTCCCCAACACCTTATATTAGCACTTGCCTCAGCAGTAAGGCTAGCATGGAGGCTTGAGAGCAAACTGTGGGTGGCCATGACTGCAGAATCCAGGAGTCAATGCTTACAGAATTAATTACAAGCTGTGCTTTCAGAAGCCAGTGAAGGCATGGGCAGATAGAGGTGAACTCTGGAGGTCTGGAATTAGATTTCTTCCTGTTTTCCATTTCCCAAGGCTTTCTATGTGCCTGGTTCCACCTCTGGCTCCTGGCCTAGGAAGCAGAGCCTCTGAGCCCAGCTCAGTGCAGCCTCCTGCTCAGCCAGCCCTGCAGCAGTGACCCCGACTGAGGAGCATGGAGGAGCTCAGCCCCAAGCCAGGGAAAAGAACGTGACCATGCCACTCACAGAATCCTCTGGTCCTGGAGTCTGGGTTTCAGTGCCCTGAGAGAGAAGAACAGGGTGACCGGCCATCAAGAAACCCCAGAAAGTCCAACTCCCAATAGGCCATATGCTCACTAAATTATGACTCTGCATAGAGGTAATGCTGAAGGACTAGGAAAAAAAATACAGGGTCACCCTGCTGTACCAAAGAGGGTAGGCACTAGGTATGTGGGCTCATGAGGACTCTAATGAATAAGGATTCATGTGCAACCAACCCATCCTGTGCCCTCTGAGCTCACATTGTCCTTGAAAAGCCGAAGAGATGAAAAATGATCTCAACTGTTCTTACCACAAAATGAAATAATAATTATGTGATGTGATAGAATTATTAGCTAATGCTACAGTGGTAATTAATTTGCAATATATATTTGTATCAATACATTGAACACATTAAACTTACATAAGGTTATAGGTCAATTATATCTCAATAAAAATTCTTAAAAATAAAATAAAAATATTGGAAGGAAAAAAGTAAGGGGGGAAGAAAGAGGGAGCCAATCTATCTCAAAAGACAGTGGATCTAAGGTATCATTTATTTTACCTTTTTTTTTTTAAAAAAGCTATCAATTACATGTTAAGACATCTCTGATATAAAGTATGTCTAGATTTCAGAGGGAAAATAGTATGTTTAGAATAGATGAATTTTGTTTCAAAAGAGAATAATAAGAGACTCTTACACAGAGAACAAACTGAGGGTTGATGGGGGGTGGGGGAGAAGGGGAAATGGGTGATGGGTATTGAGGAGTGCACTTGTTGGGATGAGCACTGGGTGTTGTATGTAAGCAATGAACCATGGGAATCTACTGCCAAACCAAGAGCACACTGTACACACTGTATGTTAGCCAACTTGACAATAAATTATACTAAAAAAAAGAGTAATAAGTCCTATTTCTGGATAATTTGATTTAGTTCTGTATTTTACTCTAAAATGTTAAAGGTCTACTACCAGGAATGTGGCCAGTCATAGTCTGTGAACAAAGTCTTGAGCAGAACTGAAATTTTATGGCATTTCTACCTGTCAGAGATCCCAGGAGGCAGATATCTGAGCATCAGCTGGAAGCTTCCAGAGGAATGCATTCAATCCTTTCTTTATCCACCAATTTACATGTTAAGTGGCATATAACATGGATATTATAATAATTGAATAATTGATATTATAATAATTATCCATTGGATGGATAATAATAATGTTATAGATAAGAAAATGTTATCACAGCATGTATCAGGTTTCTGAGCTATTTTGTTCCTTGAATTATATGACTATCCATGACCTAGTACAATATCGTCTTAATCACTACAACATAATGAAAATGTTGGTATTTGGGAGAGTAAGTCCACCAACTATGTTCTTTTGTTTAAACATTGTATTACAGGGGTACCTGGGTGGCTCACTCTGTTAAGTATCTGACTTCAGCTCAGGTCATGATCTCAGGGTTCGTGTGTTTGAGCCCCACATCAGGCTCTGTGCTGTCTGCTTGGGATTCTCTCTCCCTTTCCTCTCTCTGCCCCTCCACCACTCTCTCTCTCTCTCTTTCTCTCTCTCTCTCTCCTCCCAAAATAAACGTAAAAAAAAAAAAAGTCTAAATGTTGCATTACCTACCCTTTACTCATAATTGTAAATTCTAGGCTCCATTTGTCCACTCTCACAAAGATCTTGTTGATACTTCATTTGCAATTACATTAAATTTATAGAATTGTTTGGGAAAACTGGGCATCTTTGCAATATTCAGTTTTCCTAGAAATAAATATGATATAACTCGTCATTTATTTTGGTCTTTCTTATATTTATTTTTATTGGTACATTATAACACTTGCAGATATTGGAAATAAAATTTGTTAAATTACATTTTCTAATTGTCACGAAGGTAAAGAAATACATTCAATGTTTTTACACTTGTTTTCTACCCAATATATTTTGTCTAGGTAGTCTTAAAAGTTTTTTTAATGTAAAGAAATCACATAGTATATGAATGATGATAATTTAGTTTATTCCTTTCTAATACTTAATATTTTATTCCTTTGCTTTCATTACTACTTAAATTCATACCATTGTTAAGATATGTGATGATAATTGTTATCCTTATTTGTTCCACATACAGAAACATCTAATATTTGAGCATTAAATGGGTAAAGACCCTACATCAAATAAAATTAAGTTTTATTCTATTTCAGGGCACCTGGTGGCTCAGTTGGTTAAGTGTCTGACTTTTACTCTCAGCTCAGGTGATGATCTCACAGTTCATGGGTTCGGGCTCTGTGCTGAGGAGTCTGCTTTAGATTCTCTCTCTCTCCCTCCACCTCTGCTCCTACCCCACTTGCACAGGTGTGCTCTCTCTCTAAACATAAATAATTACATTTAAAACAAAAGTTTTATTCTATTTCACAGTGGATATTAAACACTGCCAATTGATATTTCTGTACTTGCCAAGATGATCACATGATTTTTCTCCATTCTTTAAATAGGATGAGTTATATAAATGGATTTTTCTAAAGTTAAACAAAACTTGTATTTCTAATAGAAAACCAAATTTGATAGGATTTATTTTTAATTATTGCTAGATTTAGTGAGCTAATATTTTAGTTAAGATTTATACATGTATGTTCATAAGTGACATTATACACTAGGTGGAACTTGCCTATAGAACCTACCTTTTCCTTTCTTTTTCCAAACATATTTATCAAGCGGGCAAGACAGCAGAGAAGCAGGGAGCTCTGTAATCCGCGCCCGCCCGCATGGATTGAACTGAGAATGACTGAAGTGATAAAACTTGGTTTTGCAAGTGTGGGAAAGAAGAAACAGACGCCAGAAAGAAGACAACCTCAAAGATGCCTGAGTGAGTGACTGTGATCTGGGAAATTAGGGGACGGGCGGGTCCCGGTGGTAAAGGGGAAAGGAGCCCCCGAACCCAACAGAGGGAGAGCACGCTGTGCCCCGGAGAGACCAGGGGAAGAGAAAGAGAGATGGAAAACGCACCTAGAACCATCTCTAAGGGAGGAAAAACTCGCCCGTCTCCCCATATGTAACTGCCGAGCGCCGGGAGAGAAATCCGTCCCATCTGGCCGGCAAATTCTTCCTTGGGCCCAGCGGCAGAAGCATCCATTTCAAGCAGCACCCGGAAAGGCAGTGGCGCGAAAAGCGGTGGCAGCAGCGCCACAAAAGGCGTCTTGAAAAGCGGCGGCGGCGGCGGCTCCGTGAAAAGGGCAGCGCAAGCCGGCTGGGAGGCCTGCCACCAGTGGGAACGCATCTCATCCCCGGTGACGGTGTTGAACTGCATCGACTAGGATTTGGAAGTGAGGCAGAGCTTGGAGAATGCAGTTTGGCTCGCCCACGGCACAGGGAGATCGGACTCAGAAGGGTGGCTTGCAACGCTTGGTTCCAGCGATGCTTTGAAGTAGCACCATACTTCTCCCCGCCACCACCAAAGCGGGGCGACGGAGAGAGCAGCCCCCGAGACCTGACGTGACGCCAAACCACGCCTATCTGCACGGGGGAGTTGTCTTTTTTTTTTTCTTTCTTTCCTTTTTTCTTTGCTTCCCCTTCTTTTCTGCTGCCATCCAGATATATTTCCCGTAGCATATTCTTATCTCTCCTCTTGGCTGGTTATATGCTTTTAGACTGCCCACAGACTTTTGCTGTCTCTGTCCCCATCTTGTTTTTCTTCTTCTTTTTGTTTCTGTTTCTTTTTCTTCTCTCTTTTCTTCTCTTCTTTCTTTTCTTTCCTTTCCGTTACTTTTCTTTACTTCCTTTCCCCTTTTGGCTTGCTTGTTTCTTTGATGTGTCTGTGTGTTTGCGTGCTTTTGTTCCCTGTATGCTAGTCTGTTTCCTTTTCAGGGATACCTCAAAAAACAAACCAATGTATACATGGTGGAGAGTCCCAAATATCACTGACCAGGTAAATAAAATAATCAAAGGCACAACAAGAGAAACCGAGAGACACCATTAAAAGAACACTTTCTGAAACGACAGGCCCTAGACAATCAATGAGCCTCCTTTAATAGAGCAATACTAACAGGTGCACAGTGCATAATGAGCTTTTAAAACTGACAAGAGACAGAAAGCTAGCCAACATGACAAAATGAAAGAATTCTCCTCTAAAGCAACTCCAGGAAGAAGTCACAGTCACAAAACTGCTCAAAACAGGCTTAAACAACATAACCGAACAAGAATTTAGAACAATTGTCATGAAATTAATTGCTAGACTTGAAAAAAACATCAAAGAAGCTATTGATACACAGACTAGGGACCTGCAAAATAGCTGTGACGAGTTAAAAAAGGCTATTAATGAGGTGCGTAACAAAATGGAGGCAGCCACTGCACGGATCGAAGAGGCAGAGAGGAGAATAAGTGAATTAGAAGACACAGTTATAG
>CM053560.1:116105758-116201456 GCA_028646485.1 Cryptoprocta ferox
ATGAGAAACAATGAAATCTGGACATTCATAGCAAAGCGGATGGACCTCGAGGGTGTCATGCTAAGCGAAATAAGTCAGGCGGAGAAGGACAGATACCATATGTTTTCACTCATAGGTCTAACAGGAGAAACTCAACAGAGGACCATGGGGAGGGGAAGGAGGAAAAAGAGGGAGAGGGAGGGAGACAAAACATGAGAGACTCTTGAATACTGAAAACAAACTGAGGGGGGAAGGGGAAGGGGGAAAGGTAATGGGGGTTGATGGTCTTGGTGGAGGTCACTTGTGGGGAAGAGCACTGGGTTTTATATGGAAACCAACCTGACAATAAACTATAAAGTATAAAAAGAAAAAGAAAAACAAAAACAAAACATATTTATCTAGAAAATGAAACTGCAGGCTTCAGATGGGGAGAAAATGTTGGAAAAAGACATGCTTGATAAATACTATTATCTAAAATATACAAAGAACTCTTGACACTCAACAATAAGGGGGAAAAACCTAATTAAAAAATGAGCCAAAAACCTAAACAGACACCTCAACAAAGATATAGAGATGTCAATGAAGCATAAGAAAAAATTCTCTACATCATATGTCATTAGGGAAATGCAAATTAAAATGAGAAACATTTCTTAGATAGCCAAAATCCAGAACACTGACAACATCAAATGCTGACAAGGATATGGAAGAAGATGAACTCTGATTCATTACTGGTGGGAATACAAAATGGCACAGCCATTTGGGATGATAGTTTGGCAGTTTTTAGAAAACTAAACATACTCTTCCCATACAATCCAACAATCCAACTCCTTGGTATTTACTCAAAGGAGCTGAAAACTTATGTATGTAGCATACAAAAATCTGCACATGGATGTTTATAGTAGCTTTATCCATATAAGTCCCAAAATTTGGAAGCAACCAAGATGTCCTTCCATAGGTGATTGTGTAAATCAATTGTGATACATCCAAACAATGGGAAATTATTCAGCAATAAAAAGAAATGAACTAACAAACCATGAAAATATATGGAGGAGCCTTAAATGCTTATTACTAGGCCAATCTGAAAAGGCTACATATGTAGGATTCCAACTGTAGGACATTCCAGAGAAGGCAAAACTGCCAGGGATTGTGGTAAAGGAAGGATAAATAGGTGGAGGAGAAAATGTTCAGGTCAGTGAAACTACTCTGTATGATATAAAATGGTGGATATATGTTATTATACATTTGTCCAAACCCAGAGAATGTATATGAAGAATGAACCCTCATATAAACTATGGACTTAGGTGATAATGATGTGTGAATGTAGATTCATCAATTGTATCAAATATACCACTCTGATGTGGGACGTTGATAATGGAGGAGGCTATGAATATGTGGGGGCAGAGAATATAGGGGAAATCTCTGAATTTTCCATTCAATTATGCTGTGAACCTAAATTTTCTCTAAAAATAAAGTCTAATTATTTTGAAATGTTGACTTAGTTTTGACAGAGAGAGAGAGCATAAGCAGGTGAGAGGCAGAAAGAGAGAGGGAAACAGAATCTGAAACAGGCTCCAGGCTCTGAGCTGTCAGCACAGAGCCTGATACAGGGCTCAAACCCACAAACTGTGAAATCATGACCTGAGCTGGTCTGACGCTTACCCTACTGAGCCACCCAGGTACCCCAATAAAGTCTATTTTTAAGAAATATATATTGATTCAATTTTCTTATCTATTTTTTATATTTTGTCTAGAACCAGATTATATTTTTCTAGAAAAAGCTAATTCTGGATAAATTTCTCAGTTTATTGGCATAACGTTGTCGATATTAGTCTTACTTGTTTTAAAATGCCTGTCAGAGGTTATAAACCCTTTACATATCTAATAAACAGTTGTTTGTATCTTTTTTATTTTCAGATAATTACTCTGAGGTGTGTTCATTTTATTATTTCTTAATTATTTTTATTTCACTTTTTTTTATTTTAGAGAAAGACAGCGAGCATGAGCAGGTGAGGGGGACAGAAGGAGAGAGAATCTTAAGTAAGTTCCATACTCAACATGGAGTACAACTTGGGGCTTGATCCCACAACCCTAGAATCATGACCTGAGCTGAAATCAAGGGTCAGATGCTCAACTGACTGAGCCACCCAGGCACCCCTATTAGTTATTTTTAAAACCAGGTTACTATTTCTTGATTTCTGTTTTTCTTATTTAATATATTTCTACTCTTTGTTGTTCCTTCTATCTACTTAATATCTTTTCTAACTTCTTGAGATTGGCGATTAACTCATAAATTTTCCTTTTAAAACCTTTTCTAATGTAAATATTTAAGGCTACATGTTCCCCTTACATACACACAGAAACAAAGACACATAGACACACACATACACTCTTACACTAAAGATATTTAGTTCTCCAGAGATTTATTTTTAGTATAACAAAGATCAATCTATTCCTGTATCTGTGTCTATGTGTATCTCTATAACTATCATATTTATATACTGGATAAGTCTTGTTAACTGTGCAGTTCAAAACTTAGATATTCTTATGTTTTTTTCTCTCTTCTTAAACTATCAGTTACTGAAAGAAGTACATCAAAATCTTCTACAGTAATTATGGATGTCTGCCAATTGTCTTCATTTGTTTCAAAGATATTTTGTATTTAGTGCATACACAGATGTGAGATTTGTTATATGTTCTTTTTTTAATGTTTATTTATTTATTTTGAGAAAAAGTGTGTGTGTGAGTGGACGGAGGGGCAGAGAGAAAGGAGAGAGAGAATCTGAATCAGGCTCTGCACTATTAGCACAGAGCCTGGCTTGGGGCTCAATCCCATGAACCATGAACCAAAACGAAAAGCCAGATGCTCAACCAACTAAGCCACCCAGGCGCCCCATGATTTGTTATATATTCTTAGAAACTGTTTGTTTTTTATCATTGACTTTACCTTTAATTTTAATTGTATCTTTTTTCTTACAGTGTGTGTTGTGTTTTTTTGTTTTCTGGTTTTTGGGCTTGTTTTGTTTATTCCTATTGTTTTCCTGTTGCAAATACAGCCGTTCTCATTCCTGGTTCCTGTTTGTCAAGTATATCTTTTTCATTTTTTACTTTTTATTTTAATTAGTGTGTTTATTTTTGTCTCATGTACTTAAATTCTTTAAAATCCAGCTACTGGCTCTTCCAACCAAACAGCCAATAGCTGGATTTTTAAATGTATATAGCTGGGAAATCTCGGTACTTTTACCTAGCTGCCTAATCCTTTTACTTTTATCTTCTCGATTGCTAATGCTTGGTTTTGTTTCTACTATTTAACTTTGTGCTTTCAATTTCTCTCTCCTTTGATTGTACTTTTTCCTCCTTTCTTTGGGTTTCTCATGTTTTCCTTATTTTTTCCCCACTTGCTCCCTACATGTTTGAAAGTTCATTATATTATTCTTACATTTCTGATGGTTATTCTTATATTTTTAATGTGTATCTTACTCAAAAATGACAACTCTATGCCCTGCCAGAGCAACTTAAGTACAACTGGGTGTTTTACTTGCACTTGCTATCCAAGTACCGCCTTCCATGTTAATATTTTCCAGCATTTTAATCTCTTTGCTTTTAATACCTCCAAGTTCATCATTATTATTTTATATATTCTAATTTGTTTGTATTTACCTGATTTTTTAACCAACTGCTTTGCTTACCATCCCTTTTCAAACCTTGTTCCTAAATGTTTATTCTGGTAGTTTCCTTAATAATATTTCTGGCAGTTTCCCACTCCTTACTACTTATTAGTAAGCTTCCTTTTTTTCTTTCATTGATCCCAGGACCTCCTTAGCTGTGGGTGTTTTGCAGCTTTTAGCAATGGTATGTCTAGGGGCTCATTTCTTACTATCTACCTTTCCTCAGACTTGTTGGATGTCCTGAATCTGAGGATTTATGTTTTTCATCAATATTATTAAATTTTCAGCCATTCTTTCGGAACATGGCTTATATTGAAAAAAAGTGTTTCAGTGAAAAACTGTGTCCTTGCTAACACACAGTTCTGAGTTAGCCTATCATTGTGTTTGAGCTATTTAGCAGTTCTTTGTAAGCTCTAAGCAATTGATAGATGTATAAATTATATGCTGTCTGGTAGTGATTTAACTGATGGTGATTTGACTTTCTGTACCTTGTAGATAAACAAGTTTTGTGTCCACCTACAATTTATCTCAATATTCCCCTCCTCCATATAAATCTGTCCTGATTTAATTTCTCCTTTGAACTGGCTCTAATATCTGCCAGTTATATGAGTAAAATAAATTCTTTAATATGTGTTCTTTTTTATATCTGTATATAAGTCAGAATTTTACCTTTCTTCTGAATACTTTACGAATAATCTTGTGACATTTCTCCCACATTCTATTATTTCCTTCTATTGTACTAGCAAATGTGTGGGAACACTAATCTTACATATGAGAGGAACCCATACTCCATGTCTTGCAGGATTAAGTACATGGTATCTCTTGGGTGAATTCATGCTTGCATATCTGCTTTCTGCATGACCTCAGACATACTGTGCTTTATTATGATTATGATTATTTATTACAATTTTACCATATTTGCAAAATAGGAATAATAATAGTAACTTTCTCATAAGGTTGTTAATATATGTAAGACATCTAGACCAGGACCTGGCACACAGAAGCATCAAAGAAGTGTTAGATATTTTTGCAATTATTCACTATTCTCTTCATATTTTCCATCTATTTAACTTGCTATAATTCATTCAGGAAATAGCCTCTTCTTTGCGTCTAATGATTATCAATGCTTCCACTGAGCTTTTAATTTTGATGGTTAAGTTTCTCACCTCTGTTAATTTTGCTTGAGTTTTTAAAGCTGCCTTTTAAATGGTACATTCCAATTTTCTTGTGTTTTCAATTCTTAATCATGTTTAATTATTTTAAAATTATTTGTTAGTTTCTATTATCTAATGTTTAGATCTAAATCTGCTATTTGCTGTGTTTTCAATTTGTTTCAAGTGAGCTGCTTATGTTTTACAATTTTAATTTTCAACTCCTCTTTAGCAGGGTTTTTGTTTTTGTGTATGTATATATTTTTTATTTGAGTTCCATCTTATTTTCTTTGCTGTTTCATTCCTTATAGAGTCTTTGTACCATTTTCTGTAAGAACAAGAGCTCAAGCTGGTGTTGATGCAGCAACAGCACTAGCAGGAGAGGAGGGCAGGGAAGTGAGGGGACAGTGGGAGGAAAGAACAGAGTCCTGCGGCTTTCCTGTCACAGCTGTACAGCCCTTGCTCACAGACACTTACCTCCTTGTCCTGCCTTGTACTATTTGTCAGGCTGCAGAAAACACAAGGCTCAAACACAGATTTACCACCTGTGGAGATTAACAGGGCACATTGAAGCTTCCTGATGGGGAAGACTGGAATGAATCTTCAGTCTTTTAGCCCCAGAAGGCAGCTTCCCCCAGCATCGCCTAAAACAGGCAAGCTTCTTTCTTATCTTCCTGCACTGAAAGGTAAATGCTTTCTTAGTCCAGCTTCTCACTGACAGAAGCATTTCCAAAGCATGCCATCTTTCTCAGTTCCACCCCACCTCTTATGGGGCAAGCGAGAGGAAGCACATGTATACTCCTGCCTCGGTGGGTGATTAATTTTGTGACACAGAAGAGTTCATTGAACTATCCAGGGCCCCATGTGGGAAAGACAGAGATGATCTTCATTTTCCGAGGTCTGCTTGTAGCCTAGGCATTCATTCCAACACAGTGTTTTAGGTAGCCTATATAAATTGATGTGAAGAAGTCAATGAAATAAGAAGTAATTTTTCGTTCCTGAACTATGTAACCCATGATACCCTTTCAGGCTCTAGATCTATGAAACAAAGAGAAAATTGGAAAAGTTAATCACCCCTGTCAGTGGAAGACAAAGTATTCTGCCATTGGTATGACTATGCATTAAAAGACTGTAAATCATATGGAGATTTCTGCATGCATGTGTGTGCAGGGTGACTAGAAAACACAATGGTAAAAGGTAACAATATCCTACTCCGCTCACCTGTACTCCAGAAATCTCTGTGAGCTTGGGAATCCCCTAAATAAAAGGGGGCCTGAGTCCTTACTAAGGTAACTGGCTAAAATGTGACCACATTAATTTTTTAAGGGAGCTGTTTTCTTCAGATTGAAGATAGCAAGAAAATTGATCAACATGAATCTGAATGAATACAATGCCTAAATAAACTAAGCATATGCTTTCAAAAACTACCACTTGCTATGACATTATATAAAAAAAGATAAAAACATTTATATTGTCTTCAAGAAGTCAACCTAAAGATTTTGCCCATAATGATTTATTTCCACCAAAAAACTGAAGCAGAAAGGTTTATAATAAATTATAAAAACCAAACTTGGTTTACATTAAGTGGAATATTATACTGGAGGCCTAATTTCTTTTCTTTTTCCTTTGTTTTACCCTTTCCTTTCCTTTCTTTTTTTGAAAGTGTGCAAAGTTTAGGCCAAAGAGGTAAAATAAAAACAGCTGTTGGGAATGAAGGGAACCCAATTTTCTTTTTTTTTTTTTAATTTTCTTTAATGTTTAGTTATTTTTGAGAGAGAGAAATACAGAGCATGAACGGGGGATGGTCAGAGAGAGAGGGAGACACAGAATCAGAAGCAGGCTCCAGGCTCTGAGCTGTCAGCACAGAGCCTGATGTGGGGCTCGAACCCACGAACTGTGAGATCATGACCTGAGCTGAAGTTGGCCGCTTAACCAACTGAGCCACCCAGGCACCCCCCTAATTTTCTTTACGAGTAAACCAAGCTGGTATAACATGCTTAGAAATAAATTTCACAAAATACAATAAGAGCATATAAGAGCCTTAAAAATTCCATGTTTGGTCTGGAAAGTTATCTAAGATTAAAACAATTATAGTCACAAATGTGTTTATTATCATTTTGATAGAATAAAAAATAGAGCTCAGACTTTCAGTTATAGAAAGACATACTTTTGACTATTTTCTATTACCTGAGTTTTGTCCCCTTCCACACCCCACCAATCCACATATTGAATCCCTAACCCCCAATGTGACTATATTTGAAGATAGGGCTTAAAGGTTGGAAGGAGGTAATTAAGGTTAAATGGAGTCATAAGGATGAGGCTCTACTCCAATAGGACTGGTAACCTTATAAGAAGAAGAAATCTTCTTTCCATCTTCCTCCCCACCCCACCCCCATGTATATGCCATATGAGGACACAGTGAGAAGGCAGCAATCTACAAGCCAGGAAGAAAGCTATCAACAGGAACTGAATTGGTTGGCTCCTTGATCTTGGACTTCCAGCCTCCAGAACTGTGAGAAATAAAAGTCTCCATTTTTATGTATCCATTAAGATCACTTTGAATGCTTCTTGGGAGCAGCACTGTATATAAATAAATAAGAAATAAAGTTTAATGGCTTGAGGATTCAGCCTCAAAGATCTACTTTGGTACAAAAAAGGAAAAAAAAAACAATGAACAAACACCACACCCAATGTATAGTGCCTTGTTACGGCAGCTCAAGCTAACTAATCCACTATTCCTTCCATTAATTATAACCAAAAACTCTGAATATAATAAATAAATGTAAGGAGACATGAAAAGTGCAGAGAAGAAGGCAGAAGGAATGACATGAGGCCCCTGTATGTTCCATTTGCTTCCTATACTCCAAACTGCATTTAAGAAACACAAATGGGCATAGACCAAAACCAAACCAAACCAAACCAAACCAAACCAAACCAAAACAATAAAGCCCTGAGAAAAGCCTTCTCTGTGTAGCCCAGTGATCAGAAGGGAAGCCAGTTAGACAGAAAACTTTTAGACATTATTCATGTCTCAGCTAAACCAAAGAAGAAAATCACATTCCACTACCAACCCCATCAACAACAACCAAGTGAGGACTCTAGACTTCCAACCAAATTGTATATACCAAGAAAATATTATCCAAAAAAGCAAGAACAACTACATATCATCAGATAAAGTAGACATTAGAGGAAAGATAATTACCAAGCGCAGACATAAATTTACACATTGATAAAGTCTCAATTCACCAAAAAGACACAGTAATCATAAATTCATTCCCACAAACTGCAGAATATGTGAACCAAAGCCATATGGAAGTTAAAAAAAAGGAACAGACAAATCCACAGTTACAGCTGGAGACTTCAACACTCCTCCCTCAACAACTGATGACAGGACAAATAGAAAATCTGCAAGGATACAAAATAACTTAACACAGCCTCAACCAATAGGACCTAATGGACAGAAAATCCTTTCCCCAACAACAGCAAAATCACATTCTTTTCAAGATCCCATGGGACATATAGTAAGACCATATCCTGAGCTATAAGACAACTCTTGACAACATTTATTGAATTGAAACTATACAGAGTGTGATATGTGCCCACAAGAAAATCAAATTAGAAACAACAGGAAGTTAACAGGAAAGTCTCAAAACACTTGAAATCAAAACAAATTTCTAAATAATCTCTGAGTCAAAGAGGAAGTCTAGAGGGAATTCAAGACATACACTGATTTGAATGAAAATAAAAAATGCATATCAAAATCTGTAAGATGTAGGTAAGGTACCGACAGGGAAATTTATGGTAGCAAATGCTTACATTAGAAAAAAGTCTCAAGTCTATAATCTGTATGATCACGCTCCAAGGAACTAGAAAAAGAAGAAAAATAAATCTATAGTAAGTAGATGGAAGGAAATAAAGATAGGAACAAAAGTCAATGAAAGTGAGAAGAGAGAAACAATAGGGAAAATCAATGAAACAAAAATCTACTTCTTTGAAATGATCAATAAAGTTGACAAACCAGTATTAGGAATGAATCTGAGTATAGCACTACATGCCCTGTATACATCAAAAGAATGATAAGGGAATGCTATAAACAACTCTTCATATGCAAATTTGACTTGTTAAATGAAATACACAAATTCCTTGGAAAGTACAAACTGCTTAAATTTAACCAAGAGGAAACAAATAAGATGAATAGTCCTAAAATTATTAAAATGAATTAAATTAATAAATACCAAAAATCTTTAGTGAGTTCTCTAGATCCTGATAGTTTAATTAGAGAATTTTATCATACATTTAAAGAAGAATTAACACTAACTCTATAATTCACTCCCAGGAAGCAGAGGATGAGAGAATGTCTATCAACCAATTTTAAGAAGCTAAAATTATTCTGAAATGAAAACCACAAAGATAGTATCAAAAAAAAAAAAAGAAAAAAGAAAGAAAGAAAGAAAGAGAGAGAGAGAGAGAGAAGAGAAAAATAGAAAGCTATAAACTACATTCCCTCATAAATAGACATAAAACCCCTTAAGAAAATATTAGGAAATATAATTCAGCTGCATAGATAAGTAATCATACATATAACCAAGAGGAGTTTAGTCCATGGGTACAAAGCTGGTTTAGTATCTCAAAACTGATCAGTGTCATCAACCATATTAAGAGCCTAAAAAAGAAAAAGAACAACGATATCAATTGATATGGAAAAAGAGAGTGGTAATCATCCATAAAAAAAATTTCTGGGGCGGCTGGGTGGCTCAGTCCATTAAACGTCCGACTTCAGCTCAGGTCATGATCTCAGTTAGTGGGTTCGAGCCTCGCATCAGGTTTGTGCTGACAGCTCAGAACGTGGAGCCTGTTTCAGATTCTGTGTCTCCCTCTCTCTCTGCCCTTTCCTTGCTCGCACTCTGTCTCGGTCTCAAAAATAAATAAACATTAAAAATTTTTAAAAAATCAGAAAACTGGAATAAAAGGAATTTCCTCAGCCTGATAAAGAACATCTACAGAAAAACTAAGCTAGCATTATACGTAATGGTAAAAGGACTGAATACTTCCCCTCTAAGATCAGGAACAAGGCAAAGATACCTGTTTTTAACACTCTTAGTCAACATAATACTGGACGTCCTCACCAGGAAAATAAAGGAAATAAAAGGCATAAAGAACATAAAAAAAGAAAATTGTCCCTGTTTGAATTGACATGATGGTAGAAATCATCTACATAATTATGTAGAAAAATCCCAGGAAATCTCTAAAAAATATCTCAAGGTCAGATGATACAAGATCAACATTGAAAAAATAAACAAAAATAACTATATGTCTATATACTAGCAATAAACTGAAAACACAATACTATTGAAACTGAAATTACTATGGAAACTGAAAACACAATACCATTTATAATCACTCACAAAGTGAAACTCAAATATAAATCTAGTAAGACATGTATGGGACTTTTATGCTAAAAATTACAAAATGCTGATGAAAGAAATCACAGGGGATTTAAATAAGAGACACCTACCATGATCATGGATTGGAAGACTCAACATAGGGTGTCAATTCTCCCCAGAATGATCTGTAGGTTTAACAAAATTCCTATCAAAATTTCAGTAGGTTATTTTATAGATACAGACAAGGTCATTCTCCAACTGATACAGACAGGCAAGGGAATTAAAATAGCTAAACCAATTTTGACAAAAAAAGAAGAAGAAAGTGGGAGAAAATATTATTTGTTTAAGTCTTACTGTTTAGCTAAAGCAAGCAAGATACTGTGGTATTGGTGGAGGGGGAGATACAGAAATCAACAGAACAGAACAGAAAACCCAAGCATAGACTACTCACGAATATGGTAGTTCCCCTAGCCCTTATGCAAGGATAGGAAGATATACCTCCCTGTACATCTTTTTTTTTTTTTTTCAATTTCTTGTGAAGCTATAAAATACAGGTAGGATTTTTTAAAAAAATTTAATGTTTATTTATTTTTGAGGGAGAGAGATACAGAGTGTGAGTGGGGGAGGGCAGAGAGAGAGGGAGACACAGAATCTGAAACAGGTTCCAGGCTCTAAGCTGTCCCCATAAAACCCAACATGGGGCTCAAACTCACGAAATGTGAGATCATGACCTGAGCCAAAGTTGGACGCTTAACTGACTGAGCCACTTCAGGAGCCCCAAGGTAGGATTATATTTTTTTAGAAATTAGAAACTTACCAAATATCCAACCATGGTCAATTAAAATACATCCTCTCAATGGAATATTATGTCACCATTAAAATGGTTATTAGAAAAAATCCATGGAAACATGGAAAATGTTTATGATGATTGAAAAATGCAGTCATTACAATCACATAAAAATGTATTAAGTGGATGGACTGAAGGAAGACATGTAAAATGAAATTTAGCTGTTTAGGGAAGGAGGGACAGAAATTAAGCATTTTGACCTTGTCATGACCATTAAGGACAGTCTTTTCAAATATGAAGATGTCTGTCTTTAATTTGCCCACAATTTGAAGTTAGCTTTCATAACAAATAAGGGTCAACAAAGGCAAGATAAAAAGTGACAGCATGGATTGGAAGTTCAGAAAGAACTGCAACCTTCACACCCAGATGCTACTGCTACAGGTCTTCAATAAGCCTTTTATTTATTTATTTTACTTTGTTTAAGAGAGAGAGAGAGCAGGGGAGAGGGGCAGAGAGAGAGAGAGAGAGAGAGAGAGAGACTCTTAAGGACAATCTGTGCTGGGTGCGGAGCTGGGCTTGGGCGTGGGCTCAATCCCATGACCCTGGAGTCATGACCAGAGCCAAAATCAAGAGTTAGACGCTCAACTGACTGAGCCACCCAGGAGCCCCTTCAGTAAACCTTTTAGAAGAACCATCTGGAAGACCATAAAATGGAACCCATACTATGTTCTGTTTGCCAAGAACATCAAAGGACTATGTTATAATCATAACACATCTTGCCTGTTGATTACAAAATGTGTAAGAAATCCTGTAATAAGTCACTAAAGTTGTCTAGCATTAATCCATACCTCAGAAAAATGAGAAGCACCAAATAAGTACCGGAAAGAAACATTCAGATGGTTAAAATCAAGTTCTCATCGGTTCTTTTGCCATAGTCTCCAATGGCATGAGCATAATTTACCATTCAGTTGGTCTTTCTCTGGCCAGCAATAGGGAGACAAGAATATAACTGAGGTTAGTGTATTGACTGAAATTCATGACTTCCAGCCACCAAATTCCTGCTAGCTCCCATCTAATTAAAGGAATGCAAACTGGTATTAGTGCTCAGCAGGAGGCATCTTCCAAAGTTTGATCTGGGACCCTATGTGGAAGATTCCTGAGCTGTACTTTACACTTGCTGTATTCGACCGGGAGGAGGTAGAGATGATGTCTCCATTGTTAACAAGTACTCAAGGAGCCTCTTCAGTCAGAGCAAAAGTCAGAGAATCAAAACAGAAGAGTAAAAATGGGCAGCAGAATGTAGAACATGCTTATAGGCTACAAGGATTCAGAGGGCCACTGAAGGAACCACTGAACAACCTGAGAATTTTTAAAGCAAATCTACTGTCTCCTCATGGACCCTTTGACCTGATGCAAAAAGACTGCAGATAGGGTTCTAGAGCCTGACCTAGGAACCTTCCCTAGCAGTCCTGTTTTCAATGTCTGGGTGGCCACATGGGGAAGAGGCTTGAGAAGAACACACATTCTACTTCTGGCTGGTTTCACTCTTTGAGGTGTTTTGGTGAGTTTTTGTAGTTTTATTCACAATGGTATGACACATTTGTACCAGGTTTATTCCTCAGTATCTCACAGTTATCCTCACTATTGTAAATGAGGTCTTTTATTCCACATTGCTATTCACTAAGATGTAACTCAGCTGCTATCCCGTCTTCTTTGCTCTATTATCTTATTAGCTCAAAGTTTGTCAGCTAATTCTATTTTTAGATAAATAATCAACTAGTAGCAATGACAGTGTTATGTCTTGCTCTGTAATATTTAGATCTCTTATTTTTTTTAACTTTATAGTTTATTGTCAAGTTAGTTTCCAAATAACACCCAGTGCTCTTTCCCACAGGTGTCCTCCACCATGACCATTACCCCCCTTCTCCTCTCCTCCTCCCCCTTCCGCCCTCAGTTTGTTTTCAGTATTCAAGAGTCTCTCATGCTTTGTCTCCCTCCCTCCCTCTCCCCAACTCTTTTTCCTCCTTCCCCTTCCCATGGTCCTCTGTTAGATTTCTCCTGTTAGACCTATGAGTGAAAACATATGGTATCTGTCCTTCTCCGCCTGACTTATTTCGCTTAGCATGGTCCATCCATGTTGCTACGAATGGCCAGATTTCATTCTTTCTCATTGCCATGTAGTATTCCATCGTATTGATAAACCACATCTTCCTGATCCATTCATCAGTTGATGGACATTTAGGCTCTTTCCATGATTTGGCTATTGTTGAAAGTGCCGCTACAAACATTGGGGTACATGTGCCCCTATGCATCAGCATTTCTGTATCCCTTGGGCAAATCCCCAGCAGTGCTATTGCTGGGTCATAGGGAAGTTCTATTGATAGTTTTTTGAGGAACCTCCACACTGTTTTCCAGAGTGGCTGTACCAGTTTACATTCCCACCAACAATGTAGGAGGGTGCCCATTTCTCCACATCCTCGCCAGCTAGATCTCTTATTTTTAATTTGTTCTGGCGAGGGCCTTCCAGCAGACCTCTGACAGCAGGAATATCTGGCATCTTCGCTTTATCTGTAACTTGGATGTGGATCCGTCTAAGTTTTCAACAGTTAGCTTTATGTTTGTTAGAGTTTTCATGTGTATAGTATTTATCCAGTTATAAAAGTTTTCTCCTAGTCTTAGTTTGTAATGTGTTTTGATCAAGAATTGTAGCTGAGTTCAATAATTTTTCTGTCAATTGAGATTTTGTCTTTGTTTCCTTGTTTAATATGGATATGTAGTGAATTCCATTAGCAAACCTATCAAATTAATCTATCTTTAGATACCTGGGATAAAATTTATTTGGTCTTTTTCACTTAAGCACTGCTTGATTTCATCTGCCAGTATTTCATTTAGAATATCTGCATTCCATATTCACATGCAAGATTTGTTGATAGTTCTCTTCTATTGAGATGTCTTTGCCATGTTAATTTATAACAGTGGTATAAGTTTTCCATCTTTTATCCATGTTCTAGAATAATTTATATAATGTAGATTTATCTATTCTTTGAAGATGTAAAATTCAAATGTAAAAATGTATCTTTTAAAATGTAAATCTCTGCCTACCTTTTCCATCGTTACTGTATTTTTAAATCTATTCTGATTTTCTACTTTTTAGGTATATTTAGTAATTTTTATTCTTCTAGAAAATCCCCCATTTAAATCAGATATTATATGTGTGTGTGCATGTGTGTGTTCTTTCATTTATTCATTTAGGTTTTTTTTTTGTTTGTAAGGAACTGATTTTAGTTTTGATTTTCTTGTTCCTAAATGTGTGTTTGTTTTGTGTCTTTACAAATTATTTCTGTTTATGTCTTCATTAATTCCTTCCTTCTGCTTTCTTCAGGTTTATTTTGGTATGCATTTTCTAACTTTTTGAGGCACAGGCTTGTTAACAAAATTTCAAACTTCCTTGTTTTCTAATTTGTAGGCATTACTTTTACATATCTCCCTCATCTTGCTATGTTTGCTCTCATTATCATTCATTTCTTAAAAGATATTTCTTGAAAGGCTCTATATACTGAGATTAATCTGAGAGTGTCCTTAAAAAAATTAAGTGCAGGTTATAGATACATATGCAAAAATAATACTGTATCATAATCCCTTTGCTGTTATGTCTACTTTTATGGCATTTGATCAGAGAATATGAGCTATATGAGATCTATATTTTAGAATACACACTAGATATTATTTGTAATTCAAAAATAATTTTTGTAAATATTTCAAGTGTGTTTAAAATATTTTTTATTTATTGGGTACAAATCTATTTCTTGGTTCAGTCTTATCAACTATTTTATTTCGTCCTATTAATCATACATTTCCTAAAATTCTGGTTTTCTCCATTTTTCCTATGTATTTCATTAGTATTAGTTGCAAATATCTTGAAGCTACATTATTTGCCATGTAATTGTTCATAACCACTTTGTTTACTCAGTAAATTTGCCTTTAATCAATATAAAAAGATTTATTTTGTCACTGTTCATCCCTTTTTCTTTAACTTAAATTTTCATTATGTTGTTCCTTTTCATGCCTTTTATATTTTATTTTTCATTTGTCAAATAAGAACACTGCTAAATCAGGTGTCTTTTATGGCATTTTTCATACAAACCTTTTTCAATCCCTTTATTTTAGTTCTGCTGGATCATTTTTATTAAAATATGTCTTCTGTATATAGCACACCATTGGGTTTGGGGGTTTTTCTAATTTTATTTATTTAAGAGAGACAAGAGAGTGAGAGAGAGGGGTGGGGGAGGGGCAGAGGGAAAAGGAGAGAGAATCTTAAGCAGGCTCCACCCTCAGCACAGAGGCTAACCCTGGGCTTGATCCTACAATCTTGGGATCATGACCTGAGTCAAAATCAAGAGTTAGATGCTGAACTGACTGAGCCACCCCAGCACCCGTTTTTGTTTGTTTGTTTGTTTGTTTGTTTGTTTGTTTTAAACTCAATCAAAGAGTATTTTACTTTAGGGATTGTTATGGGATTTAAACCTATTTGCATTTTGTGATTAGTGACTATATTAACTTATTTCTGCTTTTCTCTTGTCATTTTATCATATGTTCTTCTATTATTTCTTATTTTTCTATTCCTGCATTTTGGTGTACTAGCCAAATTCTTCTCATTATTTATTTTGTATCTAGTGGTTTGGAATTTATAATACCACTTCTTTTCTTCTAATATCTACTCAAATATGCAACACATAAATTTACATGTACTTTTTTTTTTTAAGTTTGTACATTTAACAGGGGTATCTTTACCATACTCAAACCAGAGGACACCAATCTTCCATGTCACACTTCTCTGTATCTCAATCTCCTACTACCCAAATCTCTTAATTATTATTTTATTTAAAAATATTATCAAATATTTAAACTTAACTATGACTTTTAGTGTTTTCCTTGATAACAACTCATGACTGTGTTCAGTGCTTGCCTTTTTTTTGGGTTTCATTCCATTTTGCTGAGTATATCCTTGAGTATGTAAACCACTCATGTCTTCACAAATTTGAAACTATGTTAGTTTTTGCCTGGGTAGTTCAGTTCAGCAAAATATTTTCTTTTGACAAGAATTTCCCTCTAATACTAGAAAGTAATGCTCTATTTTGGCAAATTTGTTTCTTGTTACAGTGATTTTTCACTTTGAGAGCTTTCATTTTCTTTTCATCCTCATTGTTTTTAAATTTCAGTGTGATATTCAAGATATATGTCTCTTTTTGTTTACCCTGCTTAGTATTCAGTATGCTATTGGCACATGAAGAGACAAATAGAACCATCCCATTTCAATTCACTGAGGAAAAGATGAAATGCTCATTAAATCATGTTACAATCATTTCCTCTTCTTTAAAATGAAATTAAGGCAGAATCTTACCTCATACCATTTATGAAAATTTAAAGAAAAGCACCACAAAATAAAAAGCAACCTCTTTTGTTTACCTTAGTAGTTAGTTTAGTTTCATATAGACTTTTTAAAGTAGTAAATGGGCGCATGTGTAATCTTCTGGTATGGAATCCCAAAGCCATAGAGGATACATAAATAAAATAACAAAATAGATTTGATTCACTAAGAATACAAGATTTATTTTAAATAAAAGACCATGAACCATACTAAAAGACAACTTGAGCAATTAGCATTGAATAATCCTTCATGAAAGACTGGTATGGAAAGGGAAGGAAAAAGGAGAATGATAATCTCTAGGTTAATTTGTTTCTCAGGCTAAATCCATGTATATCTTAATGACTCATACCCAACACTCCTGCCCCAAACAACCAGAATGTATGTATGCATGCATGTATGTATGTATGTATGATATATGTATGTACTTGGTGTTGGGAAGAGTGATCAATCCAAACAGTGTGAGTTTCCAGCACTATTATCCAAGTTCTGACCTCCAGCAATTCCCTACTAGACCCAGGTAATGGCCCCAATAGTGCACCTGCTCACTGTAATTTGATGCTCTCCATGTGCTATTTGCCACATTAACTTTGGGGGATAAAACATGCGTATAGCACATGGTCTCTCTGACAGAGATCACTGGCCAGTGGGGAGGAAGGAGAATGTTAAACCTGATTTTTCCATGTGACGTGCTGCTTCGAAACACCAAGTCCCCATGGTACACAGTGGCCCAGGCAGGGCCAGTCCTAGAGGAGAAGCCTGGCCAGACTGAACTGAATTCCTGATTACAGTTCTTCCTGACCCTATCCTAGTCTTCATACCCTCCCTTGCATTCAAAGTACATGCCTGCAACATTTTATCTCTTGTAGGATTTTTCCCGACCACTTCTTTTAAAGAAGTATGTGTCATGGCATAACTTCATATTTTCTCACAAAAATGCACTACCTGTTCTCTCTAGATAACCACTGGCTCAAATTGAGGAGACCACATGAATTACTGTCTAAACTGAGTCAGTCTTAGAAGTTAAAGGGGCACTATTCACAGTTGTTCCAAGATGGCAGACAGAAAACCCAGGGCTGTTCAGGCAGACAGGTCTGGTATGGCCACCCTCCCACAAACAACTACTCCCCTCTGCCCTCTGGATGAGGTTTCCCTCTTCCAGATCTTTCTAAGATGCTAGGTCACTGACACACATCATTTCTCCCCTGTAAGATGATCTTCTGAGCCCTTGTCAATACCCACGAAGAAGGTGTTAAGCATTGGGAAAAGTGAAAAGTCCTAGAGTCAAAGCTGTGGTTCTGTGTACAGGCCATCTAGTCTCAGAAACAGATGAACTGGGGATTTTAATTTCCAGCCATGAAATCAAATCAGATGAGACCACCCAGGGTAAAGTGATTTTTTACCGATTACAAGTGCCTCCAGGACACTGAATGTGTGTCCTCTTAGAAGCACAGCATCTCACACATAGTAGGTCCTCAGAAAAATCTTAGCTGAACTGACAGCATCAGCCACATCATGCCTGTGGCACTGCCCTGCAAGTTAAAGTCCCCGTTTCTCCAGGCTTTCACATGCTCTGTGGGGCACGTTTTGCTTGGGCAGTGCATTCTGCAGGTAAGCCTCCCAGGGCATGCTGGGGAGGGCCACTTTCTCTTTCTTGAGTCTCCTCCTGTGAATAACAAACTCCTATGTGCTCCTCCTTGCAGGCATCCTTGAATATAGCCTTGGGTGGGCAGTGGAAATTTGCAGGGACCCCCACAGCAGTCTGAGGAGGACAGGCAAGGGCTGACCTCGGTCCCCACCACTTTGCTACCTGTCCAGTCCCTCTCTCAGGCAGCTCATGATGATGACTGAACTTCCCATCGAATTCCTGTCTCACATATTTATTACACAGACCCTTACAATCATGTTGGGTCTGTGTCCGATGTCACTAAGATCAATAAGCTCATCTCCAAAAGCCATGCTCTTGGACTCAATCAGTCTCGTGAGGCCCTCAGGGTGTCAGGGTGTAGGGAGGGGGCTGGCACTCAGTGGACTGGCCCCGCGCCACAGGCAGAAAGACAGTTTGCCTGGGCCATCTGGATGCAAAGCCGTCCCTAGAAAACTCTGCTCACTGCAGCACCTGGCCCTCTGTTTGAAATTCTGCTCAAACACTTGCACAGTGGTTTGCATTTTGTCATCCAAGCTCTGGCTGGCAAGGGATTTGGTGAAAAAAAAGTTGGATGTCAGATGCTTGAAACCGGGAAGAGACAGACTCACCTTTCCAGAATCTAAGACAAAAGAGAGGTCCAGAGAAGGTCTAAAAGCAGAGTCAACTCAGAGGGAGTGAGAGAGGAATTACTTTGCTTATATGACCAGAGGTGGGCCAGCCTGGGGACATGAGATTCTGGAGTCAGGCACACCGTGCTGGGTGACCTTGGGCAAGCGGCTGGACCTCTCTGAGCACCAGTTTCCTGCCCTGAGAAATGTGGATGTAAAGACTGACTCTGGAGTTATCCAGCCCTTTGCAGAAAGAGTGGAACCAGGAAGAGGTGCTAAAGATCCACTAGCGGCAGTCCATGCTGTCCAGTACAGACAGGCTGGGCTCCGAGTCAGGCTGGGGTAGACAGGTATCTAGGCTGACAGTGGCTGAATGACGACATGTGTTCATGTGCCCTCCCTCCCTCAACATTTCTAAGAAGCTAGAGGAAATAACAGAAGCAAAACACATCCACTGCCATCAGCTGGGAGAAGTGTACAAGTAGAAAAGAACAGGTAACTTCTGAACAAAATAACCATGGGACGGAAATCAGTTGATAGCAGAAGGAGAAGTCAGATGAAGAATATTAATAAGTATTTTGACAATTATTCAGAGAAAAAAAAGAAATGGAGTTCTATAGAAAGGATGCGAGACTCTCGCATCTCACTCATAATAAAAGCCAAGACCTCCAACACTTGGGCCACACCCTATCACTTCTCTGACCTTCTCCACCCATGCACTCCAGCCACACCACCCCCTTGTGTTCCTGGACAGACCCAGATGGCATGTTTCTGTTTCAGGGTGATCAAAAAAGATCTTTTTTTCCCCAAAGATGAAAGCGTGACACTTGCACGAATATAAACATGTGTCAAAGTTTTTACTTAAGTCATTAATTAATGAGGGAACAAGCAAGGTGTCATAAACCAATTCTAAGAAGCATCCAAAAAGCCAACACATACAAAGGCAGCCAGGAACATGGATCAGATCTGTTAACAGGAATCAGTCCACCAGACAAAATCCATTTGCTTCTTTACAGACTGGAGTCCTTTGCATTACTATTGGTTTCCTAGAACTTACAGAGTTGGTAAGTAGTTCAAAGACCATGACACAGTCCAAAATAGTTTCTGATAACCTGGAAGGTGTTTGTAACCACACATAGCATTCCAAAGGCTACTTGGTCATCTTTCTCTTGTCTGTTTTGTTCTCACATTTCAAGGCTTTTCACAACCTTCCCTGAAAGGCCTTGTGCACTCGTTATTCTTTCCATCAAGAACGTTTACCTTGCTGATGCTCTATGACTTGTTCCTCCACTTCCTTCTGGCTCTTTGGTTGGCCCATGTCCTACCTGAGGTTCTACCACTCCCTATATGCTCTCCCTGCTTTCTTTTTTGTGGAATCCCTGGTATATGGCATGTATGCTCCCCTCTTTTCTCTATTTGTCTATAGCACAGGGATTTTTGTCTGGCTTGTTCACTGCTGTGTCCTCAGATCCTAGGACAGTATGTGATAACAGCATGTAAGCCTTCACTAAATATTGGTTCAGTGAATGAACAAATTAAAAACAAACATCAAAGGGGCAGGGGTGAGAAAGGGGAGGTTTGTACAGACAGTTCAGAGGATGATTTTGGAGATTTACACATAGGTTGGCCACTTCCACTCACTTCTTAAAAACAGGTGACTGCTCTACTCTCTTCCCACCACATTTTGTTAGAAACAGCCTCCCTCCAGATTATGTCTAAATATTTGATAATGCAAATAATGCTATAACAGCACATCCTAAAACCTCATTCTCTGGGAGGTCCAAAGCTGCAAAATTACCTTTGCTTAATTGGAGATTCCTGCCGCATCCAAGAGCTGTTAACTCATATTCTTTTGGTGATGGCCTCTTATTCCCATCCCCAGCCCCAGACCAGCCACGACTGCACTTTGGGCCCTTGAACACCAACTGATTAACCTTCTTCAAGAAGCATTAAATTGAATGAGAGATCTTCTCCCTAAGATTCCATTCCTTATGTGGATTGATGTGATACCATGATAAGACATGAAGCCCACAGTGGGGCTACAGCTACTCACAAGGATGCAGGTCCCAGCTCTTCTCTGTTACCTTTGCTACCTGTCTCTCTCCTCTCTGCTTTGGCTGAGAACCCCCTAAGTCCTTATGAAGCTCTTCTTCCTACTCACTTCACTGCTGTCCACCCCCTCAGGAGTCAGGATTGGAACTTCAGTCAGGCAACAGTGACAACAACTGAAACTTGAGTGTTCAATTCATGTGTCCTGTAGCTGACCACGTCAACAGCTGTCCTTCTCAGACCCAAGGCCCTGCATCTGCCTTTTCTAAGCATCAGCAGCCCAGCTTGAGGCTTGAGGCTCTGACCACCAGCATGCACTCAGTCCATGCATGGGGGGAGGCAAGCAGAGCTGGTGTCAGGGAGCTGCCATTCCTGGAAGCAGCTGTCAATCTATGACAGAAGGCAGTTGACAGATAAACACCCCAGAGGTCTCCAGTGGGAATGGGTCCCACTGCCCAGAGCAGTAGCTTGCTTTTTAATGTGTTTTTAATGCATATATTATCTCCCCTCCCTTCTCTAACTCACTTCCTCTCCAAAATAAACCATGCACTGAGGGGCACCTGGGTGGCTCAGTTAAGCATTGGACTCTTGGTATCGGCTTAGATCATGATCTCATGATTTGTGAGTTTGAGCCCCACATCGGGCTCTGTGCTGACAGTGTGGAGCCTGGTTGGGGTTCTCTCTCCCTCTCTTTCTCTGCCCCTCTGGCACTCACAGTGCTCTCTCTCTCGCTTGCTCTCTCTCTCTCGCTTGCTCTCTCTCTCTCTCTTTCTCTTAAAAAAATCTATAAACCATATGCTAAAATACTTGTTGTAGATTGACTTCTGGGGGAACCAAATCAGTGACTCAGTGATCAGCACACAATTATTAACCCTCATAGGTTGGATCACATTGCACCCAGCTGTGTCCTGCATACATTACCCCCTCTCGAGGCTCTGCTATCAGCCACAGGGTCATGGGAATATGTGACATAAAGAGGGTTATAGCCAGAGGACTCTAATCTCAGAGGCAAACATGAGTCTGCAGATGTGCAAATGCAGCTTTGCACAGGCTATATGAAACGGGTGGTTGATACCTCATGTTCTAAAAATACAGAGCCAACAAAAACATCTTCAAATACATTCATCAACAAAGGTTCCACTATTATTACAGGATTTTCGGACTGAGAAGCTTAAGAATAGAGAATCCCAGAGAGGCTGAGGTAGCTGCCTACGGTTGCACAGTGCAGGCAGGGGGTAGGGATGGCAAGGTGTCACTGCAGTTCAGGCTTTCTTCTGCAAGCCGACTGCTGATAAGAGTGAGGTCTTTCATTCAGTCCAAATGGGAAAATCATGAAAAGCTATCCACAATTGCTACTCACTTTGAGCAAGACTGTGTTCAGAAAAATCCTTGAACTGCTGGCTTAAAGTACAGCAGAATAAAGCAACCAAGAAAGTACTGGTATCAGCATCCGGCAGGGATGCTTTTATCAGCGCCCATCCTCTCCTCAGAGCAACCCGGCCAGCTGGCTGGCAGCACTGTAACTTGTTCACCATCCATCAGGGAAATAAAGCAGCCCATCCCAGAAGTGATGCCGAGATGGCTGCTTTGCAATGACCCAGCCTCTTCAAAGCACAGAAAAATGTATTATATCCCAAAAACCATTAGTGGCTCAAGCTTGGATTCCAAAATCAAACCAGAATAGAGCAAGAAATGTGATGGACATGTTTGTGATGCTTCCCCTAACCTGAATCAATGCTCCTTTCAAAACCATGGCTTATGCAGAATGATGGCATGCCCCCCTCCTTAAGGAAAAGCTCCCCCTGCAAACACAACAATTTAATGAACCATCATGCAAGCCTGCTGAGAGAACATACTATTTGGAGTGCCTGGAAGCTGGCAGAAAGTATAAAGCTCAACATCTCTCAAAATCTCCAATAACAGAATATCAGAAGGTCAGGATCCTATTAAATTCAAGCCTGTTTTTGCTACTTCCTGTGTCAATTTTTTGGCTCAGGCACAGGTTCATATTTTCTAGCTTGCCAATATGATTTCCTTTCTTTCTTCTCTTGTTGTTCTTAGCAGCACCCATGTCACACAGATCTACCCCTTTCCCCCTTCTTCTTAATTCCTGCATTCCCCTTTCCCCCTTCCATCCTGTCCAGGCACAAATATTGATTAAGCACTCTCTAGACCCCCAGTGGGATGAGGCAGAGACCATGTGCCATGGGGGACAGGAACACCTTTCTGTTACACAGCATGACAGAGAGACACACCAGGGACTCAGTGGGACAGGGAGTCAAGCTGAGGTCTGAGGGATGAGAGAAGGGTGAGCATTCCACACCAAGAGGGGAGCTCACAGAAATGTCCTATAGTGGAAAAGAGTCCAGACACAGCAAGGAGCTAAAAGACAAACATATAGCTGGGGAGCAGTAGGTGTAAGAGGCAGCTGCAGGAATGGACTGAATCACTCACCCCTGCAGGCCAGGCCATGTGACTTGTGTCCAGACAGCTGAGGGAAGCCAGTGAATAGAGGCAGGGGATAAGGAGATCATTCTGTGTTTGGAAACTCTGTCTGCTTGCCTACCTACTCTCTCTCTCCCTCGTACCAGTCCCTCCAAGGTGGACTTAACTGAGTGCTCCTTCATTACAAATGTCTGTTTTGGTCCTTTATTCCCCCCTCAATTCTAATATGGCTTTCCTGTTTCACCTCTTGCCTTCCATAGAGCACACCTTCGTCTTCCTTTCCCTCCCTCCCTGTGTGTCCTAGAGAAATGAGGCTGACTTCTGCTTCCCTGATCCAGGCTGAGCCCTTGCCTACTCTGCACAATGGAGTGCACTGAAGGGGCTGTTCTGGGAATCTTGTGCTCAGTCTCTAAGAAGCCTGGTAGCTGCCATTTCTTTCCTCTCTGAGTACTTCCTGCCACCACACTGGGGGCTGCCTGTGTCCAGTGGGAAAGGGTCATGGAGAAGCAAACGTGGCACAGGTAACTGTCCCAGCTGAGCTCCCACCAGCATCTTGGGGTGTGTGGCTCTCCACATTCTAGACCATCAGAACCCCAGCCCCCTGCTTTTTGCCAACAACTGATTTAAACAGACAGGCCACCAGACGGGTCAGTCAGCCCAGAGCATGGTGAGAAGTAATATGCATACATTTTTTAAGACACTAAGTTCAGGAGAGTCTCTCAAGCAGCAAAAGATAACTGACACTGTGTCTATGACTGGCTTACATGTATTCCATAACCTGCTTGTGCTACTTCATGTCCATGTGGACATGCAAACCATATATTTAACAGTTACTTCAGAAAGGAAGTTCCATAGCCCATGTCTCAGAAAAAGTAAAGCAGAAGAGGAAGCAGCCTCCACAGATTCCATGATAGAAGCTGGTGGATATGGCCAATAGGAAGATGAGGAAAAGAAAAAAGAGAAAGATAGTTATTTAGAACTCAAGGGGAAACATGAGAGGAAAGGGGTTCTGGGACCATCAGTTGGGTCAGATATGGGGGGGTGGCATTATATCTGAGGGCCTGCTCCCTGGTTACAGCAGGTGCAGACTTCATCTTTGTTCCTTGAAATTCAGTTTGCATAGAATACATGGTAACTCTTCATTAGCCAGAACATTAGAAGCATCAAACATTTTATTTATTAGGTTTTGAGGCCCTACATATAAGTGATAAGAACCACCTCTATAACCTCATTAAGAGTCTACCACATTGTAATATCCTTTCTTGATTTCAAATGAAAAAGAACTAAATTAAGCACAATGTAAAAACATTATTGACATTTCTTTTTGAATTGTCATACCATCTTACTCTGAGCAGAAATCCTCATCACCATGCCTGTAAATGCACAACCACCATCACTGAGCATTCAGTCTTTGCCAAGTACCATACTAAGCATGCTAGGTACATCTGCAGAGTTATCCCTTCCAAACTCTGTGAAGCTGGCATATCCCCCATTTTGCAAAGGAGGAATCTGAGACTTAACGTTTATACACATACTAAATATTACAGGTAAGATTTATACCCAGACTTCTCCAATGTTGACTCTTTGTCCTTAAGCAGTCAACTGCAATGCCCCTGGTAGGGGCTGAGTTGTGTTCCCCGCCAAATTCACATACTGAAGTCCTAGTTCATAGTTGAAGTTCCACAGTATGTGACTGTATTTGGAGGCTTTAAAGAGGTAGCTGAGTTAAAATGAGGTTGTTAGAGTGGTCTCTAATCTAATGTGATGGTTGTCCACACAAGAAGAGATCAGAGAACACAGACATGTGCAGAGGAAGACCATGTGAAGACACAGAGAGAAGACGGACATCTACAAGTTACAGGAGAGGAGCCTTGGAAGAAACCAAAGCTGCAGACACCTTAATCTTGGATTTCCAGCCTCCAAAAGAAAATGCATTTCTGTGGCTTTTGTTATGGCAGTGCTGGGAAACTAATAACCCAAAGATTAGCCATGGGTTTCCATGTGGTTCACCTACTCAGTAGGAGCGACCACTTACTCTGACTTTAGACATATCTCAGAGCTCAGGTATCTAAACTAATTTAAGAAACTGAACAGTAGCAGAAAATCAGAAGGGAATAATATTCTTCTAGAAACGAGCCCAATGATTCAAATGAAATCTAAGTGCCAGCAAGAAGGACAGAATTAAAAGTCTACACAAGAAATAAAATCACTCAGCCTTCTAGAAACAGTCAGTGTAGGACAAACACATCAGCTGGTCCCAGAATCATCATGTGACAACCAAGGACAGTGGTCAATAGTCACACTGTATTCAAAGTCAGGAAGGCATGGGGCTTCCTTCCCTTCCAGGTAGGACCAAAGGCAGCAGTTGCAATTAGGAAATATCTTTCTTTTATATTAAGCTTGTTATCACAATCTAAACCTTACTGGGAAGATATCCTCTGGATCCCCTTATTTTGATTATGTAGCTTAGCAAAAAAAAAAAAAAAAAAAAAAAAAATAGTGCTTCAAGAAATTTACCCTGCCTGAATACTTGCCTTGTGGCATCTGATCTACAAATAAGACTGTCCTGGTTCACTGATGAATCCCTCATTTCTTGAGCTCAGGAGCAGGAGTCCTGCTCTTAGTCCATATTAGAATATGACTGTTATCTGTCTTTTTTCTCTCAAGTACTCCACTTGTATCACAAGCTTCTCAGCACAGCTAGAGGTGAGTGAAGATACTCATGCATTCAACTACAGGCAGCAGGACTCTGCTAATGCACAATGGGGAATGCATCAGGTGAGGACCTGGGTCCAAACAGTGGACTCCAGTCATATATGCCAAAGGCCAGAAATATGCTGTGACTATGACTGCTGCCATTCAGGTGCAAAGATACTTCCACATGCAAAAATACCTCAGTGTCAATATGCACAAAGTATATATGTACCTATAATATACAGCCCTATAGACATAGCCATCTTGGGCAGAGTGCTAGGTAATGCAAGCCTGCATGCCAAGGCAGAGAACATGGGAGAGGGGGACAGAATGCTTCTCAAATGCCTGGCCATTTACAAAGCATCATGGGCAGCAACGGTCCCAAATTACAGATAATGTGTTTGGCATTTCTATAAAATATTCAAATATGCTTGGTTGTTACATATATGCAAAAATAAAATCATTTCTCCTTCTGCCCAGTGTGCTTACCTGTTATAGAGAAGAATGTCTGGCTTCCAAATCAGGCCATCTGGGAAACGAACAGTCTTCACGCCCGGATACTCTGACATATTCCATTGTAAATAGTGATCTGTCCAAGACTAACACACACAGACAATGACATTAGCAGCACTTTGCTTCCTTGCCTACTAATATTTCTTATAAGGGATTATTAGAAACATTCAAGGCCAAAAAGAGTTCCAGATACTTATTTACATAATTGAATTGTTATCTACAAAATATACGGAAACTGGGAATTAAATAATCTCTTGCAAAATGACCGTGAACAGCATAAAAATCACATTTAAGATCCTGCTGTCACCATGACCACATTCAGACAGTAGCATTAAAGTTAATTCTGGTCCACTGCATGCCCTGAAGCCTTTCCCTCCCACAGCAGATAGGTTTTTTCCTAGCCAAATGAGGAACTGTTTTGCTTTCAAAGTTCTCTACTGAAAGGACACTTTGGAAAAATAAATTCACTTATTTCAATTGGAATAAGAACTAAGCTAGAAAAATGAAGAATATTTCCATGAAACAACATTGTGCAGCTACTAGGGATCCTCTCAAAAGCTTCTAAGGAGGATGTGTTTTTGGACTGGGGTCCTTATTTTCATGCAGGAACAGTGCTTCTGATGCCATAACCCCAAAATGCAAACACACAGTCTTGATGGTAAAACACTGAATCAGGACAAGAGTGAAGATGGGCGACTCAGGAAATAGTCATAAACACACCAATACAAGTGCATCTTCTTGAGGTCAGGCCCTTGGTTCTTGAGTGACCTTTGCCAGAGGAAGGCCCATGCCTGGGGTCCCTTGTCCCAGGACTGCACAGCCCAGCCCTACCTAGGGTCCACTAGCTCTGTAAAGACTGCTCAGGTAGGATCCCACCTACAGCTGCTATACAAACAGCACCATCAAGCCAGGGTTGCAGGGCTGGCCTGTTTGGACTCAGCACTTCCCACAAATGTGCCATAATCAGGGCAGACCCCCAGTAAACAACCCATCCTATATCCAATATCCCTGGGGCCACCCATGATCTGGAGCTCAGACCTTATCAGATTTAGAAAGGTATGTGATGCATCACTTCCAGCTGGGATCAAGGCAACATCCCATAATCAAACATATCATTATTTCTGCAGCAAAACGTGTATACTAAGTAAGAAAAATAAATGCCTCCACTGCACATCTATTTCAGTTTGATTTTAGACTCAGTGAGTTTGATGCAAAGTAACAAAAACAACATCACAGGGGACAAAAATCCTTTAATTTTCAAAGCTATTGAGATTTGGGAATTGTAGCCAAGGAGCTGTGGATCATCCCAGAACACGTCCCAGAGATCCCACCGTCCTCTGGAGAGGACAGGCAAGCCATTCGAAACGGCTGTCCTAGTTCTGGTACCATACAAAGTCAGATGAGAGGGAATAACCAGGTGAGTAATGTCACTTTATAGTCATGGGCCTCTGAGAATGAAGATTTGTTAATGTATAATGTGCTGAAAAATCATCTGGGGCATTTAGGATAGAGCCACCCTACTGATATTTCTGATGCAGGTAGTTGGTAGAGGGGAGAGAAGGAGAGAGGAGGAAACGCAAGGGGAGGAGAAGGACAGAACCCAGAAAGGCCAGTCTTGATGAAGCTGGTTTGTAGGAATGCCTAGGCACAAACTAAACTGTTTGCTCCAGCCTGCTCTGTCTCTGCACCATTTTCCCAGTGCTCCCTTCTTTTCTATCACTTACCAGGGGGATAAGCCCTTCCACACTCAACACCTGTGCCTTCCTTATCAGGATCTCATATCTCACCCTGGGATGCCTGTCACTGTCACTATTGCCACCATGCTAATCATGGTCATAGGGCTCCCAGCGAAGGTGGGCATGGCAGGCAAATGCCCATCTCCCCCACCTACTGAAGTGATAGGCAGACAGGGAGGGAAGGCAGGGAAGCAGAACCACTTGGCTGGTCAAACCTCTACCTCTTCAGATGGCACCATGTGTGAGCTGCAGGATGCCTCCCCAGCAATTTCACATCTCTCCCAACCTGAGCCATAATCTTAGCTGCATGTGTCCCGTGGGCATGTATCCTGACCATTTTGTTTGCTCAGCGTCATGTGTACACCTTGCCTGCCATGATCCAGGGATGCCAGCATGATTATTTTTCCTATTTATAAGAGAAGGCCGGGGCACAGAGAAGCAACATCCTTTCAGTCAGCCACTGGGTCAGGACTCAGAACTGCATTATTTGACTTCAAGAAGAGTGATCAGTAGGCTCTATGACTGCTGCTTCTTCCAACCTAATCTCTCTGCACTGGCAGATGGGGGCTGTTCATCTTCTCTGAAGGAGTCTCCCATCTGCTGACTCAAAAGCCAAGTTGGGTCTCCCCTACCCTCAGGACAGAAAAGGGGGGGCTGCAGAGAGCTGTGGAAATCAGGCAGACCTGGGTTTACACTAAGGCTGTAGCAGAGACTAGCTGTGTGAACTCAAGCAGGTTGTTAAAAACAAACAACTTGGGGCACCTGGGTGGCTCAATAGGTCAAGTGTCTGACTTCTGCTAAGGTCATGATCTCAGGGTTCATAAGTTCAAGCCCCATATCAGGCCTTCTGTGTTCAGTGCAAAGACTGCTTCAGATCCTCTGCCTCCCTCTCTCTCTGCCCTTCCCCAGCTCGTGCTCTCCTTCTCCCTACCTCAAAAATGAATAAACATTAAAAACAAACAACAACAACAAAAACACAGGCCCAAAATTACTTAGGCCAAGCCACCAAACTGGGGCTTAATACTTAACTGCATTTTCAACCTCCCACAGAAATCTAAATCTTAAAGGGCCAATCAGGAATTTTCTGATCAGCCTCAGTGAAGTCATCTGTTGGTCACAGGGCCCTCTCCATCCCCCAATGGAAGATGAGATAATCTGCTTGATAAACCCCCTGCCCTTTCCCCAAAGGTAAAGTTACCATGCCTGAAACAATCCTTTCTTTTCTCTTGCTTATAACTTTCTTGCCCCATCCTCCATCCTATAAAACCTCTTCATTTTGTACAATGGAAAGCTCCCTCTACTTGCTATATGGGGTGCTGCCCAACTCATGAATCCTTTAATAAAGATACTTAGATCTTCAAGTTTACTCGGTTGCATTTTTTTTAAACCCCCTCCCCCCCCTCGGAGCTGCAGCTTCCTCACAGGTGCTTGCCTCACAGGGCAGGATGGTGCTGGAAGGATGAAATGTGTGCAGCAATAGGTAAGTCATGTGGCCCTGGTAGGCACGTGGCAAATGATGGCTTAAAAAAAGTGGGGGGTGGGGGGCAGGATTCCTCCATTTCATAAGATACTACAGGACGGGAGAGCTGTAAAAACCAAGCTACAGGTAAAGGTGCAGAAGCCCCATCAACTGGGCACTGGGAGCCATCAACTGGGCACTGGGGCACAGAAACCTTGGGGCTGTGTGCCCTGGGAGCAGGAGACCCCACAGGTTTCCATGAGCATTTCTGAAGAATGGATGTGTAAAGAGGCTTGTAAATAATCACGTTCCAAAAGGAGCTTTTCTCCTCTTAAAGAGCTCACTCCCCACTCAGATCACTGGAGGGCAAGAGGCCCTGCACAAAATCTTCTACAGACAGTGCCTGGCACGTTGGGCACTGGATAATAAGTGTCAGTCTAGAAACAACAATACTCCCAGAGCATCTAGAAGAGTTTGTGCTTTTCCTTCTCTCCCTATTTCTATGGGACTCCTTCTCATTCAATCATCAAGATAGGATTATGTGCGTTTGCTAAGGGGACATACAAGGGAGGAAGGGGCCCTTGATATGACACACACCTTAAGAATCCTAATTCTCCCATGGGTCTCAGAATTGGCTCCCATTAGCACCTGCCTTGAGCCCATAGGAAACTTTCTTTAAGTGTGTGTGCATGTACATGCGTGGAAATATTTATAGCAGGATAATGAGAGAGAAGGGAACATTTTCATTGTTTTGCTTTGTTTTTAAAAAAGTACATTATGGTATAATAAGAAACATATTTGGTCTAAGTCCCAGGTTCTTGGCACAGGGTTTCTAAAATCTTGGGAATTTCCTGAGAACAGGAGTGTCTTATTATTCATATAGAGCCCCTTTTGAGCCCTCCAGAAGTTATTCTAATGAGGTTCAGTGACTTAGGGTGGGGCCCCCAGATCACCTCAGATTGTCAGCATGCAGCTGGTCATCAGAAAGATCAAGCTTTTATTAGAGGCTGGGAACCTTCAGCCCCACCCAACCTCAATCTCCAGGGAGAGGAGAGAGAATGGGTTATGAAAACTTGAATGACAAGGTTCAGAAAGCTTCCAGATTGGTAAACACATCCAAGTGTCAGGACAGTTACTAGCCCACAGAGGGCATGAAAGTTCTGGGCCTCCCCCACACCTTGCCCTATGAATCTCTTCCATTCAGCTGTTCCTGACCAGTATTCCTTATAATAAATTGGTAAATAGAAGTGTTTTCTTGAATTCCAAGAGCTGTTCTGCATTCAAACTCTGCTGGATAATGGACATCCCCTTTGCAGGTGGCATCTGACGTGGGGATAGTCTTGTGGGACTGAGTCCTTAACTTGTAGGATCTGATGCTAACTCCAAATAGAGAGGATTTACCTAGTTAGTGTCCAGAGAATCAGAGAATTGGTTGCGGGTGTGAAAGACAGCATGTACTTGGTGTTGGAAAACTCCATATATACATGTTTTGAATACTCTTCCAGTCAACTATTTTGATCTTAGATGAAGAAAGTGAGCCTCCTTCTTCCTCCAGCCTCCAACACTTTTTTCTCCCACTGTGACATAATGATTGAAATCACCACTAACTATGGGTCATTATGTGGGCCCTAAGCAAGCCACTGGCTAGCTTGTGTATGAACATAAGGTACAGCATTCTCAGAGATGAAGTGGTAGAGAATGCAGCAATTAAAAAGGTAAATGTTTTATAAATAAACATGGTTTACAACCTAGCATTCTACAATGTGAATGCTATTCATTCCATAATTAGAATCCATAATCAGGAAATAAAATATAGGGAATAAACATGAGGATGGGAAATGTAGAGTCAGAAGAATGGTTACAATTCCATAATAAGAGAACCCAGATTCTTTTTAAAAGCACAGGCAACTCTTTGGATGGCTCAACTGTCTCTTCAGAAACTTAAAAGATTCTGCCACTTCTTCTTATAGATTAAATCAGATCATATCTGACAGGCCTCCCAAAATGATAAAACTAATCTACAGAGAAACTACCCCAATTGCTTCCCCCTAGGAATAAGAAGAGGTATATAGAATAGCAACTTTATCTTCCTTCAGGTTATCTAAATAACCAGAAAGTCCTAAAAAATCAAGGGGAAGTGAAGGAAAGGAAAACAAAATAACAAGATGTAACTCAAAGGAGAATTAATTTATTTTACTTTTCTGCCCTTCTATTCTGACTGTATAGAAAATCTCTCATTTACAGAATATTGACCTCAGAGTTTAAATACGCTAGGAAAAAGATTATGTAGATTCCAATTTTCAGAACAGCAATTCAGCAACATGAAGCTATGGAAAAGAAAAGTGGCTGAAGGCAATTTCCTTGATTTTCTGTCCTATCCTGTCCATATTTCTCCCTCCCTTGGGTTTCCTGCCCTGCTGGTCTTCGATGTGGAGCTTCACTTCTTATTCATGCCTTTTATTCAGGCTAGGTGAGGCCAGGCTGGTCACCAGCTGGAGAACATAACAAGCAGGAATCTAGATGATGGTGGCTTTATAAATGGCCCTGGTGCAACTTCCAAGGCCCGCCACGGTGATATCCAAGTTCCTTATTTCCATGCTGTGGCCTCAGCAGGAATGCCAAGGCTTTCCAGGGGGAAGGAGCTTTGATTAGATACCGGTTAAGGTCTGTTCTAAATCCAAGATACCTGTGATTCCTTAAAATTCATTCAGAAGCCAGTGTTACAGCTGCTACATGAGCTACAGATGCCACCTTCCAGATAAATATGTCACCCCTGCTTTCTAAGGAGACATGCTAAAAAGGCACCCAGCATGCTTCCAGATGGTGGGCACGGGGAAACAAGTATTAATTAATGATGGAACATCTAGACACACCAATGCTCCCTGATCTTCACATTTAGAAGGGTCTATGCCTTTCCTTCTGTCCCTTCCATTTCTGTAAAGCAGATTTTCCCTAACTATGAACTTCACTGTCCACACCACCAGCTGGCCTCCTGCCATACTTCTAGGGAGTCACTTGTTAACAATATTTTAACCTTTTTGTTAGACTGTAAATTGTATAGCCTGATTGTAAATGGCTTAAAAGAAGAAACTGGGTTTCATCCATTTCTGGGTCCCCCTCACATGACCTACTTCAATGTCTTCCCCATAGCAGGCACTCAGAAAGATTAGTTGAATAGGTAAGTGAGATAAAAAGGTGATTTTTAAAACAAATGAAACTGTAGACATTTTTTCAGGTGCAAGAATTAATTAGAAATAAGCTGTGCTTGAAAGAAATTTAGAGGTTTCCAGTGACAAAGCAAGCATGGTTATTTATGGAGCACCTGAACTCAATGCAATAAGTAATAATCCCGTTACTTTTTTTCCTAGAAAACAACACTCTTTGTAAAAAAATTGCCGAATCATATTTGCTGTTAAAGATCATTTGCTTACTGAAGGTTAAGTATGTAGGCACCAGGAAGACAGACCTGTCTATGACCTAATATGCAGTGAGCATATATGCAGTGAGCATATTACGTGTTTCTCTATATATAATAAAAATGTCAGGGCGCCTGGGTGGCTTGGTCGGTTAAGCGTCCAACTTCGGCTCAGATCATGATCTCATGGTTCCTGGGTTCGAGCCCTGTGTGGGGCTCTGTGCTGACAGCCCAAAGCCTGGAGCACCTCTTCTGATTCTGTCTCCCTCTCTCTCTGACCCTCCCCTGCAAACACTGTCTCTCCAAATGTCAACAGCAGCTCTGTACCATAGAAAACATGGGGAATGTCTGGTTTTATAAAAAAAAAAAAAGGAAGCATTTGCATTATCTCCCAGAATTCCCAGAGCGTCACCTTATACTACAGTGTTCAAATGTGAGGTGGAACTGGCTTTATTTTGCATCATTATAACTTAGCCTTTCCTAGGTTCACCTTGAGTTTTTTGTTTCATTCATTCATTCCACAAAAGTTATTCCATGCCTGCTGAGGGTAGAGTGGTGTACAAATACAACTGGAGTCCTGCCCTCCCAGAGTACACACTCCAGATGGGGGATGGAGACTCAGAGCCAGAGAACAAATAAACAATACAAAAATAGCACAAAGTCTTTAAAAACAAAATGAAGTAGATTTATGGAATATATATATTGTATTCCCCAAAATTCTTATGTTGAACTCTAATCTCAGTGTGAGGGATATCAGAGGTGGAGCCTTTAGTAGGTAAGCATATCATGAGGAGACAGCCCTCCCAAATGAGATTAGCACTTTCTTTCTACCAAGTGAGGACACAACAATAAGGCAATTCAAAAGAGAGTCCTGAATAGAACCCAAGCATGGTGGCACCATGACCTTGGACTTCCAGCCTTCAGAACTGTGAGATGTAAATATCTGTTGTTGATAAGTCATCCTGTTTATGGTATTTTGTTATAGCAGCCCAGAAAGGCTAAGACACCAAGGTGAAGAGAATGGTGTGGGCTGGTAATAGGAGATGAGGGTTTGAGATAGTAGGGTTTGAAAGGAACAAGAGAAGACCTCATTGAAAAGGTGATCTTCAGGTAGATACTACTAAGAAGTGAGGGGAAAAAAAATAAAGCAAGTGGCTCTTGGGGAAAGAGACTTCCAGGCAGGGGAGCAAATGCAAAGGCTCTGAGGTAGATGATGTGTGTATGGTATCAAGCAGGGCAGGGAGCACAGCAAGAAGAAGAGGGCTGGGGAGGATGTAGCAGAAGCAAGGGCCTGGCAGGTAAAGTCAAAAACAACCTCAAGGACTTCAGCTTGCCACTGGGTTAGACAGGAGCCCCTGGAAGGATCTGGGCCAATGAGGCTGTGGCTTAACCTTCATCTTCTCTTACTGGGATCACACTGACTGGACTGCTATATTGAGAACAGACATTGCTAGTGGAGGTAAGGGCTGAAATATAAAGCCCAGCTAAGTTTCTCCACAATAACATCGGTGAGAAATGATGCTGGTTTAGACCAAGGTGGAAGCAATGGGTTTGATGTGAAGTACTTAGAACTTGGATCTGTTTTGAAGGTCGAGATCAGAGGTAGGAGTGAAAGACAAGATTTAAGGGTGACTCTGAGGCTTCTGATCTGAGCATATGAATACATGGAGTTACCATTTATCCAAATAGAGACAGCTATTATAGAGGCCAACGGCAGGCTGCCTAAGATGTGCCACGTTTGTCATGCTGATTATTTTAAATAAAATAATTTATAATATATATAATATATTAATAATAATTACTTAAGAGACAGCTTGTTCAAGAGGGACACTCAGACCCTCAGCTGTCCCCATGAAAGTGGGAAATAAATCTCCCCTGTGAGAGGTGTCTTCCCTGTATCAGGCGGTAGAGACATCCTTATCACCAGAGATAGATAATTTAGAGACAAGAAGACTGTATAAACAACCCTTGTGACGTTTTACTAATTTACTACCCCAGCCAAAATTCCTTTTAGAATTCCCTACTAATTAAAGCTCTTGAAGTTAAGGCTTTTTGTCCTGTTAACTCCTCAAGGATTTATTGTGTCTTTGTCTACAAAGTTTAAAAACTGTCTGCCTTTGTCATTTCTTTAGGTGTCAAAGTTGTCAAAGTCATTATTGGGCCTCCATGTGCACATAATAAAACTTTGTGGGTTTTTTTTTCTCCTGTTAATCAGTCTCATGTAAATTAAATCCTAGTATAAGTGAAAGACCTTAAAGGGTAGAGAAGATTTTTTCCTTCCCTTCACTGTTGCAGGGGGCGGGGGAGGGGGTACATGGTTTAAGAGCCCCATGTGGGGGGGCCAGGAAGGCAGTTGGGTTGGTGCTTTAAGCCAGGATACTGGGTGTTCTTACTCTTGAGACAAGGAATGACTCCATAGAGATGAAGAGACAGCAGAGGGAACTCAGGAGTCATGAGAGAATTAGTAGGAAAACCTAAGGACAGGTACCTAAACAATAAATGTAGAAGGATTTCCAGTAAGAGGGATCAATCCACTCTACTAAATGCTCCTGAAAGACCTAAGATAAGAAGGAAAATCAATCCCTGGAAGAACAAGAACAATGGTGTTCTACCCCTGATGGAGAGTGAAAGGATAGGGCTGGTATTGGCAGGTAAGGGATACCTGGGGTGATGGCAAAATTCTGCTTCCTGATGGGAGTGGGACTGAGGAGTTGAAAGAATTCCTGGCTATTGTTGAATGGTATACATCACATTGTATGCAAAATTTTTACCTTGAAAGAAACCCTCATCAAAGAGCTGCCTGAAACATGCAGGTGAAAGTACACCACTGTCTGCTAGTCCTCTTTGAACTGAACTAAAAAAAAAAAAACCTAGACTAATAGAAAGATGGATAGACAGACAAATATGGGATAAAGTAAGAATTAAAAAATGCTAATTACAGAATCTAAGAGGTGAGGATATAGACTTGCCATAAATTCAAGTGTTAGGTATGCTTGAAAACTTTCATCAAAAAATTAGGGAAGGGGGCGCCTGGGTGGCTCAATCAGTTAACTGTCCGACTCTTGATTTTGGCTCTGGTCATGATCTCAGAGTTATGAGTTTGGGCTCTGTACTGGGCATGGAGCCTGCTTAAGATTCTCTCTCCTTCTTCCTCTGCCCATATCCCACTCATGTGTCAACTCTCTCAGTCTCTCCCAAGAAAGAAAGAAAGAAAGAAAGAAAGAAAGAAAGAAAAAGAAAAAGGAAGAAAGAAAAATTAGGGTTGGGGGGCACCTGGGTGGCTCAGTCGGCTAAGAGTCCGGACTTTGGCTCAGGTCATGATCTCATGGTTCATGGGTTTGGGCCCGCATCAGGCTCTGTGCTGAATGCTTTCCCAGAGCCTGGAGCCTACTTCAGATTCTGTGTCTCCCTCTCTCTGCCCCTCCCCCACTCACACTCTATCACTCTGTCTCTCAAAAATAAATAAATACAAAAAAAATATTAAAAAAAGAAAGAAAGAAAAATGAGGCAGAGGGAAAGTTATTCAGAGCATAGCATTCACAACCCGGGGGTTAGTGGTTTTGCTCACCCCAAGCCAGGAAATGGTGAGTTTAACTGAGAATGCATAGGAAGAGAATGGGGACAGTTGGGGAGGACCCTGCTTGAAGGAACATTGCTATAAAGGTGAGAAGGAAACCAGAGTCACTGAGGAGGGTTAATGGGGACAAACTGCAGTTTGTATGCTAATGAGAACAACCTGTAGACATTATGACAGGACTTTAGAGGCAACAGGGACAACTGTGGCAGCAAGGCTCTAAGCAGGCCCCAGAAGAGGGAACCTCTTCCCAGGAGGGAGGGGCCATCTCCAAGGGGAGCACAGACCCAAGCCCAACATGCCCAGACAAAAGGAGGGAAGCTAGAGCAGGTGTGCCCAGGCTGAGTGTAGGATGTGCTCACTAAAGAATATTGCTTTAAATCCTACAGGGAAATCCATCAAAGGCTCTGCTTTATTCATTACAGGCAGGTTCTGTGAGGGATCTCATGTATAGCGAAGTCTGCTCCGGGGACAGAGCAGATGGTTTTAAGTCAATCTGTTTTCTATCCCTCAACTTCCACTTGCATTCCCACTAAACCTTACCTGCCAACAACCACCTGGGAATACCCCTTTCCCCACATTTACTTCTCTGATTTCTGCCTTACAAAGGAAGGGAATTTCCCTTATCTCAACTACTGCCTTGGGATATGACCCAGGAAGCAAACAAAAGGCAGATACAAAATACCAGTGTCTGTGTGAATTGTGTTAAAAATTGGGTGACAAAAACTTTCAAAGATCAGGTAGGTTTTAATTCCTTGCTTTCAACAAAATTGAAGGAGAAACTAAGCAAGCTGTCAGCTGATACATTCCTATAAAATTATATTATTTTGGGCATGTAATTTGGAAGAAGTTCAAGAAATTAACTAACATTGCTAGAACAAAATGCCTTTCATGATGAATGATACAGTACTACATCTATTTTAAAAAATCCTAGAATTTATGGTGAAATCTGCATCAGTGTCTCATTTCTAGTAATTAAAAAAATCATTGTCTACAAACACATGAATTAATTTAAAACAAACCCTCATTTTTGGTAGAGAGATGAATGCCACCTTGAAGAATTAAGTACCAATAATCACTGTAATCTTAAATCAATCCAGAAGAAAAAAATTTAACACTTACTGTCTAAAAGGTAATTTTATGTAAATATCTACATTTGAGAGAACCAAGACAGAGTGATTGATAAAAAACCTGCAAACAATAAAAGTGGAATAATAAAAGGAAGGGACTGTGCAAGATATCTGCAGCTAGAGAAGGCCTTCTTTATATATTTCTTAAATGAATGATATGGGCATCAAATCATTATGGTATTTAGATTCCACTTAAAATAGAGACTAACAGTTTTACTTTTAAATGCCAATATTTACAATTTTGAATTCTGAAGAGACATCATTTGCAATTCATTAAATTTAGGTGAGAATTTTAGATGACAAGCTAAAAATACATGAATGGAATACAGCATTTCATAATTCTTGAAGGGGTCACCAGAGCACTAAGCATGACTGTGTCAGCTTCTGGCTTGGGCAACTCTCTAGGATTCCCATTATGTGCATCGAGAGGACACAGAGAGTGAGGCAGGTGCTCCTGAGCCCTGGGGACCAGTTATGGTGTAGGTTACATACAGGTTACTGACAATGTGGATCTTCATCTTATTACTTGTCCTGCATGAAGTGCTTTTAAAATTTGCCCAAATAACCCTCTAGTGAAATACATGCATGCACTGAGCACTTCAGGATGCAGCAAGAAACACCCAAAAGTGGACGTTCTACTTCACATACCAACATTGACATGTGTGGAGTTAGGGAGGACAGACTGACTCTTCTCAGGGGCCCTCTGCTTCCCCTGCATTTTAGACAGGAGTATCTGAGAAGCACTGCAGGAAGACCCACAGGAGAGGACTGCCCTTGTCTCAACTTACCATTTGCAGCCAAATGTTGGTGGTTAGAACTTGGTTCTTCTCATCCTTCAAAGAAAAAGAAAGAACCATAAAAAAGGCTTATATGGTTTACAAAAGAGGGATTGATACCATTATTCATGCAGGAATCATACTACTGGGGCTGTGGGAATGCGTGGAAACTAGGAGGCACCGAGCACTTCCAAACACACTTCAGCAGCATTTCCCCAGAGTTAAGCTTTTCTCTTTATTCTGAAGTAACAGACATTTATTATAAAGCACTTAAAAAATGCAAAGTATAAAGAAGAAAATTAAAACCTCACAGCCCCACCGTCCAGAGATGACACTTCTTAATGATTTAGCTTACTTTCCTTTGTACCCTTTACAATGATTTATATGCTTAAAAAATAAAGTTGGGTACAAATTCCAATTTTGCAACATCAAGTTTATTACCAGAACGTATAGAGTTTTAAACAAATATAAATATCTCATACTTCCCTCCCCCAGGAAAGGGAGTATGACCTATGACAGCTGTTGCACCATATGCCAATGGTAGTGTGTGGGCCACATTTCTCCCTGGTCCCTGTGGATCTGCCTACCTTTTCTCTCATCTTTTATCTACCAGGAAGCATGCCTGGCCCTTGACACACACCTGCAAGATAAATTCTGTCCTGATGAGCAAACCAAGTTTCAGAAAGGTGAGGCGACTTTATGAAGGAACTATTCAAACTTGGATCTTTCTAACTCAAAGCCCATTTTTCCACATTTCCAAACCACCTAAGGGTGGAATCCAGCAGGATGTCAAGTCTGTGCTTTAATCAGAGCTTGGGATAGTGTACTAACCATGGCTCTGTCCCAGCACAGGACACTTAAAGAAAATTCTAGTCAACAACAGCTGTTCCAATTGGGATGCAAGCAGTGTTTTACTACAGCTGATCAAGCCTAACATGGCCTAGCAAAAGCCACTATGCACAGACCAATGACCAAGTTCCATGCAATAGTTACACTGAGATAGTGGTATTCAGTACTTAGCACTCAATTCCCACCCAAAGGACTCTGTAAATTGGCAACTGCCACTCACTCTAGGAGAAAGTATTTATTAATGATGACAAGCAGAGTGCCTAGAAGCTGAGACTGTGAGCTCCTCTAGCAGGAATCATCTGGCCCAGGTAAATGATGGTATACACAAAAACAAAACCAATGGCAGAAAGAACAAGGCATCTGCTGGGGCATGGTCATAGGGAGGGATGCAAATGAAAAATAAATGCTGTTTCTCATTAAAATAAAAATGTATTTAAAATGTAAGGAGTTGGCAAAGATTCTTTGATGGATCAATGCGCTGGCCCAGCAGCTCACACTCTGAGCACATTTGAGATGTGAAATTAGGGAGCAGGGAGGTATCTGAATCCTGAAGAAAGAATAGGGCTGCTTGGGGAGGGACAGGGAACAATGTCCTAGTAGGGTCTCAGGTCACAGCTGCATCCAGAAGTAGATGTCAGTTTGGTTACAGGAAAAATACATCCTATTTTCCAAAATAAAATATGGCAGAGTCTTCTGGGTGGAAAAAGTTATGGAGCTAACATTTCTCTGTACAAATGTACTAAGCAAATGGTCCCCGACAGAGCCATATATTTAAACTGCACAAGTACTCTAGTTCTGGTTCAATCTTCAATATTATTTGAAAGCATCAGTAAACTCTTTTAAGACATACATCCGCTGCGTCAACTTATTAAGGAGTTGTTGTTTTTAATGGACTTAAAATTAGCCAGTGTTCCATTTGGGTGGCTTTCCTTCTTTTAATTGCATCTGTGTCTTAAGCTTCTGAGAAAAAGGCTTCTGTGGTTTGGGAGCTCAATTACTACCAATCTAATTAAAAGGCTTTCTTCTTTCCAACATTCGAACTGAAACCTCATTAGAGTGAAACAGAATTTCTGTGGTGTGTAGCAGCATGGGACTGAAGTGCAGGCATTTCAAACTGTAATCAACACTGAGCAGCAGCCAGCCACCACTGGAGAGCACAATGATGCCAGGTAGGGGAGCCTTCCGTGGAGATTTGAGAGGACCAGCCTGCAAATCAGCAAAAGTGTACTGTCTGCATTCCCAGAGTAGGTCTCTTTCCTCTCCGCTCCCATCCCCGGGCCACACGCTAACTGAGGCTCTCAGCTTTCTCAGTCTGCAGAGACAAGATGTCCTACCTCTTCACCAGTCCCGGGGTGCAGCATCTCTGCCACACCACACATTGAATGTTTGTGTTCCCCTGAAATTCACATGTTCAAATTCAACCCCACTGGGACAGTATCTGGAGGTGGGACTTTTGGAAGGAGATTAGGTCATGAGAGTAGAGTCCCCATGAATGGGATTAGTGCCTTATAAAAGAGACTCTAGAGAGCTCCCTCACTCCTTCTGCCATGTGAGGACATAGGGAGAAGATGGCTCTCTATGAACCAAGAAGCAGGTTCTCACCAGACACCAGATCTTCCAATGCACTGATCTTGGATTTCCAAACAGCATCACAACTGTGAAGAAAAAATGTGTGTTGTTTAAGCCACCAAGTCTGTGGTATTTAAGTTATGGTAGCCCAAGCTGGCAAAGACCACTCACAGTCTGACCTCCACTCAGCTCCAGATGGAGCTCTCTGCCCTTCTCCAGCTTCGCTGATCAAAGAGTGAAGACTAATGTTCTCAGTGCAGCACACAGCCTGTTCTACAAGCCATAGTCCAGCCAAGTATTCATTCATTCATTCATTCACTCATTCAACAAATTTTTACTGAGTACTTCCTGTCTCAGGCATTATGCCATCCAGACATGTAGAGTAGGAATTGGACATTGTTCTTGAGCTCATGGAATACAAAATTACACAACTCAACTATGATATAAATTCAAAAGGTGATAGGAAAAAAACAAGGCACCTTCAGAGAGGATGACAGGGGTAGACTCCCAAGGATGAGCCTTGACTTTTACACCCTATGATACTGGAACACTGAAAGACATGGATCCCTCATGCCATCACCTGCACCACTTGCCCTTTAAGACTTTGGATCATTTTCCTTGTTCAGATTAGAAGATATTAGTTAACCATGTTAATGATATACTATTTATGCTTGTATTAAATTATTTTCTCTATATGGAAAAAAAAAACTCACTCCTCCTCACCTCCCAGGGCCTGCCCTGCCCCACCCCTTCCTCCTTTCTCCTGCTCCAGGCTAGGTCCAGGCAGGCAGCCCCGGACTGAGGCTGCCTCCTGGCTCTCCAGGGGCTCCAGCATGGAGCCAGCAACTCAGACAAACCCTGGCTTTGCATAGGAGAATGAGGGGCAGTGAGGAGAGGCAGATTTCAGTTCAACATGAGGAAGAATCTCCCTGGCCTAAAACGGTTCAGCCTACTTCAGAAAGGACGTGGCAACCAGCTCCTGTAGTAATAAACAGAGAGGACAGCCACCTGCCGGGAGAGGACACCAACACCCTTTGGTGGCCCTCCGAGGGTGCAACCCTAGTGACCTAGGGCCTATGTAGACTGCAGGGGCCAGGTCTCCTACACACCCCAGTGCCCACACTCACACCTCCTACACCAGCTTCTTGCCCTTCCTTCCTGCCACTCTGAGGACACCCACAATGCCCTGCTTCCTGATCCTTCTGCAAGAGGGCTGAAGGCACAACTTCAGCTTGCATTCAGTTGCCGTGCCTCAGGGTTTGTACATCACTGTGCACGCTGAGGTGATGTGGAGAACTGGGCATGGAGACTGAGACTTTTGGTTTAGAAAGTTGGCAGATGGATCTGCGGTTCCCAGATGTCTCTCTGGCCTAGGGCATTAGGATGTTCCTGGCAGTATATACAGGGGCTCCACTCCCTCTTCCAGAGTCTACTCATTATACCCAGGAGGGAAACTTCCTTCCCTCTCATCTAAACATACTCCACTGACAGCAAAGACACTAGCCTCCTGCACTGCCCTTGAGCTTGTTTAAATCCTGAACCAGCTGATGAAGTTGCATTCAGTAGTCTCTTTCCTCATGAGCTGGATGTCACACTCCTCAAACACTGGGATTCCTGTGGGAGGGGGAATGATATCTCCAAACCCTAGATCAAGGGCCTTTGAATAAATAACCAGCAAGCAGCACAGAATCTGAATATGGTTTCAGTGATGACCCTGCCTGGCAGGACAGCATGGCAGAGCAGACCCCATACTAGCGGAAGGGGCTCCAGACTCCAATCTCAGCCCTCCAATCTCAGGCACTCAGTTTCTGTGGGGTTCAATTTTCTCTCCCAGGAAATAAGGAGATAACAGCTTTCCCGACCACCGCCCAGAGTGGGAGAGGTGAGGGCAGCCTCATACAAGCTGTGACATGTGACTCAGTGCCAGTGGCTTTTCCCGTGGGGCTGCCCTCACACACATAGTTCTCTTGCAAGACCCACACTTCTTCCTGACCCGGGGACCAAACGAGAGGAGACATGATCCATGGTTGCATGGAATCACAGGAGGCCCTTGTAACAAAGCACCCCCATAGCCAACTAGTCTAATGCCTCATTTTTTTCTTAAATCTCAACACTTCAAAATATCATTCAGCCTTAAAAAAGAAGGAAATTCTGCTATTTGTGATAGCATAGATAAACTTGGAGGACACTATCCTAAGTGAAATAAGCCAGATATAGAAAAACAGGTAGTATATTATTCCATATATATGTGGAATCTAAAATAGTTGAACTCACATAAGCACAATGTAGAAAGGTGGCTACCAGGGGCTGGGGGAGGGGAGATGGGAGGTCTTAGTCCATGGGGACAAAGGTTCAGCTCTGTAAGATAAATAATTCCTAGAGATCTCCTGTGCAGCATGGAGCCTATACTTAACAGTGCCATATTATATATTTTAAAAATTTCTAAAAGGTAGACCTAATGTTAAACTTCATCACAGAAATTAATAATGATAATAAATAAAGAGGGCAGGAGGAAATTTTTGAGGTGATGGCTGTGTTTATAGTATAGATTATGGGGAGGGTTTCATAGGTATATACTTGTCTCCAAACCTGTCAAATTGTGTACATCAAATGTATACAGCTTTTTGTACATCAATCATACTTCAATTAAGTGTTTTTTTAAGTACACTTTGATTTAAGTAGCTATGCTTTTTGAATCAATCTCCCAGAATAATCATGTATCTTCTTTGAGTACAATGGTTCTGATATTGTGTAATGTGCTATCTTGCATTTCATATAGCGATTATTCTTCTGGAAGTTATACAGCAACATTATTCAACATTATTTTGCAGAGCTCGCAACACTTTCTCTTTGCTTTTGTGTAGACACAGAAAAAGTAGATAACAATATATCTCACTCTGTCTAAATTCTTGTTTGCAGAGAAAATTGCTGGATAACATAAATTCCTATTTGTGTAGTCTCTACAGTTCATAGCAAGGATTACTTCTTTTATCTAATTTAAGTTTACATCAACCATATTTTTGTCCTAGTTTTACAGAATAATAAACTGAGAGTCTGTGATCTCCCCTAAGTCAGCAAGGTCCTAGGTCTGACAAAAAACTCACATCTAGAATAAGAAATAAACTCCTACAAATCAATAAGAAAAAGGCAGACAATCCAAGAGAAAAATGGGCATAAGATGAACAAGCACATAATTTTCACCACAAAGAATATCAGTAATAACATAGCTAAGGTGCCTCAGTGGCTCAGTCAGTTGAGCATCTGACTTTGGCTCAGGTCATGATCTTGTGGTTCGTGAGTTTGAGCCCCGCATCAGGCCCTGTGCTGATAGCTTGGAGCCTGTAGCCTTCTTTGGATTCTGTGTCTCCCTCTCTCTCTGCCCTTCCCCCTAGCGCTCAGTCTTTCTCTCTTTCTCAAAAATAAACATTAATTTTTTTGAAAATAACATAGATAAACCTTCAGTACACATTTGGATTCTTCCAAATGTCATGTGTGGATGTGCACGCACACACACTTTTTTTAAAAACTATTTCAATCTTGTGACAACAACCCAGCAAAGTCAGTACTGTTATTCTCATATAATGATGAAGATAATGGGAAGGCTTCCAAATTTAACCTATTATGTCTCTGTTCTGTTCCAATGTTTTTCAGTAAGCATATATCACCTTTATAATCAAGAGGGAAGGGGTGCATAAAGATATCATCTGTGAAACAAAATAAGCTCCTAGCTCTGGGTCACACAGCTCAGTGCAGAAGCTGAGATCCAACCCCTTATCTTTATCTGTTCATCTCAACACCTGTGTTTGAGGCACCATGACACTCTGCTCTGACTATCATAACAGTGAGCACCCTGGTGATGCTAACAAAAAATGGTTCCCTTTGGTATCTATAAAGCAGAGAAATTCTCAATTACCATCTGGAAATCTCCGAGGTTCTGAGATGCTTTACAGGATCAGTGAAGTCAAAACTTTTTCCATAATCATTAGAAGTTATTAGGCTGTTTCCCCCTCATTTCCTCATGAGCACTGAGTAGAGCTTTGCAGAGACCACATGGCACATGATGTCAGCAGCAAACTGAATACAGAAGCAGATAAGAGAATCCAGCTGTCTTCTATTAAGCTTGGCGTTTAGGAGATTTGAAAAATATAAAACAATGCCTCCATTCTCAGTAAAATTATTTTGATTGGGAAAAAATAGTTATTTTCTACAAAATATTAGTTATGTTAACATTGCATGGGTTTATTGTAATTTAAAAATGAATTAATGAACTTGAACCATTTTCTTAGTTTTCATTTCTAACATGGTAAATATTGATAGGTATAACCCACATAAAAAATGGGGGGGGGGATTCTCAACAGCTTTTATGAGAGTAAAGGGGTCCTGAAGCTCAAAAGTTTGAAAGCCACTGGTATTGGGCTGGGCATTCATAAGACACCCTATTCCTTATACCTAAAGACCTGGTCCTCTCAGGGAGTAGACCCCTCCCCCATCTTTGTTCTCATTTGGGGTTGCTCATGGTCTGTGTCTTAAGAGTGCAAATGAAAAATCTAGGTATCCCAAGCAGACCTGGTTGGGTCACCAATGAGCTGTGTAGACTTGGAGTGGTCATTGAGCTTTTCTGAGACTTGGTTTCCTATATGTAAAAATAGAAAACTGAGGAGTGCTTGAGTAGCTCAGTTGGCTAAGCGTCAAACTTGGTTTTGGCTCAGGTCATGATGTCACAGTTCACAAAATTGAGCCCCGTATCTGGCTCTGTGATGGCAGATTCCCTCTCTCCACCCCTCCCAGTTTGTGCTCTCTGTCTCTCTCTCAAAATAAATAAATAAATATTAAAAAAAAATAGGAAACTAATTGCCACATCGCAAGCAAGTTGCAAGGATTAAGTGAGTATCACAAAAAAAGTGACTAAAACATAGTAAAACTTTCCACCTTTCAATGATCAGGAATAAGTTCCTCCCAAACAAAGATACTGGAGAGGCTTAGAAAGTTTGGCCGAAACAGGCAACATCTCTTTACCGCCAACTGCCTACCTTTCAGGGTGGCACATCATTACATTGATTTTATTCTCACTGAAATCTGGGCCTACAAGGTAAATGTCTCAATGTCAACATTTAATTTTTTTGTTTATTTATTTATTTTGAGAGACAGAGAGAGAGAGAGAGAGGCAGAAATTGAGGGAGAGAGAGAGAGAATCCTAAGTAGGCTCCACATTGCCAGTGCAGAGCCAACGTGGGGCTCGATCCCACAAACTGTAAGATCAAGACCTGAGACAAAATCAAGAGTTGTACACTCAACCGACTAAGCCACCCAGGTGCACCTCAATATTTAATTTTCTTAATGGGTTAAGAGTTAATTTGTGATGTATACCTGTGCAGATGTGAAACTTTTCAAAAAGAATGTATGCAACACAGTTTCCTTCAAGCATTGGATCTAGCATCTCTCCACCAGCTACCCAGCCTCACGGTGGGCTTGGCCAAGGAATCTCACTATTTTCCTACCAAGGTTCTGGAAACCCTTAATCATCACTGACCTGCTTAGAGATATATACTTATTTCTAACAGTATTGTTAAGCACTAACAAATAAAGGAAACGTGCTCTGGCCCTTTAAAACATAGCAATACTGCTGTAGATACTGCTCCAAAGAACTCCACAGAGGCAGACTATAGTCCTTGGAAATTGCCTCTAGAACTCCCCAAAGTGATTTGAACCCTTTTATTCTTTTTGTAGCTACCAAAGTTAAGCCTACATATCTCTCGAACACTGTTTTCAGGAGCAATGCAGAGAAAAACTTGACGAATTCTGTAAAATCACGCTAGAGTATAACACACACACACACACACACACACACACACACACACACACATATATATATTTACCTTCCAATAGGCCAGTGTATAATTCTTTACTGACTTAATCCCAGATAAGACACATCATAATGAAGGATACAAAACTGACCCCATCGGGCTGACTCCTTTGGGAAGTATGCATGCCAGTTGAACTAGGGGCAAGCGTGACTCTGACACTTAGGTCCCTGTGCCGATGCCAAATGATTTTCTTTCCCCTATAAAATCCACTGCCCAGCGCAATATTGAAGAGACTAGGGCCCATCACCAAGCCACTCCAGCTCCCTGTGTGTGAAGGTATGAGAGGTGTATTCTGGGAAGTGACCACCCTGACCACGTAGCCATTTGGTCCCTGCTGGGTGAACCCCAGACCATGCACTGCCCAGTTTCCCTAAGGGAGGTGTGGAGTTTCAAGAGTGTACTTTTAACTGAGACTGAAAGGTCTTCTTTCCACTCTGTAAAAGGAAGGGCCTCCCTATCTCCACCAGAAGACCCAAATCTGGAGGAACAAAGCTGGGCAAGGGGACTGTGAGAGTGGAACCTAATAAAGACACAGCACCTTTAGTTAGCAGAGCTGGGAGGTGGAGGGGGTTGTGGCAGGAGGAGGCAGGAGAGGGGGAAGAAGATTATAGAGTGCAGGAGAGGGAGAAGGGCTCCAGATGCACTGCATGACCCTGGAATCAAGCTTTTTCTCAATTCTCCTTGAACAGACACAATAAATTTCCCTTTACACTTAAACCATCATCCTAACTGAATCAGTGTCTAATCATTGCCTTCACTGTTTACAACAAATGCAGCACACATAACACATTATCTCCGACTGGGCTAAGAGTAAACAACTGCATCCACTGCCAGACACCACAAAAGCTTGAGAAATTACAGAAATGTGTGCAGCTTCAATACCAGGCTTGTAAAAGTTGAACTCTGGCGGGAACTGATCCTGGCACACCTTATCACAATTGAGGTCCTCTAAAGACATGAACTAGAGATACAGGGATCCCAACAGAAAACTCCATGTGGAACTGGTGCAAAGGTGGCTTCAAAAGGCCAAAGGGAAGGGGATAAGGTACATGAAGGGAAGGTGGAAGCAGGATGTTTTAAAAGCAGTAACTTTTTGTTGTTATTTGACATTTCTTTTTTTATTACATTTTTAATGTTTATTTTTGAGAGAGAGTGTGAGCAGGGGAGGGGCAGAGAGAAAGGGAGACTAAGAATCTGAAGCAGGCTCCACACTGTCCACATAGAGCCCCACACGGGGCTCAAACTCAAAAACTGTGAGATCATGACCTGAGTCGAAATCAAGAGTCAGACACTTGGGGCACCTAGGTGGCTCAGTGGGTTAAGCATCCAATTTCAGCTCAGGTCATGATCTCCCGGTTCGTGGGTTCAACCCCTGCATCGGGCTCTGTGCACAGAGCATGGAGCCTGCTTCAGATTCTGTGTCTCTCCGTCTTCCTCTGCCCTTTCCCTGCTCTCTTTCTCTTTCTCTCTCTCTCTCTCTCTCTCTCTCTCTCTCTCTCTCTCAAAAATAAGTAAACATTAAAATTTTTTTTAAAAAGTTGGATGCTTAACCAACTGAGCCATCCAGTGACCTGTTATTTGGCATTTCTAATACTTCTACAAGTAATGTAGATTAATTGATTTAATGAATTAGGAAAAAATAAATAAGTATCACAAATAAGGAAACAATGATATAAAAAATAGTTTACCACCATTACAACACAGACAGTTAAAAATTATGGGTAGACATGTCATGAGGATAAGGCCTGGGCAAGCTGAAAAAAAAATCTGGAATGACAGCTGCACAAAAAAAAATATGACAATATTATGAATGAATGGATACATTTTTTTAAAATACCAAATACAAGGAAGAAAGGAAAGCAAGCAGATAAGCACAAATAAAATGTAAAATATAGTCTGGAAAAAAAGCCCAAACAAGGACATACTTACCATGAGTTCTTTATACAGCATAACTTAATAAAGCCTTGAATCAAATTAAACATGGTTTCAAAGACAAGATTATAAAATAACCAAATGAAATGAAAGGAAAACTGCAAAGTTAAATAACTAAACTGAGAACCAAAACAACATGATTACATAGCTAATAAATTAGACACAGAAAGGGACAAAACAGACCTAGCTAAAAATTGAGTTAGTGGCATGAAAGCAAGGCATGAGATAATCACAGTTTGTGCAGAGGAAAAACACAAAGAGATTAATTCAATTAAGGAAGAGGTTAAAGATGGAGGTGATGCAGGAAGACAGGACAAGAGCTGAAATCGAAAACAGACACATGAGAAATAGTAAGTGTTCTGGGAAAATGCACAGAAGACATACTCCTGGTCCTGGTGAAATGGTAGACTCCACAAACTGAACACCATTGTGCCATAAAACACCTAGAAATGCTGGAAGAAATCAAAGAAATCTTCTTAAATGCAAACCTAAGTTCACACACACAAAAAGGCACGAGATATCCCCCAAAACAAAAAATTCAAGAGGAACGTAAAAAGCACGTTGTGAGTGCATAAGTTGATGCTGGAAGAGCTCTGTGACTACGTATAGTCACAGGATGAATGTGAGTTGTGACTACTTATATTCACAGATAGCTTTAGCAGTGCCTTGGTGGGACTGAGGACAAAGCTTTGATTCCATAGGTGGGAGGGGAGCTGAACCAAACCCCCACACCTCATCCATCCATGTGACACAAGCCACAATCCTGTGGACACCCCTACACTTTCATGGATTTTATATCCAGGAGCCCCCTGCCCCAACCAAGTTCTCATGGAAAATATGCAAGAAAGATCATCTTGAAACTCTGACATGAAAGGGAGGTGATGGTCATGGTGGAGGTCACTTGTGGGGAAGAGCACTGGGTGTTATATGGAAACCAACCTGACAATAAACTATAAAGTTAAAAAATAAAAAAAATAAAAATAAAAATAAAAATAAAAAAAAAAAGAAACTCTGACATGAAGAGGGAAGAACAACTCTAGGGAAACAGGCCACCCAGTGCCTTCTCCTTTGCACAGGCCTACCCTCCAGACTTTGTGAGAGAGTTATTCCTGTGGGAAAGAGGGCATCCTACCTTGTAGTCTTTCTGTCTCACCTTAGTGGGGGAGGGAAGAGCTGTATCACCAGGAAACACTTGAGAAGGTCAAGTCCAGGAGCATAGGCCCACCAAAAGACTGAGATTTTATCATAAGATTACAGAATACTTCCTCTCCCCACCTTTCCACCACACCACAAGGCTCCAGGAGGACACCAGTGGGTACAACTGAAAGAGCTGCAGACTCTCTGCCCAGAAGTGCCAAGGGAAGGCCAAGGCCCAGGGAGGGGAGTCAAAAATATGGACACTAGAGGAAAGTACAACTACAGCAAACAGTAAAGCATAACCAGTAGCCAAACTAACATAAATTCTCATAATAAAAGTGTATTTACCTCAATTCCTATTACCTTAAAGCTTAAATAATGAAAACTAAAGAATTTCTGAGAAGTGGCAGAAACTTCTCTAATGATCCATCTCAACATCATTCACTTTGAGGTCTGAACAAGTGGGGGCAAAGAGCCTACATGGAGGTTCCTTCCAGAGTCAACATTGAGATTTTTATACATTATGTGAAAGGCAGAGAAATTTCTAGGTTTGCAGATATTCCTAAACTAATTCAAGCAGAGAATCCTTGTCACCCATTTCCAAATAGCATGTTACCCTGCATACCTGAATCAAGAAGGACTATAAAGGGGCACCTGGGTGGCTCAGTGGGTTGGGCATCCAACTTCGGCTCAGGTCATGATGTCATGGTTTGAGAGTTTGAGCCCCACATCAGGCTCTGTGCTGACACCTCAGATCCTGGAGCCTGCTTTAGATTCTCTCTCTCTCTCTCTCTCTCTCTCTCTCTCTCTCTGTTTCTCTCTGTCCCTCCCTGGCTCGTGCTCTGTCTCCTCTCAAAACTAAACATTAAAAAAATTTAATAATAAAAAAATAAGGATTATAAGAAGCAAAATGGGAACATTTCCCTCTTCCAAACTTTTAACAAAATACAACAGGTACAGAAAAGGGCATTTAAAGCAACCTTAGAGATCTAGTAAGAGAGAGGCAGGATAGTGGGGGCTTCTGTAATAAGAGAAGCCAATATCTACTCCTGGATCCCTTCAGAAGAGTCAGAGGTCAGGTGGTGGCTGAAAGCAGGGGTGGGTACAGTCTGTGCAGTGGGTCCCTGACACATGAGTATGGGGGAGTGAACACCATTGAAGTAGTGGGACCGTCCCACAGCAGATGACCTAAGTGTCTTCCTCTTCAAGCTAATTATGGGGCTAAATGCCCAGCCCTGGTAATGCACTTTTATTAAGGACCTGCGCTCTGCCATACAGATACCTGAGGGAGTGGCAGGAGCACTGAGCATTATATGGCAATACTTTACCCTCTACAGAGACTCCACAGGTCCCATCCTGACCTAAAGTTGGCCCAACATGCCTGTTCTGAGTTTTTAATGTTCTCATGGATGTTGCTACCAAGGCAGCCCCCAGTGCCAACTCCAAGCCTAGGAACACAGTAGCAGAGGACTTTGCATTTGAGGTTCCACCCTTTAAGGAAACTGGGCTGGAGGAGATGAAGGAAACAAGGGCAAAAGAAATGTAGCTTAAATTAAATCTCCCTACAGCGTGCAGCCCACTGATAGATACCTGAAGCATGCAGAGCCATGACCTTCTTCAAGGAACTTATGGCTGCTTTAGTGCCTTAATGAATTTGTTTGATTAAAGACTAAAAGTAACCTTATCTTAACAGCAGCTAGCCCCTTAAGGTCCTGAAAGCCTTGCTTCAAAATTCCTTAGAAACTTACTTTATCTCTATTGCTCCTTCCTCCACAAACTTAAAAGTATATAATCAGCCACTCCTCACAATTTCAGCACAGCTCTTTCTGCCCACAGGTCCTGTCCCTGTGCTATAATAAAACCATCTTTTTGCACCAAAAATGTCTCAAGAATTTTTTGTTAGCCATTTACTCATGAACCACACTTCAAATTCCATCAGGGTCACCGTGGAAACCTGAGGACTTAAGAGTACTACCCAAATGATGTACATCAATGAAGAGAAAGCACTACAATGCTCTCTCACAATTCCTGGTTCACACTGTTACCACAAGGATTTTGAAAAGTCTTAAAGAAACTGATTAAATTTGTGGTTTACAATGGAATTGTACGATCCTATACAATCTATAAATAATGAGTTCTCTATAGATCTTTAGGCTCTAATCCTTTTCTTATGGACTTGTAGAAAGCTAATAAATTACCAGTGTCCAAAAATAACTTGGCAATTCATCCTAAAATCACTGCAGAGTTCTAACACTAAGAAAGGAAATTCTACACCTCTTTCCCAGCCCAAAAGTCCATTTCCCATCTAATACAGAGCATATTCAGATGTTCTATTCTATAAGGAACAATGAGGAGCTAAATAAGCCAAATTCATACTATTCACAGACCTCATTTCTTCTTCTGGGAAGTACAATGAAGTGATTCATGCCATAAAATACACTATACCAATTACCAAGAAAAATGTTCCTATCACGAAATCAGGAACAGACTGACTTTGGAACTTTTTCATAATTCTGGTGATTAAATAGTTTGCATAAAGTTCCAAAGTATGTCCTTCCTTAATAAATGACCTTTGGTTATGTGGAAGCCACTTAATATGTCACAGAAAATTTTTTCATTATAAACCCTGAACTAGCTAGGTAGAAAATGCTCAGTGCAGGGGATGCTTGAGTTTAAATCTACAATTATAGCTGAATCTCTATTCCACAACTTCCCACCTCCTCACCTTTATCTACAATGATGCCTTAACCTGTAGATCAGAATAAACTTGCACCTATTTTTAGTCATTATAATCTAGAACTACAATCGGTTTCTCTTCAATATACAAGGGAAGGCATTTCCCCTAACTTGGATTCCATAGACAAATTATTATAAAGGATTAGGTTATGAAATAAGAGATTCCCAGGGAAGTGACCCCTTGACATTATTTAAGAACTTTCAGTAACTTCCAGAATGAGTTGCTCTCTATTGACTTCCTAGCTCATAAAGACACTTCTTTTTTTTAACTTTATAGTTTGTTGTCAAGTTGGTTTCCATATAACACCAAGTGCTCTTCCCCACAAGTGTCCTCCACCATGACCATCACCCACTTCTTAACCTCCCCTGACCAATCACATGGTGCAGCACTTTCTTCCTCCCCTGCCCCCAGAAGGACTTTCCCAAGATGCCACATGAGTTGTTTTAACAGGAGTTTAAAGTCACTCCTCTGTTCTCCTGTGTTCCTACAGTCTCTGATGGTGGTCAGCTCCATCAGAAAGGCACAGGGGAATGAGGGTTAAGATAATTAGAATGCACCTTCTCTTTCTGCTCTTGCAAACTGAATAAACACACTAATAAGACAGAAAATCTTGCCCAATAAATAAAGAGGAAAGGAATAATAACACAAACATTATGAATATGTATTGCTGTTTTGGCTGAGGGGGAACAGAACTTTAAAACACATAAAAGAAAAAACTAAAAAAATTAGAGGAGAAACAGAAACATCCACTATTATAGCTGGAGCTCTCCATACTTCTCTCAGTACTTGAAAGAACAAGCAGAAAGAAAATCAGCAAGCTTATAGAAGAACTTAACAACAATACCTATGAACAGGATTTAATCGACAATAATTTATATAACACTTCAACCAATACCAGCAGAACACTCTCTTTTCAAGTGTCCACTGAATGTATACCAGAATAGATCATATTCTGGTCCATAAACAAACCTTAAAAATTTTAATATAATTGAGACCATACAAAGTGTGTGTTCTCCAGAAAAAATGAAATTAATCTATAAATCTATAATAATAGGACAATAAGAAAATATTCAAAGGTTAAAATGCTGAAAAACATATTTCTAAATAATATGTGGGTCAATGAGGAAGATCCAAGAGAAATTTTTAAAAAATACATTGAAAATGAAAATATAACATCAAAATTTGTAGAAGAGAAATGAAGTAGTGCTGAGAGGGAAATTTATAGCATTTGAATGCATACATGAGAAAAGAGGAAAAGTCTCACATTAATAATCTATTTATTTTTTTTAATTTATTGATATGTTGCTCTGTTGCTTGAATGCTTTTCAAAGAATATGCTATATTTACATTTTACAAACAATAAATTAGTCTAAAAATAAAAAAATAATCTATTTCCACCTGAAGAAGCTATCAAAAGAAGATAAAAAACATCCAAAACAAAGATAATAAAAAATAAAGAGCAGAAACTAATAAAATATAAAACAAATAGAGAAAATCAATGAAACAAAGAGCTAATTATTTTAAAAGATGAATAAAAGTAACAAACATTTAGCAAGACCAACAAAGAAAGACACAAATAATGAACATCAAATAAAACAGGATATTTTTATAGATCTATTTTCATAGATCCTGCAGACAACTAGCAGATAATAAGATAGTATATTACAAAGAATTCAATGCATATAAGTTTGAAAGTTTAGAAGAAATAGACCAATTCTTTCTCCCAAACCCCTCAAAAAAGAAAAAGAGACTATCACAATGCATCAATACCAAATAATTTCAAAAGCCCAATAACTAATAAGCTGAATTTGTAATTTAAAACTCTCAAAAATGAATCTCAAAGATGAGTTGATTTCACGAAATTATACCAAACATTTAAGAAGAATTAACACCAATTATATGCTACTTCTTCCAGGATTAGAGGAGGAGGCCATATTTACCAACATATTTATGAAACTAGTATTATCCTGAAAACAAAATCAGAAAAAGATAAAGTACAAAAAGAGAAAACATATGACAATACCTCTCATGAACATAGACAGAAAAATTAGTAACAGAATGTGAACAAATGGGATTCAGCAATATATAAAAAGAATGATGTGTCCTGACCAAGCAGAGTTTATTCCAAGGATTTGAGGCTTAACATTTAAAAACGAGTCAATATAAAAATCAAAATATTAACAGGCAAACAAGAAAAATCACACAATAATATTCACTGCATTAAAATAAGCACTGAACTCTAAAAAAAATTTTTAAAGGAATAGAGGGAAATGCCTTCAACTTCTTAAGGAACATCTACAAGAAATCTACAGCTAACATTATATTTAGTGGCAAAAGAATCAATTTATCCCCAAGACCAGAAATAAGGAAAAGATGTCTGCTCTCAATACTCTTGTTCAACATAGTACTGGAAGGTCTAGCCAGTGCAATACATTAAAGAAAAAAAAAAGAAAGGCATTCATATGGGGAAGGATAAAATAAAGGGTCTTTATTTGCAGAAAACATAATTGTCTGCATAGAAAACTCCAAGGAATCTACAATAACAGCTCCAATAATAAATGAGGTTAGCAATGTGGTAAAATACAAAATGAATACACCAAAATCAATTGTATTTATACATACTAGCAATGAACAAAACATGAACAAAATTAAAAATACATTACTATTTACAGTTGTTTACTAAAAGAAAGGAAATAATAAATGAAAGGAAGGGAAAGGAAGAAGGAAGGGAGATAGGTAGGAGAGAGGAAGTAAATCTTATGAAATACCTACTGGACACATATGCTATAAACTACAAATATGGATGACAAAAATCAAAGATACAAGTAAATATATAGTCATAACATATTCATGAATTATAAGACTCAATATAATACTCTCTAAATTTATACATAGATTTGATGCAATTTATATCAAAATCTCTGAAAGACAGTTGTAGATATTCACAATATGGAAAGATGAAAAAAACAAGAATAACTAAAACAACTTTGAAAAAATGTGAAGAGTTATCCTATACCATATTTCAGTTCTTATTAAACAGATTCAGTAATAAAGACTGTGTGGTATTAGTGAGGGCTTACCACACAGATCAATGGAATAAAATAAAGAACCCATTAATAGACCCACAGCAGTGTGGTCAACTGATTTTTACAAAAGTGCAAAAATTCAAGACATAAAGGACAATCTTCTTGACAAATAGGGCTGTAGCAATTAGATACCATATTTTAAAAAGTAAACCTAAATATCATATCTTATACAAAAATAACTAAAATTGGATCACAGATTTAAATGTAAAATGTAAAACTGTAAACTTTTAAAGAAAACATAGGAGAAAATCTTCAGGACCTTGGGCTTCCTTTTTCACTTTATTATAGTATCTTCTCATGTTTTTAATTTTTACAATGTCCAATGTATTTTTGGTTTTAGTACTTGTGCTTTAGATGTCTTATTTAAGAAACCACTGCCTAATCCAAGGTCATGAGGAGAAATTATTGCCTAATCCAAGGTCAGGAAGATACACCCCATGTTTTTTTTTTTTTTTAAGAGTTATATAGTTTTAGCCACAACAGTTAGTTCTTTGATACATTTTAAGTTAATACTGGTATATGGTATGAGGTAGAGGTCCAATTTTATTCTTTTTTAACATGATATCCAATTGTCTCAGAATTGTTTATTAAAAAGTATTCTTTTTTAAAGCTACATATTTTTTATTATTATTTTATTTTGAGAGAGAGAGAGAGAGGGCTGACAGCACAGAGCCCAACACTGGGTTTGATCTCCTTAACTATGATATCATGACCTGAGCAAAAATCAAGAGTTGGACACCCAATGGACTTAGCCACCCAGCAGCCCCTATTAAAAAAAATTTTCTTACTCATATTAACTAGGCACATTCATCAAAAAACAATTAGTCAACAATTTATAAATTTCAAGATCCTCAACTTTAATCCATTGATCTTTATGTCTAATTTTATGTCAGTGTCATACAGTCTTGATTATTGGAGCAAGTCCTCCAACATATTTTTCCAAGATTCTTTTGTACAAAAAAGCCAGCTAGGAATTTGATGGGAATTACATTGAATCTGCAGATTATTTGAAGAGTATTTCCATCTTAACAATACTAAATCTTTGAATCCATAGACATGGGATATCTTTCCAATTATTCAGTTATTCTTCATTTTATATTGAAGTATAATTGCATATATTAATTTCAGGTATAAAACGTAATGATTCAATATTTGCATATATTGTAAAATGATCACTACAATAAGTCTTGTTAACATCCATCACCATATATAGTTACAAAATGATGTGGAATTTTAAAATCTGAAAAGATATTTTCTCCTTCATTTTTGAAAGATAATTTTACTGGAAATAGAATTCTTAGTTGAGTCTTTCCTTTCAGCATTTTGAATATGTCATCCTACTGCTTTCTAGCCTTCATGATTTGTATAGACAAATCAGCTGTTAATCTGAGGATTCTTTGCATTCTACTGTTTTCAAGATTTTTTCTGTATTTGGCATTCAATAGTTTGATTATGAAGGTATTTTTAAAGTTTTCTTTTAATTCAAGTTAATTAACATACAGTGTTATGTTAGTTTCAGGTGTTCTATATAGTGATTCAAAAACTCCATACCACCTGGTGCTCATCATGACAAGTGTACTCCTTAACCTCCATCACCTAATCACCTATAATTATGAGTCAGTTTCTTGGTGTCTCTCTCTCTCCCTCTCCTTTGTTCATGTGTTTTGTTTCTTAAATTCCAGATATGAGTGAAATCACATGGTATTTGTCTTTCTCTGACTGATTTAATTCACTTAGCCTTACACTCTCTGGTTCCATCCATGTTGATCCAAATGGCAAGATGCCATTCTTTTTTATGGCTAAATAACATTCCATATATCACATGTTCTGTATCCATTCATTTATCAATTATGAAGTTTTGATCTTGTAGCTCACTGAGCTTTTTGGATGTCTATATTAATGTTTTTCATCAAATTTGGGGAGTTTTCATCCATTATATTTTTATTTATTTTATTCAATTTATTTTTTTAAATTTATATCCAAGTTAGTTACCATATGGTGCAACAATGATTTCAGGGGTAGATGACTTAATACCCCTTACCCATTTAGCCCACCCCCCCCCACAACCCCTCCAGTAACCCTCAGTTTGTTCTCCATATTTAAGAGTCTCTTATGGTTTGTCACCCTCCTGTTTTTATATTATTTTTCCTTCTCTTCCCTTATTTTCATCTGTTCTGTGTCTTAAAGTCCTCATATGAGTGAAGTCGTATGATATTTGCCTTTCTCCAACTAATTTTGCTTAGCATAATACCCTCTAGTTCCATCCTATAGTTGCAAATGGCAAGATTTCATTCTTTTTGATTGCCGAGTAATACTCCATTGTGTGTATATATATATATGTCACATCTTCTTTATCCATTCATTCATCAATGGACATTTGGGTTCTTTCCATACATGAGCTATTGTTGACAGTGCTGCTATAAACATTGGGGTGCATGTGCCCCTTCGAATCCATTATATTTGAGGAGGGAGCAAATCAGAGAGTTCTCTCCAGTTCCAGGCAGAGAATGCTCCAGAACGCCCTAAGTAATAACTCAACTCTGAATCTGTTAGTACACATGCCTTTGGAACGAGCCCACTGTGCCCCTCCGAGGACATATGCCAGTTGCTTATTTTAAAGCTTATGACAAACTCTGCCATGCGAATATGAAACAGGTTATGGGGACACCAGGGGAAAAAATATCAGCTAAAGGTCACATCCAGCCTCATGTAAACATGGGGTGTACACTGTGTGGGCCTAGGGTGGTCTGGTTGGGAGCTATGCATGTGATTTGATTTCTGTTTGTTTGTGAGGGTCTGGTTGTGAACAGGTCACTTTACAAACATGATCTCTGTCAAAACCAGAAAAAAATAAAAATAAAATATTCTTTCTTCCCCTTTATCTTCCCTCCTTCTAGGACTCCCATTTTACATATATTGATATATTTGTTGGTGTCTCACAGGTCTTTGAAGTTTACTTCATTTATCTTCATTTTCTTTTCTTTTTAAATTCTTCAGATTGGATAATCTCATTAGTTTATATTCAGATTCTTAGTTATATTCTACCACTTGCTCAAATCTGTTGTTGAAACTCCCTGGTGTTTATCATTTCAGTTACTGAGTATTCAACTACAAAATTTATATTTGGCTCTTTTTAATGATTTCTATCTCTTTATCCTGTATTTAGTGAGATATCATTCTTATTATACTTTCCTAAAGTTCTTTAGACAATCCTCTTTAGTTCATTGGACATATGTAAAACAGCGGGTTTAAAGTCTGTTTAGCATGTCCAATATGTGGGCTTCCTTGGAATAGTTTCTATTGATTGATTTGTTTCTGTGTATGGGCCATACTCTTCCTTTTGCTGCACATCTTGAATATTTTTGTTGAAAAGTAGACACTTTATATAATATAATGTCACAACGCTGGAAATCATATTCTTCCTCTCCCAGGTTTGATCTCATTGCTGTTTATTTGTTTAGTAACTTTTCTCAAAGTCTGTATTCTGGTGTGTGGCCACACATTAACTGTTCCAGTTAATAATGGAATAGAGATTTCCTTAACCATCTGGAACCAGTAAGTCTCCTAATCTTTGTCAACAGGCTCTCTGTATGTGTTGAAGTAAATTTTCGCCAGAGGCAGCTGACTACTTTTCTTTGACATTTACTTCCTGCTTGCACACAACCTCAAGGTCAATCAAAGGTGAAAAATTAGGGCTTCTCAGATCTTTCCTTAGCATATGCATAGCCTTACATATGGTTTTTTGAGATTTTCAAAGATCCTATTGGCATCTAATTTCCTGGCTTTTCCTGTTAGTCTTTTGGTTAGATTGGTGTTTTCCCCACATGCCATCAATTGACTCAGGCAGTTCCAAGCTTAAGCAAATACTTCTAAAATTTTCAAACTGGAAAACACAACTCAATAGCAAAAACAGAAAACAATCCAACTTAAAAAATGAGAAGATCTGAATAAACATTTTTCAAAGACATATAGAAGGACAATAGGTACATTATAAGATGCTCAAAGTGGTCAATCATAGGGAAATGTAAATCAAAACCACAATATCACCTCACACCTGTATGAATAACTCTTACCAAAAACACAAAAAACAACAACAAAACAAACAAAACAAACAAAACAAAAACACACAAGAAATAAGAAATGGTAGCAAGGATGTGGAAAAAAGGAAACCTTTATTCACTGTTGGTGGGGAATAATTTGGTGCAGCCACTATGGAAAACGGTCTGGAGATTCCTCAAAAAATTAAAAATAGCACCACCATATCACCCAGCAATTCCATGTTTGAATATCCAAAGAAAATGAAAAACCTAACTCAAAAACATATCTGCATTTCCATGTTCATGGCAGCATTGTTTACAATAATCAAGATATGCAAGCAACCTAAGTGTCCATCAATGGATGAATGGATAGAGAAACTGTGGTATACATATATACAATGGTATATTATTCAGCCATAAAAAATGAGATCTTACCATTTGTGTCAACATGGATGGACCTAGAGGGTATTATACAAAGTGAAACAAGTCAGACACAGAAAAACAAACACCATATGATCTCTCTTATGTGTGGAATCTAAAACAACAACAAAAAACAAGCTCATGAATACAGAGAATATGTGTGGTTGGAGTAGGGGAGAGATGGGCAAAAGGAGTCAATAGGTAAAAAGAAAAAATACAAAAACAAAGAAATTATGATGGCATTGAAGGAATAGAGAAATGACAGTCAGAGGGAAAATTTCTTTTTTCAACAAATGCTTCCAGGGAAAAGGTTTTATGGTCTGTAAAGATCTGGATTAGGTCTGTTAAAGATATCTTTGCAAGTAGTGTTTTCTAAAGAATCACCAGACAGATCAAATAATGACCATTCTCTGACAACGAGACTCTTAAGGAACCCTAACGCTGCTCTGTTCCCTTCAGTACTGGTAAGCTGATGGCTTTCAGCATGATTGGAGACTGTAGGTTTCAAGGCTCCTAGGCAGCTGGAAATATGGGGAGGGAAATAGGGCAAGTTACAAAGCTTACTCTTCTTACCAAGATTCAGTTGATTTTCTTTAATAAATGTTCCCACAGACTTCTACAAGTCTTTGATTAATTTCCAAAGTTTTTAAGAAGTTGTTTTTATAAAAAAAATTTTCACTTTTCTTCTTGATTTTGTGGAGGAGAGAATTTCAGGGGGTCCTTAATTTACATTTTCAATTATATCCTTCAGGCACTCCTTTTGACAAAGTTCTTCATAGGGCTCTGTACATAGTCCTGGTTCAGTACCACCATTTAGAAAATTCCTATTAAAATGAAATTTGGACATAAGCATGCATCCTCTTCTTCCCAAATTAAAAAAAATGTTAAAGAAATGTGCCAAGACATAAATTCACATTTACAATAAAAGACAAATATGAAAGGTTAAAGGAGACACAACATAAACAGCTTGGAATCTGAAACATAAGTGGACAAGAAATGATGATGACTTGTCAGAGTCTGCAAAGTACAAATCTAAGTCAACATAGAGAAAGCTCAGGCAGAACCCAGAAGAGGTCTCAAATTAAAGGGAGCACCTAACCCTAAAAGTGTAGATGGGGTTAAAATAGGAGGACTGAAACAAAGTATTTATAAGAATCATTTAAATGCCCCCAATATACTCACAGTCACATCTTGCAATTGCTCCTCCCTGCCCTGGTAGAATATTAGAACTTTACTCTCTGGACTCTGTATGAGGCACAAAGGTTCAACTGAGGTAACATACTGAAAACAGATGTGAGGTTATGTGGGGTTAAGAGTACTTACTTGACTTCCCTAGCCCCTGTCCCTTCCTGGTTCCCAGGACTCTGTCAGGCTCATACTTTCCAGGTTGCATAATAGAAATATTTTCTCTTGGCAAACTGAACAGCCCCAAAGACAAGATATAAAAGTACTAAGGTCCACAAAATATCTTCCCAGCCAGACCATGCTATAGTGAAATTCACTCCACCACCATCACAAAGATATTCATGGATACACACAATACCACTCTTACCAAAGATCACCTCATTATGGGAAAGCCCCTAACATGAAAAACAGAGGAGCTCCTGGGTAGCTCAGTGGGTTAAGCGTCCGACTTCGGCTCAGGTCATGATATCACGGTTCGTGGGTTCGAGCCCCGCGTCGGGCTCTGTACTGACAGCTCAGAGCCTGGAGCCTGCTTTGGATTCTGTGTCTCCCTCTCTCTCCCCCTCCCCTGATCACACTGTCTCTCTCTTGTCTCTCAAAAATAATAAATAAATGTTAAAAAAATTAAAAAAAAGAAAAACAGAGACCAAAATAAGGAAGGAATAAAGAGACTCTGAAGATACAGACAATATGAGGAGCAGATGAAAACTTTCAAAACTTAAAAAAAATAACTTCAGAGATGGAAGAAAAGCTATGGCATTAATGTAAGAAGAACAAGTTTCAAAAAGAAGCAGACACTACCAACAAGGAACATTCAGAATGCAAAACAGAGCTCTTGGAAACTGAAATACTGGAAGATAGAAGACAAAGGAATAACAAAATTCTGAAGAAGCATTATTTAGCTTGTTACCAGCCAAACTAACCATCAAATACAAGAAAAAAAATAAAGTCACAAAAGACCTTGCTTCATATAAGCATATTCTATGCTCACTTTCTTGAACTGCTACTGATGGTCACCAACCAATAGAATGAGAACAGAAACATAGAAAGACATCATGGGTTCCTGAAAAGGACATAACTAAAGAATAAGCAACAGAAATTCTCTATTTGGTAGTTGTGGCATAGTAAAAAATAACACACACACACACACACACATACAATTTTGTTCTGTGTTCCTGAAATTACGGAGTTTTAAAAATTCTTAGAATTTCTTGAATGATAAGAACGATTCCATTATACTAATGAAGTACTTAAGGCAAAAGCAAGGGATTCCCTAAAAGGCTTCAGGATGGAGGCTGATCATCAGAAAAACCCTAGATGAGATTAAAGGGCTGGAACTTTCAGCTCAACCTTCCAGGAGGAGGAGGAAGAGATGCTGGAAATCAAGTTCAATAACGTGGCCAATAATTTAATCAAGCATGCCTACAAAATGGAATTTCACTAAAAATTCTAGACAACAAATGTTGGAAGAGCTTCCTGGTTGGTGCACAGGGAAGGTGGCATGATCTGGCTTCTGTGCTTGGGACCCTCCTAGACCTTGCCCTACATGCTGCTTTATCTGACTACTCCTTTATATCCTTTTTGCAAGTATAACATTTTCCTGAGTTGTATGTGTTGTTCTAGGGAATTATTAAACCTGAGAGGTTTTGGAAAGCCCTGGCAGAAGTGCTGATAGCCTGGAGACCCCACTTGTGGCTGGCATCTGAAGGAAGAGCAGTCTTGCTGGGTTCTATGCCCTTATCTTGTCAGATCTGATACTAACTCTGGGTAGTTGGGGTGAGAATTGAATTTAATTGTAGGACACCCAGTGGTATCTGAGATTTGTTGACAGAATCCAATAGTAAAAGAAAATACCAGTTTGACAGCTGTGCAGCAGACCTAGGGAACAACCAATTTAGTTTCAAATAGGAAGACAAAATGCTTCAAAAGATATGTCTCCAAGAACCTGAAAAAAAAAAAAAACTACCTGTGTCTGAATTAAGGAAGAACAATTTGTACTTCTACTAAAATGTTTAGGGATGAAGCAGTGATTTTTACACGAAAAATTCAACAACTGGAAAAAGATAACAGCATTAGCTTTGAGGAAAATAAAAAATTATGCCAGAAAATAAATATAATCATAGTCTACTACATGGCTCAGATGTGAATAGTAATTTCATAATTATATTTCATACTGTATATTATCTTAACCAAAATTATAATTCCATTGAGAAAATGGGAAGAATAGGGGAAGTATATTACTTGGGGGTAGGGAGTGAATGAAGAAATAAATCTTCACTTCAGCATTGGGAAGTCCTTAGATATTAAACATAACTTTAAACCAAAAGGTAGTGGTTTCTACAAGCATTTCATTTAGATATACAGATGTAAATATCAAAGAAACAGCTAAGAAATGAAAGCATTTGCGTCTGGGAAATGTAAATGGATGCAGGTATATAAATAAGCCATAGAGATCTATTTCAGTGCTTAATTTATGTGCAAGAATTATATTAACAAAAATACAAATTTTTAAAAAGTATCACCACCTACAACAGTACTGTGACATTATAACAGTAAGTATTATTATTTTAAGACACAGGATCTAAGAGGTGTGGTAGCATTCCCAAGCTCACACAAGTTAGGAGGGTTTGAGCTCAGATTGATTGATTGATTTGGGAGGAAGGGGAGGAGGGGCAGAGGGAGAGAGAATCTTAGGCAGGCTCCATGCCTAGAGTGGAGCCCAAGGTGGGGCTTGATCTCACAATCCTGAGATCATGGCCTGAGCCGAAATCAGGAGTTGGACACTTAAGTGACTGAGCCACCCAGGCACCCCTAAGTTCAGTTTTAAACTCTCTTATTATGATCTCAAATCTTGTGTATCTCTCTGAATCTGCCTAGTAGCAACTTATAAATAAGTCAACTGTTTTGATATCACCAAAGCGAAAAAGATTAATTTTGACTAAAAGAGACCAGGAAATCTCTTTATAGAAATGTCATTTGACCTAGGCCATGAACCAACTCAGACTGCTCTTTGTAGGCAGGGTAAGTGCCTGGACAATTTTTTCCCTTCTCTCTTGCCTTAACTTGGCTTCTGGTCTGGACTGGGTGAAGGATGGCGTGGGTGCAATCCACTGTATGACTCCTGATGCAGGGGCCACTGAGGTCTCAATGGTTTGTAAGCCAGTTGTAGTTTCTCAGCACATGGCGGCTCCACTTTTACAATTACCATGAACTCACACCAACTTTGGTGTCCAATTAACAAAATACAGTGAATAGCAGTACATATGCCAGGGCTGCAGCAAAGACTAAATGCAGAGCCAGTCACTGACAATGGCTACTGCTGTCATCCCTCTGATCTTATAATTCACAGTGAGGATCCAGAGCCCTCAAGGTCCACAATGGTCCTCAGGGTACACAGCTCTGCCATTACCCCTTGACATGTATGCTCTGTCCTCCCACCAGACTTTGATACCTGCTTCAATGCCTTCACACCTTACTGAAGCCACCTTCCCTCCCAGGCCAGTTGCAAATGGCCTCCCTTGATGAGTGCATTAGTCAGCAGTCCCCTAAAAAACCAAAAACTATAGGACACACACACACACACACACACACACATGAAATTTATTATAGGAATTGGCTTACACAATTACAAAGGCCAAAAAGTCCAATGACCTGCTGTCTGCAAGCTTGAGAACCAGGAAAGTTGGTGGTGTAATTCAGCCTGAGTCTGAGTCCAAAAGCCCAAGAACTAGGGGGCCAACAGTATAAGCCCTTCCAGAACTGTGAAGCTGGAAAACCCATGAACCAGGAGCACTGATGTCCATGGGCAGAAGGTGGATGTCCCTGTTTAAATATGGAAAACAAATTCACCCTTCATCTGCCTCTTTGTTCCATTAGGGTCCTCAATGAATTGGTTGATGTGCAGCAGCATGGATGAAAGTGATATTCTTTACTCGGTCTATAAATTCAAATGCTAATCTCTTCCAGAAACATCCTCACATACACCCCTAGAATTAATGTTTTACTAGCTATCTAAGCATTCCATACCCAGTCAAGCTGACACATAAAATTAACCATCCCAGTGAGTCTCCAATAGAAAAAGTTACAATAGTGAGTCCACTATTAATATCTCTCTGTTGCAGCATTTCCCCCATCTAATATTTATCTATTGGTACCTGAGTAGTTTTAATGTAAAAGTGACATCATTTGATTAATTTGATTAATTTGAAATTAATTTGAAAGCGGCATCTAGCGGGGCACCTGCATGGCTCAGTCAGTTGTCCAACTTCAGCTCAGGTCATTATCTCGCGGTTCATGGGTTTGAACCCAGCATTGGGCTCTGTGTCGACAGCTCAGAGCCTGAAGCCTGCTTTGGATTCTGTGTCTCCCTCTCTCTCTGCCTCTCCCCTGCTTGTGCTCTGTCTCTCTCTGTCTCTCCAAAATACATAAACGTTAAAAAAATTAAAAAAAAAAGAAAGTGGCATCTAGCTGGAACTTTTAAAAATGAATCTGGGCTTCCCATTTTTAAAGGTGTATCTACCCATTTCACAATAGCGATTATGGATAAGACTGGGCTTGTTTCTGTCATCAAAATGTGTTGCTATTTTCCCCACAGTGTTTTTGTTGTGTTTCTTGAAACCATTTGTATATTACTGGAATATTCAAGTTTCTTTGCTTCATTTTTCCCCTTCAAGGTTTGAAATTTTTATAATTTTCTTATAGTGCTTATTTAAAATTTTTGAAAACATTATTTTCATTTATATGTACATAAAGCGAGTAAAAGAGAGATCTGGGTTATAGACTGCTATTAACATTTCAGGGATTGTTGTTGCCTGACACATTAGGCTTAATGAGATTATTTTTATCTCTGGCTACTTGTATTTCTTATACCCCACGTATAAAGGTTTGGTTAGGGTTTGTTTTTTGATTTTTCATAACTAGACTAGAATGCACTGGATAGCAATTCTTTTAGATAATTTGTGGGTGGTAAACCTTGAATCCTTGCATATTTGATTTTTTTTTTTTGCTTTTCTACTTGACTTTGTAGAGATTTGGGGGATAATAATCAGTTTCTCATCTAAGCTTTGACATTATAGCCCACTGTCTTCTCAAATCCCAGGTTTCCTCCTGAGATGACAGATGTCATTTTGGCAATCATCCTTTGGCAAAATGATTTTTGTCTGTTCTGAACAAATTAAAGATTTTCTTTTTCTTTACTTGGTATGTTAAACTTGAAGTACTCAGTGTGTCTTTTTCACCTAAGTTTTCATGTTTTCCTTGAACTCTAAAAGTTTTTTTTTCTTTAAATAATTTCTTTATTATTCTTACTTCCCATTTGCTCAGTTATCTCTTTCTAAGATAAATAGTAGACTCAAGTCAGAATTTATTCTATTACCTACTGTCAATCAGTTATTTCTAAACACAATTTTCCACTGACAGGCTTCTTGATAAAAGGGGATTAAGGGCTGGAGTGGGAGATACACAATAAGCTTGTGACACCTCATTTTATTTTGGGCTAGAAAGAGAGAAAATACCCATGGTCATAGAAACCATGCCAAAAAGACACCGGAGGTAACCCGACAATTTGAGCATTTAGAAACAATTACTGCAATGAAATAAAACATATCAAATACCCCCCATAATAATTCAAAATGATAATAAAATCTCATTGGTCACCTATTTAAAAATACTCAATACTGCACAATATATTATTTAAAAATCCCCCAAACAAAAAAAAATATGAAGAAGACCTGGGTTCAAACCCCAAAGTTTCTCTGCCTAAACAAGAATGATCATATTAATATAACATATAGTTCACATGATTACTAAAGAGACAAAAATAAGGTGTGTGACAGTTTGAAACTTTACAATATACATATAGATGATGACATTTTAAAGCTCTTTTCAAATACAGACATTGAGATATATACCCAACGTCAAACCATCAAAGCTACCTATAGGTAGGGGAACCAGATCCTACCACCTCAGGCCACACCCACATACCCACAGCCCTTTCCAGATTTCCTGGCAGATACAATGATAATGTCAGAAGGACACTCATTTTCCTTCAAAAGAACAGATTTCTGAAACCAGTGCAATCTTTCCCATCTACACAAAGCTACACTATGTATTCCATCTTGCTATTCATTTTCTCTGTTTGAGATTAAGTTTCAAGCATTTTATAAGCATTTCTCCCTAAACTAGTATGCTTTTAAAATGATATTTGGCAAAATGCAGGAAGCCAGTGGAAAGACGGTTTGTGAAGAGACTTCAGTGACCAGCTGCTCCCCACAAGTGCAAACCACTACTGGAAAGGAAACACATTTCCTGTCATGAATATTCCTTTTCAGATTTTCATGTAATCTGAAATTACATGAAAATCTGCCCATAATTTTCTCTGTCATGAACAATGAAGGTGCCATCTGAACGCTGCTGTTTTAATACACACCCAATGGTTACTGACAAAGGGTCATCCAAGGCCATGCCTGTTTCATTAATTGCTCCTTACATGGGAAGAAGATGAAGGGTCCAACTGTCCTTACTCCCTCTGAGGGAAATAAGCTAAGAAGAAACTCCTGTGGCTGTGGACCATATTCCAGTTCTGCTCCAGCTTACAGAGCTTACTTTAAAATTCTCTCATTCCTGGGGTCCTAAGTCAGTACATCCACTCCCTGGCCTAACGACTTTGGGAAAGAAAAAGCCCTTGATGCAGTATTCTGGAGCAATAAAACACGTGACTACTAATATAAAGAACAGGAAAACCTCAAAGCCAAATTTAGAGAAATTATCCCGCTTTAGCTATCTACACAGCCTTCTCTTTACCTAACTTAAAAAAATAAATACTATCTCCCAACTTCCAATTGCCTCTAGGATGTGCCCCTGAAAAATAACCAGAAATATCTGAATGTTCACAAATATCAAGATTCTATGGACTTTTCCCATTTTTAATCAACATATCTGTTATTCTTTAGTTTTCATCAATCAGAATTTTATTGATCCTCAATCTACAGATATTTGAGGCAAATATAAAATATTGTAATAAGTGATTCAGGAATAACTTTCTGAGTATAACTATAACATTTAATAAAAAATCTAAGAGTAACATTTTAGTTATAAAAATAGGACCTTTTAAAGATGTTTTTAAATGCTGAGCGTCTTATTAAGTATTTTTAAAGCTTTGGCCAGTTAATAAAAACAGACATATCGATTAATGAAACAGAATAGAAAACCAAAAAATAAACCCATGATTATACGGTCAATTAATCTTTGACAAAACAGGAAAATATATCCAATGGGAAAAAGACAGTCTCTTCAACAAATGGTGCTGGGAAAACTGGACAGCGACATGGAGAAGAATGAAATTGGACCACTTTTTTATACCATACATAAAAATAAATTCAAAATGGATGAAAAACCTAAATGTGAGTCAGGAAACCACCAAAATCCTAGAGGAGAACACAGACAGCAACCTCGTTGACCTCAGTAAGAGCAACTTCTCACTAGATATGTCTCCAGAGGCAAGGAAAAGTAAAGCAAAAATAAACTATTGGGCTTTCATCAAAATAAAAAGGTTCTGCAGCATGAAGGAATCATCAAAACTGAAAGGCAACCAACAGAATAGAAGTGGATGATGGGCATTGAGGAGGACACTTGTTGGTATGAGCACTGGATGTTATATGGAAGCCAATTTGACAATAAATTATATTTAAAAAAGAAGATATTTGCAAATGACATACCCGATAAAGGGTTAGTATCCAAAATACATAAGGAATTGAAACCAAAAAAACATAATCCAATTAAAAAATGGCAGAATACATGAAAAGACACTTTTCCAAAAATGAAATCCAGATGACCAACAGACACATGAAAAGATGCTCAACATCACTGATCATCAGGGAAATGCAATGAGATGTTACCTCATTATCAATCAGAATGGCTAAACTCAAGAATAAAAGAAAGAAACATCAAGAAGCATCAGGGGTTAGCAAGGATACAGAGAAAGAGGAACGTTCTTGCACTGTTAGTGGGAATGCAAACTGATGCAGCCACTCTTGAAAACAATATAGAGGCTCCTCAAAAAGTTAAAAATAGAACTACTCTTGATTCAGCAATTGCACTACTAGCTATTTACCCAAAGGATACAAAAATACCCATTCAAAGGGATACATGCACCCTAATGTTTATAGCAACACTATTTACAATAGCCATATTATGGAAACAGCCCAAGTGCCCATTGAATGACGGATGGATCAAGAAAAGTAGTGTATATATGTAATTGAATATTATTCAGCCATAAAAAATGAAATCTTGCCATTTACAATGACATGGATGAAGCTAGAGAATATTATGCTGAACAAAATCAGTCAGAGAAAGTCAAATACCATATGATGATTCCATTCATATGGGGAATTTAAGATACATAACAAATGAGCAAAGGGAAAAGAGAGAGGGAGGGAGGCAAACCAGGAAACAAACGCTTAGCTATAGAGAACAAACTAAGAGTTACCAAAGGGGAGGTGGGTTAGAGATCGGTTAAGTAGGTGATGGGGATTAAGTAGTACATTTGTTGTGATAAGCACTAGGTGTTATATGGAATTGTTGAATCACTATATTGTATACCTGCAAGTAATATTAATACCATGTGTTAACTAACTGGAATATAAATAAAAACTTTAAAAAAAAAGCTTTGGCCAATTAATTTTTAAAACCCACAGAACATTTCATTTAATATATAAACTAAAGATTTTTCAAGCTTCCATACCAAAAACCTCATTATAGGCTCTCTTTGAAAATAGTTAGTATAGAAAGATTTTAAGTTCCTTAGGACACTTTGGGGAACTTTATTTTGATTTTTCTTCAGGATCAGATTATAAGCATCCAAAAGAAAGATAAAAGAAAATCCATCTCCATCTCATTTAGGAGCCACGAATCATCATGAGACCCCACTTTGAGGTACACCCTGTCATTCCTCATAGACAAACTCATTCTGAAACTAAAAATTCCCTACTGAAAATTTTCAAATAATAGTGCTTTAATCCTAACAAGAGTCCAAAAATATTCAATAATATAGTAGTTCATTAGAGTAAATGCATCACTTTCTACAGTGACTACTTTAAAATATTTATTTACATTTAAGTAAATTGTATATGTAAGAAGTATGTGAAAAAGCTTATTATCTCATTCTTGGTAAATTCAAAAGTGTTGCCAATGAACAGGAAATTATAACTTATACCTGTATTTTTTAGACAATATCTTTTAAGCATATATTCAACAGGTCACAGAAAACCATCTGAAGGACATGGTCATACAGCATTCCAAGGAACTGCACTGATCTAAGAAAATGACAGAAGCAACTGGACCCAAGTGTACTGCCCAATCAGTTTAAAGATCCCATTATAAATATCAAAATGTGTTATAGAAGAATCAACATGGATGTGTGAATTAAACAATGTTTTAAAAATACAAAACAATATATTTATGCCATTGGCTAAGTTGCTGATAAGAATATCCTGTAAGTTTCCAGTTTGAAATGTCAGCTTAAACATACCCATTTATTTCCCCTTTCCCGCTATGCCCACTGGAATAAAAATAAAGGAGGGACGTGGTATAAATACCCCCAAAACAAAGAGAATGGGAATTGAATCATAAAGGAAATAATAAATAAAGACATTTCAGTACATTACAGGAAGACAGCATATACATGGAGGCTTGGTGATGGCAAAGGTAGAGCAAAGGTAGCCACTGCTAAATACTGGGGAGGGTACTGCAGGGTAGGAGGGGCAGGTTTACTGAGTGGAACCTCACTGAGTTCAGAAGTGAATTGAAGGAGGCAGGGCAGATAGAGTGGAGCTGACATAGGTGAATGACAGAGAGCTCTGGAAAAGAGAGCTGCCATCTCCCTTCTAAGTATAACCATCAGCCAGGGTTTCTTCTCACTCCAGTCAAAACTCAAAAAAGATGACTGGTTAGAGCTGTGGAGCCTAATATGGTAGCCACTAGCAAAATGTGGATACTGAGTCCTTGATATGTGACCACTGCTGAGATGTGCTGAGTGTAACATACATATGTGATTTCTAAGACTCAGTTCTGCCCTCTCCCAGAAGTGTACACCATCTCATTAACAATGTTTCTCCATTTGCTATGTGTTGAAATGTTAATAATTTAGATATATAGAGTTAAGTAAAATATCTTATTAAAATTAATTTCACCTATATCCTTTTAAGTGTGGCCACTGGAAAATCTAAAATTACATCTGTAGCTGACATTATACTTCTATTGGATAGCAATGAATTAGAGAATAAAGAAGCTAATGTGACAAGAGATGCCCCTGAGGCAAAGCATCCATCCCTTTGGCATGTAGGGGCCTCAAAAATTTTAACAGTCCTTCCTCACTCAGGCCCTAAAACTAGAGCTGACAGACACTAAACCCTACCTCAAATATAGCACTTCTACCAATGCTTCTCTTCCCTAATTTTAAAATACAAAAAGAATTCTAAGAATCAGAAGTAATTTTAGGAAAGCTTGCCAAACAAATAGCAAAAATAAACAGAAAGACAAATAAATAAATGAGTAAAATTAAAAGAAAGGGAATAAATTACCTTAAAAGAAATAATGTAATTCAGTTTAAAAAATAAACTAAACAAAGAAATGAACAACAACCCTCAACTGATACCCTCTGAGAAAGGTGATCAACTGTATAATGAACAGAGAGAAAAACAAAAGGAGGATCCACAGAATAAACAGCATGCCTAAAGACTTGGAAAAAGAAAGGTATGATATGATTTGGTGAGGAGTATAAAAAAAGAAGAACAGGGCTGCCTGGGTGGCTCAGTGGTTGAACATCCGACTTCACCTCAGGTCATGATCTCATGGTTCACGAGTTCAAGCCCCATGTCTGGCTCTAAGCTGACAGCTCAGACAGTGGAGCCTACTTTGGATTCTGTGTCTCGCTCCCTCTCTCTGCCCCTCTCCTGCATGCTCTCTCTCTCTCTCTCTCTCTCTCTCTCTCTCTCTCTCTCTCTCTTTCAAAAATAAAAATAATTTAAAATAAATTAAAAATAAAGCACTTAAAAAAAAGAAAAACATTTGAATTTGACACCAGGATCAGTAGACAACAGATACACTCCACCCCACTGAATGGCCCAGAAGCCACAACATTGGACCCATACAGAAGGAAGTACAGGCTCAGAAAAATGGCTTTGCAGAGAATACAGTTTACACTGTTGCAAAATCATAAAGACTGCTTAAAAAAATAGAATCAAGCAATAGAATCAAGTTACAGAGAAATTAAATATGATTACAAGAAAGAATGTAAAGGTTACCAACATGGACACAGGAGTTAAAAAAAACAGTAGGGACAGAACTGGAGTGCTTACAGATAGGGGAAACCCAATTATAGATAACAGAAATGACAAAAAGTCTTAAGAACTGTCTTTTGAAGGTATAAATGTGATCAGTGAAAGTGACAACAGTGGTGTGAGAGTAGAAGGGGGGAGCTGTGGTGAGTGAGTCAAGTTCATATCCTGTTATAACAAGAAGTCAGTAGCAAATGGGTAAAGTTGATCAATCAAGGAATAATAAATGTAGTATTAAAATAAGAGTCACAACCAGAAACAGAGGCCGCTGGAGGTCTCTGGGGAATGGACAGCAATGGGAAATGTGGGGTTAGGGGCTAGGCCTTCTTATAAATCCTTTACTGTTGGCTCTGTAACTCCTGTATGTCATATCGACATGTTTAAATACTTAAAAATGTCACAAACTATACATTTTTTCCATATTATACACACATTAAATAACTGAAATGTCTATCTGAAAGCAGACACAGTGGATAACATAATGTCCATGTATGATATAGTTCAACAATCACACAGCAATTAAACTAACAATCCTTTAATTATGTTTGAAAAACAAAATAAATTAATCGTCAGTCAAGATTTCCACAAAACTACTTTAAGAGTGATACCCTTTAAACTATACTAAATTAAGCGGCACCTGGACAGCTCAGTCAGTTAAGCATCTGACTCTTGATTTTGGCTCAGATCATGATCTTGTCATGGGATGGAGCCCCGCATTGGGCTCTGTGCTGACAGTGCAGACCCTGCTTGGGATTCTCTCTTCCTTTCTCTCTGCCAGTCCCCTGTTTGTTCTCTCTCTCTCTCTCTCTCTCTCTCTCTCTCTCTCTCAAAATAAATAAATAAACATTAAAAAATAAACTATACTAAATTAAAAATAAATTCTAGGTAGATGGTACATAAAATATGAAAGGTAATAAAACAACAACAAAAAGCCTCCAACGGAAAATATCTTAATAATGTTGATAAAAAAGAAAAGAGTTTTTAAATAGGACACAATAAGCATTAAACATAGAAAAAAAAGTTTCATGAGTTGGGTCACATTATAATGAGAATTGTTGTTCATCAAGACACCATCTCTCTAGAAGTGTATTATACTTCAATTAAAGATTTACCAAAGACAGAAAGACCAAACATTAAAAGAGCAAAAAGACAAGCCAAGAGTCTGAGGGAATATTTGCAAAAGCATTTAAGTGCCTAAGGGCTCATACCCATAATATAGAAAAACTCAGACAAATCAATAAGGAAAAACAACACAAAACAAACAAAAGCAAGATAAAAACAGGCAAGAGACATGAATAGAGGCTTTTCAAAAGAAAATAACCAAGCTGAAAATTAAGAAATGAAAGTGTCCGTGACTTCACTGGTAATCTGGGAACTGCTAATTAAAATCACAAAGAAGAAGGAATACCTGGGTGGCTCAGTATCTTAAGTATCTGACTCTTGATTTTGGCTCAGGTCATGATCTCTTGGTTTGTGAGTTGAGAGCCCCACATTGGGCTCTGCAAGGACATTGCGGAGCCTGCTTGGGATTCTCTCTCCCTCTCTCTCTACCCCTCCCCTGCTCTCTCTCTCTCTCTTGCTCTCTCTCTCTCTCTCTCAAAAATAAACTAAAATCACAAAGAAGGGGGCCTGGGTGGCTTAGCTGGCTAAGGATCAGACTCTTGATCTCAGCTCCAGTCATTATCTCAAGGTTCACGGTGTTGAGTCCCACTGAGCCTGCTTGGGATTCTCTCTCTCTCCCACTCTCTCTGCCCCTCCCTCACTCATACTGTCTCCTTCTCTCTCTCTCTGTCTCTCAGAATAAATAAACATGTAAATAAATAATAAAATCACAAAAAAGTATTACTCCCCACCCACCAGAATGACGAATAAAAAAGACTGAAAATACCAAGGGTTGTTGAGTATGTAGAGCATTAAGAATTTTTCATACACTGCTGGTGAGAATGTTAATTGGTATATATGCATTTTTTAAATCATTTGGGGGTTGGGCACCTGGGTGGCTCAATCAGTTAAGCAACAGACTTAGGCTCAGGTCATGATCTCACAGGTCGTGGGTTCGAGCCCCGCATTTGGCTCTGTGCGACAGCTCAGAGCCTGGAGCCTGCTTCTGGATTCTGTGTCTCCCTATCTCTCTCTGCCCCTCCCCCACTTGCAATCTGCCTCTCTCTCTCTCTCAAAAATAAATAAACATTAAAATTTTTTAAAAAATCATTTGGGGGCACTTCGGTGGCCCAGTGGGTTAGGCAACCAGCTCTTGATTTCAGCTCTGGTCATGATCTCACTATTCGTGAGTTCAAGCCCCATGTCAAGCTCTGCACTTGATGGCATGGAGCCTGCTTGGGATTCTCTCTCTCTCTGCCCCTCCCTGCTCTCTCTTTCTCTGTGTCTCTCTCTCAAAATAAATAAACATTTAAAAATAAATAAATTGGGCTTCATTTGAAAAACATAAAGATATTGCCATTTTATGACTTGGAGAGTCCATTTCTATACATATATGCATGTGATAGGCAGAAATGCATACACGTGTGCATCAAAAGACATGTACAATAAGAATATTCATGGCAGAGTTCTTCTTAATAGACAAAAGCTGGAATCCAAATACCCATCAACAGAATAACAAATGTTATATTCATACAATAAGGATGTATAAACTACAACAGGCAACAACTTGAATGTACTCTCACAAAAATAAAATTGAGCAAAAATAACCAGACCCAAAAGAATACACACTATGTACTTGTGTTATGCCACCTGTATAAATCTCCAGAGAAGGGAAAAATTAAACCGTGATGTTCAGTGCCATGCTAGTGGTTTCTCAGGGGGGATAAAAACCTTAGTTTTCTTATTTTATCCATATGCCTTCTCCCTGGAATATAGACACTACCTCTTTTACCCCAAGTCAGGAATCTTTATAATGATCTGAGAGTAAATTCCTCACTTTGAGAATCATCTCACACAGATGGCATTTGTTAACTATGACAGTTATAATTCCCTCCACCTTTACCAACTTCCACCTGTCACTGGGACACATCAGCTCCTTCATCTACTACCTGACTTGGGGCCTGGAGTCAGGCACACATCCAAGACTTTCCCTCAGCCCATTCTCCTTCAGTGACTTTTAACCCAGAATGCAGGCTTTTGTACAATTCCTTATTTAATCTCATGTTAGTTTTATTCAATTATTCTGGCAATCTGGGAGCCGTGATTCCTTAGCTTTTTATGTAACTTCTAACTTTATTTCATGGAAACGTAAGCCTATTGTATGATATCTCCTTTAGAGATATGAAAAGAAAATATTCTACAAGCAGAGATAAGAATAATAGGTGTGTGTGTGTGTGTGCACGTGTGTGTGCACATGTGGTGTGCGTTTATATACACATAAATAGGTCCACATACTCACTATTTTACAACAGTTTTGGTTTGGGGGAGTTGCTTGTTTTTGGGTTTTGCTAAAATGATTTATAGCTGATGTTGACTGTCAACAAATTACTGAAATAAATGCTATGGGAATTGCTATTAGAAGTTTCCAAATTACTCTCCTCTTCTCTAAGGAGTAAAACACTACCTAATCCTAATAAATCAATAAGAGAACAGAGATTTTGGCTGGCATCCCTCCATAACAAGACTATTTCTCTTCCTTTAACAGCATGTCAGGGATGAATCAGGAACTCTGAGAAAACTGAACCCTTTGAGGAATACCTTCAGTGGTAGACCTGAAAAGCAACATTTACAAGAAAAATTCCTTTAGTAAAAGTGCCCATAACCCTCAGTCTATAAAGCTAAAGCATTTGTATGTTTATTTATGTCCCAAAGCCATAAAGAGGTTTGAGAGGGATAAAATCTCTACCATAATAAATCTGGATCAATTATAAAGGTGCACTGCAAACATGCCTTAATTTAGAATTTCGATTCTGCTACTATCAATGACGAATAAAATGGTTCTCACGAATCCTCCAGTTAGAACAATTAGAAAGGATGGAAAATGCAATGATCATATGCATGAAAACACCAGAGAACTTAATAGAGCAATGAGAAATTGCAGCATCAAGATCCAGAAGGAGAGGGAAGCCCTAAGTAGGTAACAGAGTTTGGGACACCTTTTGGGAACCATTTGATGATTCCTAAAACAATGCCTACAAGACCAAAAAATTAAGCAGATCTTGATGGACTTGAGAGCGAGGGGAACAAAACAGGAGTTCAAGGTCCACTGAAAAGAAAGAAGACTCTAGCAAATTCTCTACATTTACGTCCAGGTATGTATAAGCAAAAATCAAAAGCAGAGCAGCCCTTACAGGGATGGAAGTCCAGGGCCTCATCTTCTCAATGACTAACTGGATTATGGCAGTTTATGCTTGTGCTGGTGCCATGACCCAGATGGTGGCCAGAAACAAACATGAAAGTGGACAAAGACAGTATCCTCAAGACCCTCAAATTATATTTACAATTCTTCATATGTACTGGGACAAAATAAAAAGGCAACCAGGCTTAGAAACAACATCATGAATCATTTCATGTAACTTAAAAGTAACATCATGAGTTATTTCAATATATACTTTTTAACCGATTTCTAAAATAAAAAAAGGAACAGAGACTGAACATGCACTAATGGTGAAAAATGCAGGATAGTGGAAAATGAATTTGATTTTATTTTAAAACTCGTATTTGTTTACTATGTTGCATATTTTGGGGGAGGAGTTAATATGGTTGGAAAAGTTGGGGGATGCTGAGCTTTCGTTGCATCACTTTAAAATTAATGCTTGCTAATATGGTTTAAGGTGCTATAATGGGGTTCTACACTTTTTTTAAAGTTTATTTATTTTTGAGAGGAGGGAGGGAAGAGTCAGACGCTTAACCAACTGAGCCACCCAGGAGCCTCCGCTTTTTTTTTGACAGAGAGAGGACGTTGCAGTACATGCACGAGCAGGGGAGGGAGAGAGGATATCTTACACAGACTCCATCCCCAGTGCCGAGCCTGATGTGGGGCTCAAATTCATGAACCATGAAATCATGACATGAGCTAAAATCGAGAGTCTGATGCTTCACCAAATGAGTTACCCAGGAACTCCTACATTTTTAATTTTTAAATATTTCTCTACACACTCTATAAACACAGGAAAAAGAGACCATGAACTACACCAGAATGGCTTGAGTAATGGTGACTTGGGTGATGATTTCCCCCCTTTGGCTTTTTTTTTGTTTGTTTCCTGCAGAAAATATATATTACATTTGTAGTTTTAAGAAATATCATGTATACAAACATTATTAGGATACTTACTCGTACCTTGGGGTGTCTTCGTAGATGATGTTCAAGATGTACAATTTTTACAGTTAATGTTTGATAACATTAAGTTAGAGTTATAGCATTTTAAATAGTGCCTAGTAGATGCAAAATCCTAAGTCTGGCAAAAGCAAAGGCCCCCATGGGGAGTCAGGTAACACACAAGCCCTTAGGATATCGGGCTCCACAACCATGCCCGCCACTGGTCGTAGCAAACCCCAAATGCATGACCACTTAGTTCTACTGTCTTGTGACTAACGCTTCTAAAAGTTTGAATCTAAAAGTAAAATCTCTAAAATACCAAAAATCATTTGTGCATAATTATGTGTTTTACATTGTGTACAATTATATGTTGATTTACATTATTCATTTTAAATACCTTGCCTTCTGGACAGGCTTTCATAACAGTGCACATTTATTTTATGCAAATCAACACTTAGAATGCCCTTAAGATATATGCGTACAGGTGAATGACTAAATGGCACAAATAAAGGAGACATATTATGGAAACTGTTGGCAGTTTAGAACCCTGTATTTGCAATACTTCAAAATGATTTCTTGTGTCTTATCTCATTCACAGCCCAGTTACAAGACCATGAAGTAAATTAATAAATGCCGTGAGTCAGCGTATGCATTTAAGAATAACTTAGGCACTTTTACGTAACAAATTTATCTGTATAGCTACATGAAATTTACGTAAACAGTTATACATCACAGATTGGCTATCCAAAGTGTCTCTGGATTCTGTTCACTTCTCACTTTCCCACAATGTGGGAAGTTTCGACCTCTTCATCCCTTGCCTACACTTCTCCTCCTCTCCAAACTATCCCACACACATACTGCCCTCAACATCCTCTATATAAATAAACACAGATCTGGTTACATCCCTCCTCTGCTTAAAAATCCACCACACCTTCCCACTCTACACCTAGTACTTCACCAAGGAGCCTATTAAATAGCTAGAACAGATCACAGCAGGTAAAGCAATCCCTTTGAAAACACATTCTTTGTCTTTAAAATGTATGCATCTTTTTTCATTCTAATCTATAATTTATACTTGTTGGATTTAATACAAATGTTACAGTTTGGATTGTTTCCATTTCTAGGAAAATATGCTATGGCAAGCTGATCTTGCAGCTTCACAAATCCGCTGGCACCCTGCCTCTTCATGTCCCCTGAGATACCCAGACTGGGGGAAAATCTCAACTCTGCAAAAGCATACATGACACATTATCCTCTATTCCCCTCCTGTCTCTGAACTCAAGTCATAATTTCTAACAAAATATAATCTCATCCTTTACCCTGCAAGGTGTGTTTCTAGAATGTAATTATTACAAAAGAGTCTGTAAAGAAAAATTAGTATTTGGTCAATACTATATCCCTCTTTTAGAAGTTCTCGATAAACATAAGGCATTCAATATTCTGAGAAGTCTTGCAGTAAAACCTGTAGCCAAGATTAACCAGGATCCAGTGCTTCATAGAACCCACCTTGCTGAAGGTATGCTGCCCTCCGCCAAACTCTCTGTCTTTCCTCACCCTGCTCCCATCACCTGGAAAGTCTCCCCTACTTTCTTCAACTGGCAAATTCCTACTCAATTTTAGAAATATAACTACCTCCGCTTTGAAACCATTCCCAGCCATGCTAGCTGGAAATAAATGTTTTCTCCTATGCGTATTTGTAGCACTTTGTATAGGCATGTATGTTAAATTACACATGTCATAGTCTTGGATCTCCATGTCAGTCTCCCTAGCCAGATTGTGAGGAGTTTTAAAAGTAGAAACCATCCCTTATTCATTTATGAATCCCCTGAATCAAGAAAAGTTCACAAAACAAGCTCAGTAAATATGTGTGGAATAAATTGGTGAAAAAGAAATGATCTTTCATGAAAATAAAATATGCAGTATCATATGCCAACTCCCTATCACCCCAGCCAGGAAATCTCTGCTGGCAAAAAGGGGAACAATAATGAGACTTGCAGGGAGGAATAATGGTCTCTAGAACAGCCCAGTTAGAGTGTGTAAATGACCCCTGTTACCAAATTTATAAAGAGAATCTTGCACCAGTCAAGACTGTCACATGAATCCCTTATGAGAGCCTCTGTGTCTCTGTCCAGGGTGCTAAGATTCCAGCTGGAGAGCCCTGGCTCTGCTTCAAAACCTGGCAGAGTTAACTCCAACTGGAATACAAATGTTTGCATATTTCATTATTTCTGCTATAGAGACTTCCTTTTCACCTAGGATCTCAGGATAGTCACACTCAATCAGTTACAGTTCAGCCAGTTTAAATAAATTAAGCTAAGTGTTCTTCAAAGTAGTTACCAATTCTAAAGGAGGCAAGAGACGCAAAGAACTTGCAAGTTAGATGTGAGTTTTCCTTGCAGTCCTGTCTCTAACCAATGAGCAACTTTGGGCAAGTGATCACACCTTTCTAGGGATCAACTTCCCAACCTCTGAGTTGAGTAGCTACATAATTAAGATTGAGCAAACCTTCAGTGAATCACTAGTGTATGTCAAGCATTTTTTCTTATTTAATCCTCTTGAAAATCAGTGAAGTGGATATTACTACTCTCATTATACACATGAAGAAACGGCTTAAAGAGGTAAAGAAATCTGCTCAAGGCCACACCATGAGCTCACAGCATTGCCTGTCTAGGAAGTTCAATGGGTTCATGGCTGGACAGCCAAGGAGAGATCAAGGCTTTTTCCCCTCCCACCTTCCCATGACCTCACGCTGCTAATGGCTTTCTTCACATGTGTTTCTCTAATACTGTAAGGATGATGATACCAAGTAGTCATGATTTTTGTTTTTTTTTTAATTTCCTAACTTGACACAAGTTTGTGTTTTATTATTTGTTTGTCACATTGTGTAACTCAAGCTTATGCCTAAACTTCTCATAAGACCCCCAAATCCCTTGTATAACCTGATTCCTTAAGGATCTCTTAAAGAGGCAAACACATGCAGAGAGAAGCTTGCAGCTGCTCAGTAAGTGGTCTACTCTTCAAAAGAGATGGTCAGTCTTAGAAGGACAGCTTCACTTGCTCACTGTTCCTACTCCTTGGCTAAGTACCCACTGTAACTTCACATGCCATCCAGCCAGGACAAGGACCACTCAAGAGAGGCAGCTGTGGACCATACCCATGTGAGACCATCTTGCTGGCTGGAGCCAATCCTAGGAAAATGGGATAGTGGGAGGTGAGTTTCACCTTCCCAGCCTATCATGTACCAACTGTGTAGTGTGTTGACTGGGGGAATGTTGTTTGGTTTGGTATGTTTTAATGAAAATTACCACAGTAATGTGCTATCTTTGTGGTCTCTCAAAGTGCCTTCACATCTTTAGCTTATCACAGTGACCAATGAAATGCTATCATCCTATTTAATCAACAACATAGTACAGGCTCAGATCACTTATAAAACATACCTAATAGCAACCATCCAAAAACTGTCAGAGCCAGAACCCATCAAGTCTCCCAAATACAAATCCTGAACCTCTTGAAGTAACAGAGAAGTTGCTCTGTAAAGTGCTTGCCTCTCCAAACACCCAGAGATTTGTGCCCCTCCCAAAGCTTCTGCACTTGCATTTCTCTGACCTGGCTTCATTCAATGCTAGAGTTTCTTTTTCACCCTCTCTTCCCCTAACTCCAACTCTCCATCCTTTCCCCTCTCCTGTAATCCAAGCTCTGTAAACAGCAATTTTTGCTCTTTTGTAAACTGTACAATGACACTTGTCTTTTTTTACAGCCCTCCTTTCATGATAAGTTGGCCATGTCATCACATATACATTGAATATTTTAAAGCATAGTTCTATGAGAAAGTACACATTTAACACAGGTGTAGTATGGGAGAGGAAGACATTCATCATGGCAATTCTAACTAGGTTAACTGAAGCAACACGCATCAGTGTGGTAGTGTGGGTACTCTTTATTTGTAAGATTATGAAATATCATGTCTTCTTATACCACTTATCTGAACCTCTCTGGTGGCTCTTAGCACTTTCCGTGTGGAATTGAGGCCATTCACACACCTCTTTCCTCCCTGAATACCACCGTCCCTATGTCCCACTCCTACCCCTACATGCCCCAGAACAGAATCTAATGCCTTATACAGACTCCATACAGAAACCCATTTATAAGGAATGGGTTTTAACTTTTGTAAAATATTTGTATTGTATGAAGGATATGACAATGAAAACTGAACCTTCAGAGCAGTCTAGAAAAGCAAAAGAAAAAGAACTTGCACATATCATACAGATTTGCCAAATAAAGTGAGCACTAATAAGTCCACAAAGAAAGAACCCCATGGGGCCGAGAGCAGCTGCCTGAATGAACAGACAAGTATATTTCGGGTGTGGACTCAGAGCTGGACTACCAGCACTACTCTCACCAGTAAGGGGAGAAGGATTATTGGTATTAGGGCTAGGGGCATGTAAAAGCTCACAGCTGGCCATCTGCCTGGACAGAATAACCAGCTGCAAAGCCCAAGGCCAAGCCCCTACCCGAAGAAACTACATACCTACCTCAGGGAGCAGCAAAGTCTAGAGATGGCAAAATTAACATGGACTGCATGCTAATACTTACAACATAAGGAGTACTAAAATGTGATCATTTGGACCCTGTTCTTGCTGATTATGGCTCAGGATGGGGATACTTTTATCCTGAGCTTCTAAGCTGAGGGAAAGGTGGGACTGAAGTACCCATGCACAGGTGGCTGGGACAGTGGAACATGCTTCACGGGGTTCCTCCTCGGTGGGTGGGGAAACTGAGGCACAAAGCAGATGGGGGAAACTGAGTTACGAAGCAGAGAGCAGGCCCAGGTCAGGGCAGAGAGAGGGCCCGCCTCGCCATGAGCCAACTAGCGTGTCCCAGCCAAGCTACCCCGCCTGGCTGCCTGATGCTTCCGCAACCCCTCGGAGCCCGTGGCGGGGAGAGGGCAACCCTGAGGCCGGGGCTGGGACTCACCACGTCCATGATCTGCAGGAGGCTCAGGGAGAAGTAGACGGTGAGCGGCTGCGAGTCATTGGCCACGGGCCTCTCCAAGGGGTTGTAGTTCTTGACCAGCTCCTTGTAGAGCTTCCTCTGGAACTCGCCTTGCAGGGACACTTAAGAAGAGGAGAGCCCGGCAGGCTGCTCAGCGAAGGCCAGCGGGGGTGCACCCCACGCCCCCTGCCCGTGGACCCCCGCCTCACAAAGCAAGCAACCCAGACGAACGGAGCTCTCACTCCCCGGACAGCCCCCGGCAGGCAGCGCCGCCCACTGTCCCTCGCTGGCGCGAGCCCCCAAACCTGGCCCGGGCGTGGGGCGCACGGAGCCGCCTGGATTCGCCCGGGATCCCGCGGAGGAGGAGTAGAGGACTGGGAGATCCCGCGGCTTTACCGTGCAAGAGCGACGCGGCCAGAGCCAGCCACACCGACCGGCGCATTTTGGGACTCAGAGCTGCCACGGCCGGCGCGCCCCACGTCTCGATAGTCGGCCCGGGCCTGCGCCTGCGGCCGCGGAGCCGCCTCTCTCGGGTCGGCTCGCGCGCCTTTAAAGAGCGGAGCGCGCGCCCCCGCCCCGCCTGCCTCCGCGCGCTTCTCCACGTGACGAGCCCCGCCCCCGCCCCCGCCCCCATCCTCACCTCCCACCCCCACCCCAGCCAGCGGGGGCCTGGGCTGCTCTGCGGCCGCCCGGGGAACTGCAGCCAGCGGGTATAAGTGGGAAGTGCGCTCCGGCGCACTGGTTACAGCCTGGGCACCCCGCCCCGCCTCCGTCTCCACCGCTGTCCCGGTCCCTCCGCATCACGCCTCCGGCCAAGCCAGGGGCTGTCCGAGGCCAGGTTCTGTCTCTCCCTTTTGTCCTTGCTCCCCACTCAGCTCCCTCCTGCTCTCGGACAGAAGCTGCACGGGTCGTTGAGAGAGAGCGGGACAATTCTGGGGTCCAGTCCTCCAGGGTCCTCCCTCCCTTACGACAGTGGCTGGGTGACAGGGACTGGAAACCAGGCTCCCACAGGTTGAGAAGTCTCTCCAACCAAATAAAACAGACCTGAGAGGAAGCCCCCCTCCTACCTCCCGCCAGGGTGTTCTGTCAGCAACCATTTACTGGGCATCACCAGCCCGATTCTCATCTAGGTTCTGAAAGTGCTCAGAGAAAAGGGGAAATCTCTGCCTGGGAGACATCCTATAGGGGAGGAGAAACGCTGCAGAAGTGTGTGATGGGAATCCCAGCGGACACCCTCTTTATGTCTCGTTCTCTTTTAAAAGAAATTCAAGATTGAAAAGTTACTTCCTATTCCCCTTTCTGGAAGGACAATCAAACTTGGTGGTGTGATTTAGGCTTTTCTCCTTTTCCTTCTCCTTCGTCTCCTTTTTAACCCGCAAAAGAGTTAATTGACAAGGAGAAGCTCAGAAAAACATCAGTCAATGATCAGGGGCTAAGTCCTAGACGTTGAGGAGAGGGCATGGGCTTGGAACAGGAAGGGGGTGAGGGTAGGGGGGGCGAAAGCTCAGTCCCACTAGCGCTCAGCAAGCCGGTTGAAGAAAGCTGAATGCAGCAGGTTCCCTGCGCCCGCGTAGGGGGCGCTGCCGCTCGCCTTAGTTCAGCCCCCAGAGTGTCTGAACTACACCAAGTGCTCAGGCAGGTTGGACCCACAGAGGTAATGCCCACCCACATTTCTGGACTGCATAAGACACGGGATTCTTGGATGACATTCAAACAAACAAACAAACAAACACTAGAAAGACTGACTAAAACGTAACTGCCTTTGAATTTACTGGAGAGGCAGGACTGCACTGGGCGACGGAGCCAGTTATTTGATTTGGAAAAACAAAGAAATGTGACAGCCTTGCAAGGAAGTGTCTGATAGCAAATTCACACCTGTTAACTGATGCATGTATAAACAAATAATCAGTGTAGGCTTTGAACTGCGATAAGGTCTTAGAAGATTGATTCTCTCTGGAGAAGAGTTCATAGAAATGACAGCCAACCTGGGCTTGCCACAAAGGAGGGGTTCAGCCAAGAGAAGGGAACACAAGGATAGGGTTTCTTAGTGAGCAGACAGGTGTGCTGTTAGCTTTCATCCGGCTCCTGAGTTCCACAATCTGTGGCAGTCTGGATACACACAGAGCTGACACTGGTGAAGAAATGAACTAAAGGGCATCAGGTGCTGGCAAAAAGGGAGTCATAGAAGATAAAATAAAACATCAGAATAGAGGGGGCATAAGACACATCAACAGGGAAGTTCTCACTGGCATGCTAGGCCCACTGGATATCTAAATGCAGAACTCGCTTTCAAACACATTTCCTGAAAGTGTCTAAAAGCCCTGCCTTCCATTCTAGAGGGACATGAGCCTAGAGGGGCCAAGAGATTTCATATACCTTGAGTTTGGCCATTGGGATCACCTTCCTAAAAGCATAAATACTTCTTACATCCCTCGTACCCATAATATCAGAAACCTAGAACTAAACTGTTTTCTGGTGGGACAACCAGTCAGTGGGTTTTTATTTATTTATGCCCTGTATTCTGCTAGATGCCTGGAGGACCTATGAGCACAATCCACTCACTTATTTACAATTTAGAGCTAACATGAGTGTGGATAAATAAACTCGTCTGTGCCGTGCCAGTAAATAGGTCTGTGAGTTTGGCTATGTTCATCCCCATCTATGAGACTCAGTTTTTTCATTTGTAAAATAAAGAAAGGAGTGGGACTTTCTGGGAGTTGAGTGACAGAGCTGCAGGTCCCCCTCTCACTCTCATTCCCAAAATGAATGGTAAGTAAAACATAAGAGACAATTAATACATACTTGAGCTTAGAAAGGCGGGGACCAGAAACAAATTCAGAATAGTTACTCACAAGCTGGTGCTGTTATCATAGTCCAGGAGAGGGGCATATCTAGATGTGGCCTCCAAGGCTAAGAGTCTTAAATTTTAACAAACCTCAATGAAGAATCCTGACCCTGAGTCTATTAGAGGTGGCAGACTGGAACAAAGATATCCAGGTAAATCTAAAGCCTGCAAAAATCTCCCTTTCCAGGTAAAAATAGACCAGCAAATCCTAACCATGACCAAGGGTAATGAGACGAAGCATGTTTTCTGCTTTGGGTCTGGATAGGGGGAAGAGGTAACTATACATTTATAAACCCAAAAATGCAGGGGCACCTGGGTGGCTCAGTCAGTTGAACGTCTGACTATTTTGGCTCAGGTCATGATCTCATGGTTCGTAGGTACAAGCCTCACCTCCGGGCTCATCTGTGCTGTCAGTGCAGAGCCTGCTTGGGATTCTCTGTCTTTCTTTTCTCTGCCCCTCCCCAGTGCGCTCTCTCTCTCTCTCTCTCTCCCCCTCTCTTTCTCTCAAAATAAGGAAATACAAACTTTGAGAAAAATGCATAGTGCTTAGGTGTGTGTCCAAATGTATACAACCCCCACATGGTTTAGATTTCAAGAATTCCTCTGGGGACAGCTTCTATAAATTTACATGCATGGGGCTCAAAAAAACTGACTTTCATGAAAATAAATTCAAACTAAAAAATATAAAACCCACATCAAAATAAACTACATCTCCTATGAGGAAATAGTCAATAATAGGGAAAGTATACAGACCACAGGCAGAAAAATTAGTACCACACAATTTGAGATAAGAGGATGACCTGGAAAGAAAAAACCTATAAAATAAGTATTTTTAAAGTGCCAAAGTTATTGAGTAATATTAGCTACAATAATTATCCACAAATACTATTGGCAAAACACTATAAAGTTTATTTCTCCATTATACCATTGAGGTGACTTTCCTAGGTGGCTAAGCTCCTCAAGTCTTTTAGAGATACAAGATCTTTTCAACAACTGGATTGACTGTGTTCTGGGCCCAAGAGGAATGTGCTAATTGAAGTCTCTGCTGGAGCCTCAATCTTTACACAGCCTGCAAACTAGTAGAAGTGTACCTGGGCCAGGCCTAGAAGTTGCTTGTATCATCTCTGCCCACACTCCTCTGCCCAGAGCTAAGTCTCTCGATCACAACTTCAAGCAAGGGAAGCTGGAAAACAATCTTTTTATCTGGACCTGGGCAGAGACGACAAGGGTAAGCAGTATCAGTAATATGGTATACAGGAAATAAAGTAGGAATCCACAAAGGAAAAGAAACAAACAGAAAATAAAACATGAGCATCTAGGGAAACACACATAGCAATTAAAATTGAAAACCTAGCAAATGTGTTAAAGAGGAGATTGGCTAATGATGAAGAGAACATTGGTACTCTGGGAGCAAGAGCTGAAAAAGGTACCTGGAAAATCACCTAGATAAGAAAGGTTAAGGTAGGGATGCCTGGTTGGCTCAGCTGGTTAAGCGTCCAACTTCGGCTCAGGTCATGATCTCACGGTTCGTGGGTTTGAGCCCCATGTCGGGCTCTGTGCTGACAGCTAGCTCAGAGCCTGGAGCCTGTCTTCGGATTCTGTGTCTCCCTCTCTTTCTGACCCTCCCCTGGTCACGCTGTCTCTCTCTCTCAAAAATGAATAAAACATTAAAAAAAGGAAAGAAAGGTTAAGGTATATGAAGGATAGAATAACTCATCTAATAGGAGTTCTAGAAAATATTAATGAAAAGAATAGGTGAGAAATTATTTAAAGAGAAAATGACTAAGGGATGCCTGGGTGGCTCAGTGGGTTAAGCGTCCAACTTTGGCTCAGGTCATGATCTTGCAGCCCTGCATTGGTCTCTGTGCTGACAGCTCAGAGCCTGGAGACTGCTTTGGATTCTGTGTTTCCCTCTCTCTCTGCCCCTCCCTGCTTATGCTGTCTCACTCTCTCTCTCTCTCTCTCTTTCAAAAATGAATAAACATTAAAAATTTTTCAAGAGAAAATGACTAAGAATTTTCATTTCTGAAAAAAATATAAATATCACATTGAGGAAGTACAATAAGCAATCATCTGGCACCAGGCTGGCCCTGTAGGGAGAAGAAGAGACTCTTGATCTTGGGGTCATGAGTTCGGACATCACATTGGGTGTAGAGATTATTTAAAAATAAAATCTAAAAAAGAAAAAAGCAATGATCATGTTAAATAAACAAAAGATTCATCACTAGATAGTGAAGCTGGTGAAACTATTAAACAGCAAAAAAATACAACACAAATTTTAAGGGAGACAAAGAGCAATAACTTAAATGCAAATCTAAATAATCAATGACTGTTAAATAGTAAAAACACTTTGGAAGGCAAGAGGTATAATTGAAGATGACATTTCTGGCCCTTGCAAGACAGCAAATTCAGGTACCAGGCAGAATCTGCTGAAAAAAAACAAATCCAACCAGCAAAATGACAAAGTATATTGGAGATTGACAAATGTTAAGAAATTAAGAAATTTGGTCTGGTGGACATTTATAAAAGTATACACACCCAACAATTAGTGAAAACACAGTCTTCTTAAATAAATGAAATATATACATATGGTCCCTACTCTTCATTCTTAATATTATTTTGGTATATTATTTTATTTTTTATTAATTACTCTACTTTAGTCTTTTAGTCTTTAAAATATTATGCACTTGATTTTTTTTCATTAATTTCATGCCTTTTTAAATTCCTTCATGCCTAAATGCTTCTAGTTTATTTTTATTATAACTTCTTGGTTAAATGATTATATCATTAATGTTTAACATTTTTTCTTGTCTAATAGAAAAACAGACCAAACTACTAAGGCTAGTTAAGTCCTATGAGAAGAAAGAAATTTGGGATAGTACAGCTTAGAGAATTAGATATAGAAACCACATCGCAAATAGCAAACCAAATGCAAAAAAAAAAAAAAAAGCATTAAAATTAATAGTCACCAAATAGAATCGTATTAGTCAGCTCAGACTACCATAACAAAATATCCCAGTCTTGATGGCTTAAACAACAGACATTTATTTTCTCATAGTTAGAATTCTGAGATCAAGGAGCTGTTAGGGTGGATTTCTGGTTAGGCCTCTTCCTTGTAGATGCCTGCCTTTCCTCTGCGCACACATAGGGAGAAAGTGAAACAGTTCTGAATTTTCTTTCTCTTCTTCTAAGGACACAGTCCAATCAGATTAGGGCCCCTCCTTTATGACCCAATTTAACCTTAATTATCATCTTATAGGCCTTGTATCTAAGTACAGTCATAGTAGGGACTTAGGACTTCAACATATGAATCTGGAAGAACACATTAAAGTTCATAACAAGGGTTTATCCCAGGAAAGCAAGGTATAGGCAGACTTCAGAGATATTTAATATTTGGTTCCAGACTACCAAAGTAAAGTGAATATCCCAATAAAGCAAAAATTATAATAAAGCAAGACAAATGAATCTTTTGTTTTCCCAGTGCATGTAAAAGTTATGTTTACAATATACTGTAGTATATTAAGTGTGCAGTAGCACTATGTCTAAAAAAACCCAGTGTACACACCTTAATTTATCTTTTTAAAATTTTTTTAATGTTTATTATTGAGACACAGAAAAAGACAGAGCATGAGCATGGGAAGAGCAGAGAGGGGAAGACACAGAATCCAAAACAGGCTCCAGACTCGGAACTGTCAGCACAGAGCCCAACGCGGGCCTCGAACTCACAAACCGTGAGATAATGACCTGAGCCGAAGTTGGATGCTTAACCAACTGAGACACCCAGGGATCCCAAGACACCTTAATTAAATATATATATATATATATATATATATATATATATATATGTTATTGCTAAAAATTGATAACCATCATCTTACCTATCAGCAAACTGTAATCATTTTTCTGGTGAAGGATTTTGCCTCAAAGTTTGTGGCTCCTGACTGATCACAGTGGTGGTTGTTGAAGTTGGGGTGAATGTGGTAATTTCCTAAAATAACAATGAAGTTTTGCCACACTGATTGATTCTCCTGTCATGAACAGTTTCTCCATAACATGCGGTAATGTTTGATAGCATTTTACCCACAGTAGAACTTTCAAACTTGGGGTCAATCATCTCAAACCCTGCTGTTGCTTTATCAATTAACTTTATGTGATATTCTAAATACTTTGTTGTCATTTCAATATTCTTCACAGCATCTTCACCAGGAGCAGATTCTATCTCAAGAAAGCACTTTTCTTGCTCATCCTTAAGCAGCAACTCCTCATCCATTAAAGCTTTATCATGAGATTGCAGCAATTCAAATACAATAACAATAAAAAAGTTTAAAATGCTGTGAGAATTACCAAAATGTAACATAGAAACACAAAGTGAGGAAATGCTTTTGGAAAAATGGTACTTATAGACTTGCACAATGCAGGGTTGCCACAAACCTTCAATGTATAAGGAAAAAAAAAACATATGCAAAGCACAATAAAACGAGATATTTCTGTGCTCATTACCATGTTAACAGGCCAAGAAAAATATCATCATGTCAACATATATTGAACAAAATTCAATGCCAGTTTAGCATTAAAAAATAACCAACCTAGGATTAAAGGAAACTACTTTAATCTGATTAAGTTCATCTTCTTTTTTTTAATGTTTATTCTTATTTTTGAGAGAGAGAGAGAAAGAGAGAGAAAGAGAGAGAGAGAGAGAGAGAGAGAGAGAGAGAGAACAAGTGGTAAAGGGGCAGAAAGAGAAGGAAACACAGAATCCAAATCAGTCTCCAGGCTCTGAGCTGTCAGTACAGAGCCCGATGCAGGGCTCACACTCACAGATGGGGAGATCATGACCTGAGCCGAAGTCGGACACTTAACCGACTGAGCCACCCAAGCGCCCCAAGTTCATCTTATAAAAGACTACAGCAAATATCATGTTTTTGTTATTGTGCTTTAATAAACTTTTAAATTTAGAAAAAGTTTAGCTTTTAAAAAAATTGTGGAGATAGTACAGAGAATTCTTATATTCAATATCCAGTATTCACTATTGTTAGCATCCAACTTTAGTATATGTTTTTCCAACTAATGAAAGAGTACCGACACATTATTATTAACCAAAGACCATACTTTATTTTTTTAAATTTATTTACTTATTTTTGGGGGGGGGGGCATAGAGAGAGGGAGAGCGAGAGAATCCTAAGCAGGCTCCACACTGTCAGGATGGAGCCTGATGCAGGGCTCCATCCATGAACCATGAGATCATGACCTGAGCTAAAGCCAAGAGTCAGACACTTAACCAACTAAACCACCCAGATGCCCCAAGACCTTACTTTAAAGATTAAGATTTTCTCCTTAGTTTTTACATACTGTCTTTAAGTTCCAAGATCTTGTGTGAGAAACCACATCACATTTAGATATCATGTCTCTTTGGGCTTCTTTTGGTCAGGATAGTTTTTCAGTCATGTCTGGTTTTCACTGAGCTTGATACTTTTGAGGAGTACTGTTCAGATATTTTGTAGAATGTCCTTCAGTTGATATTTTGTTGATATTTTTATTTGTGATTAAACTGAGGTTGTGGGTTTGTGGAGGAAGGCTACAAAGATAAATCAAGGATACACACTATCAACATGATCTGCCAATGTTGATGTTGACCTTGATCACCTGGGTTGACACACTGCCAGATATCTCTACTGTAAAGTTACTCTTTTTTTTTTTTATCTCCCTCTCTATACTGTGCTCTTTGGAAGAATTCACAGCCCACGTGTAAGAAGTGAGGAGTTACGATCAACCTCCTTAAAGTGTTCTCATAAATTTTAAATACTCCTTAAAGTATTTACATAAATTATTTTAAATCCTTCTGCATGAGAGATTTATCTCTCCTCCCTCACTTATTTATTTATTCAATCATTTATTTATATCAGTGTACTCAATGATATTTATTTTATACCTTGAGTTACAATCCAGTATGACTTTATTTATATTCTTGCTCAAAGTGTTTCAGCTTTGATCATTAGAAGTTCTTACAGTTTATTTCTGTGACCCTTTCATACATTCCCTTGTGGAGTTTTTTTGAGTACTCCAATATTTTCTAACGCTACAAGATGTTCTGGACTCATAATATTTCTGGCCCCGGTCCTAGATCAGCCATTTGCCAAGGATCCTTTGATTCTTTTGATTGAAAATAGTATTAGAATTGAAGATCTGAGGACTGGGTATGCTTGTTGCTACTGGGTGAGGTTGCTTTTAGGTCTTGTGAAACTGTCAGAGGAAGGAGATATGTGTTTATATAACCCATGTATACACACACACCTATCTATATCTATTGCAAGCCACACATCAGTTCACACTAACATCTTCAACTCTAACCTAATACCACATGGATCATTTCTAGCCTCCTCCCCAGTGTCTATGGGCAAACTCCAACTCCAATCATGAAAAATGAGTCCAACCATTGTTATCTGCTTACTTACTTGTTGAATTCTAGTAATTCAACAGAATTACCTTGTGTACAAAGGTTTCAGATGTGTGCATTATCAACTGGAGTACAGTGCTTATGTAGTCCTTTTTGCCTTTTGTATTAAAGTCTTCACTCATTTCCAATGTTACCTAGATTGGTACTTTCCCCCCCCAACCTTTTCACTGAGGTTATTTCAAGTATTCTTAATACCATTAAATATTTTTGTCATAGTCACCACTCCATCATGGGATCCCCTGAACTCCTAAATGATGCTTTTTTTAAAATTTATACCAATTGAGGCTCATTCATTTTGCATAAAGTCCTATGGATTTTGAAACAATGCATAGCATCATGTCTTTAACATTAAAGTATTATACAGAATAATTTCATTGTCCTATAAAACTTTCCATGACTCATTTGTTAATATCTCACCTCTTCCCAAATCCCTGTCAACCACTGATCCATTTATCGTCCTTATAGTTTTGCCTTTTCTACAATGTCATATTAATGGAATCATACCATATGTAGCCTTTAAGACTGATTTCTTTCATTTAACAATATACATTTAAGATTCATCCATAATTTTGCAGGGCTTAGTAGCTTATTTATTGCTGAATATTGTTCATTATATGAGTGTAACATTGTTTACCCATTCACCTACTGAAGGACATCTTGGTTGCTTCCAGTTTGGGGCAACTATGAATAAAGCTGTAATTACCAGTAAAGTCCAGATTTTCAGGTATGTATGGACATAAGGTTTCAAATAATTAGATAAATACCTAGAAATGTGATTGAGTATCATATGATCAGACTATATTCACTGTAGTAGTTTCTTAGGACTACAATAATAAAGAACAACAAACATTTATTGTGTCATAAATACAGAGTCTAAAAGTCTGATTATTAAGGTGTTGCAGGGGTTGGTTTCTTCTGAGAGCTATGAGAGGGAGTCTATTGCTTGTTTCTCTTGTATCTGCTGGAGGTTTGCTGGTAATCTTTGGCATTCCTTGGCACATAGAAGCATGACCTGATCTTTTCATCCATCTCTGCATGCTTCTCTCTATGTGCTGTCTATGTCTCCAAATTTCCTTTTTATAAAGATACTGGTCACATTAGATTAGGGACCTACTCTAGTTTAACTAAGTCTGAAATGACTCTATTTTCAAACATGTTCTGAGGTATTGGGATTTAGGATGTCGACCTATGGGTGGAGGGGTACAATTCAATCCACAACATTTAGTTTTTCAAGAAATTGACAAAATATCTTCCCAAGTGGCCATACTACTTTGCATTCCCATCAGAAATTAGAAAATTCCTGGTTGCATTATATTCTTGCCAGTAATTAGTATTAGCATTTTTTTGGTAATTTTCCCATTCTAATAGGTGTGTAGTGGTACCTCATTGTTTTAATTTGTCTTTCTTTAATGACAAATTATGTTGAGCTTCTTTTCATATACTTATTTTCTATCTATATATCTTGTTGAGCTTCTTTTCATATACTTATTTTCTATTTATATCTTATTTGATGAAGTGGCTGTTTACGTCTTTTGCCCATTTTTAAATTATGTTGTTTGAAACATGAGAGACTCTTGAATACTGAAAACAAACTGAGGGCGGAAGAGGAAGGGGGAAAGATAAAGGGGGGTGATGGTCATGGTGGAGGTCACTTGTGGGGAAGAGCACTGGGTGTTATATGGAAACCAACCTGACAACAAACTATAGTTAAAAAAAATAAAAAATAAAAAAAATAATAAAAATAAAATAAAATAAAATAAAATTTTTATTTAACATTCAAACTTTGAAGGTATCCCATTTAAAATCAGGAACAGTATAAAATTGCTCACTATTATAATTTCTATTCAATATTACTTGAAGTTATTTTATACATTTCAACAACCATGTATAAAATGTTTTTTAAGTAGCTTACTCATAATACCAACAGCCTACTACCTAGAAGCCAATCAAGCAAAAGATTGCTTGACTTTTATCTTGAGAATGTTTTAAGACATTGTTTAGTTTCAACTTAGTTTAATAAATGGAAAGATGATGGTTTTATAGCTAGGAAGATTCAGTATATTAAAGATGTCAATGGTCCCCAAATTAGACTATAAATTTAATATCATTGGTCAAAATCCTGAAATACTATTTTGTGAAGATTTATCATCCAGTCCTAAAATTCATAATCCAAGAGTAAAGGAACAAGAAACTTCTAATTTCTGTAATGGCAGATTTGATAATTGAGAAAAAAACTCACTAAGAACAATTAGAAATATTGGTCCAAATGTACTTTAAAACTCTGTTTGGCATTATGCTTAGAGAAAGAAGCTAGGAACTAGAGTATGTATACCATCTGATTCCATTTTTATGAAGTTCTAGAAAAGACAAAGCTAAACTATGATGAGAAGACAGATTGGTATTGCTTGGGGCCAGGGGCAACAGGCTGATGAGTGCAGAGTACCATGTGGGAAATTTTTGTGATGATAATGTTTCATATCTTGATTATGATGGTTGCTATACAAGTAAGTATATATATTTATTATAACTAATCAAACTATACAGCATCTCATTATATGTAAATTATTCCTCAACAAAGTTGTTTTTTTAAAATCTGCTTGAAGATATCAGAGGGCTAACAAGTCAGTAAAAAAACAAGGCAATGTCTACTAAATACAAGGGTCTTGAGAAAGGCGGAGACACAGAAAGTTAACACTGCATTTGGAGAAACTGCTTCCAAAATGGCAATGCATTTTCCAGATGATGAAGCCAGAAGAAGATGAACTGACAGCTTCATGAAGCTTAGAAAGACAAGAACTGATAGAAGACCCAAAAGAAGAAGAGAGCTAGTAAACCTCTTTTGCTTGGTATTAGTACCTGTATTGGCTACATCATATGTATAAGTGTGAATCAGAAGTAGACAAGACCTTTCAGTGGATGCAGCCCAGCTTTGAACTATATCAGTCTTGGGAATTACTCTGAAGTGAGCCAAGATTACACTCCCAGGTACTTGGTTGGGGTGAATGTGAGTCTTCTATGGTGGTTATTTTTAGTAAGAAGTTTGCAAATGCCATGTCCAACACACAATAAATAGTAAAACCAAGCAACATTCTAAAAATTCTCAAAGTCATCAAAAACATGGAAAGTCTAAGAAACTGCCATGCACCAGAAAAAGCTAAGGAAACATAGTAACTAAAAGCAATTTTGTATTCTGGATGGGATCCTAAAACAGAAAGCAACTATTAGGATAAAACTGTTGATACAGAAATTAAGTGTGGAGTTTAGCTAATGGTTATGTACCAATGTTAGTTCATTTCATCACAAATGTACCATAGTAAGATAAGACATTAACAATAGAAAAACAATAGAAAACAGTGAGAGATAGACATAAGGGAACTTTCTATACTAAATTAGCAACTTTTCTGTAAATCTGAAAACATTTAAACTAAAAAGTTTATGAAAAAAAGGAAACCAGTCACATGAAGGGACAAGACCAGTTAGAAAGAAATAGGAGAAATTACTACTCGATAGAAATAGACCAATGGGCTCAAGAAATTGAAATGAACAGTAATAGCCTTTAA
>CM053560.1:116201956-116212190 GCA_028646485.1 Cryptoprocta ferox
GGAAAGAGCCTAAATGCCCATCAACTGATGAATGGATTAGGAAGATGTGGTTCATCTATACAATGGAATACTACATGGCAATGATAAAAAATGAAATCTGGCCATTCGTAGCTACGTGGATGGACCTCGAGGGTGTTATGCTATGCGAAATAAGTCAGGTGGAGAAGGACAGATACCATATGATTTCACTCATAGGTCTAACAGAAGAAACCCAACAGAGGACCATGGGTAAGGGAAGGAGGAGATAGTGTTAGGGAGAGGGAGGGAGACAAAACATGAGAGACTCTTGAATACTGAAAACAAACTGAGGGCTGAATGGGGAGGGGGAATGGGGAAGGGGGTGATGGTCATGGTGGAGGACACTTGTGGGAAAGAGCACTGGGTGTTATATGGAAACCAACCTGACAATAAACTATAAAGTTAAAAAATTAAAAATAAAAAAAATTAAAAAAATGTTAAAAAAAATCTGATAACCGAAATGAACTTACTGTATTGACTCCATAGCAGAATGGAGATGATAGTGGTGCTTGGGTGGCTTAGTTGTTTAAGTGTCAACTCTTGGTTTTGCCTCAGGTTATGATCTTATGGTCATGATCTCACAGTCTTGAGAGAAAGCCTGCTTTTGGGCTCCATGCTAGGCCCTGAATCTGCTTAAGATTCTCTCTCTCTTTCTTTCTGTCTCCCTCCACCCCTTCCCAGCTTGTGTGCATGTGCACACTCTCTCTCACTCTCTCTCTCTCTCTAAAAAGACAAAAAAAAAAGAATGGAGTTGATAAAGGAAAGAATCAAGGTGCATTATAAGTAGAAATCATCTAATTTGAATAACAGACAGTAAAAAAAATATGAACAGAGACTAAGGGACCAGCAGGGCAACAACAATAAGCCCAAATTTATATCCTCAGAGTCTAAAATGGGAGGAGGATAAAAGGTGTGATGCCTAAAAATATTTGAAGAAATCATGGCTGAAAACTATCTCAGTTTGGCAAAAACAAAGCAAAGCAAAACAAAACAAAACTATAAACCTAAGATTCAAGAAGTTCAACAAATGCCAAGCAGGAAAAACTCAGGGAAATTCATACCCAGACACATTATAATCATACTTCTGGAAACTAAAGACAAAGAAAATAATCTTGAAAGCAGCCATAGAAACATGACATATCCCTGTAAAGAAACACCAATTTGAATGACAGCAAGTTTCTCATCAGAGCCCAGGAAGTGGCACAATGTTTTTATAGTACTGAAAGGAAAGACTTGTTAACCTAGAATTCTATATCTAATTCTATTGATATTCTATATCAAAAATAAATACATGACAACAAATGGTTTCATTTCATCCTGAAAGGTGAGTTATGTTTTCTCTGGATACAGGATTCCTGGATTATGATTACTGTATTTCAGGAGACTGCAGATGAGTCCTCTCATATAGTTTCAGTTTAAGACATGTATAGTTTACTATATGCAACTTCTTTCTTAATTGAAAATACAAGGAATAGAACAAAATAATAGTCAAATAGATTTGGGGGGAAATATACAGCTGATTTTAAAATTTATATATAAGGCCAATGATAGCCAAGGTGTGGGTACAAGGGCAGATAGAACCTCAGAAAAGAATACAGGGCACAGAAACAGACCATCATATTATAGTCATATGATGTAAAACAAATTGGAATTCAAAGGAGAAAGATGGTCTTTTCCATAAATGGTGCTAAGACAACTACATATCCATACAGGGGGAAAAAAAAAACCTCTTGAATCCTACCTTAACTCAGAGCATAGACAAACATTAATTACAGATGAACTGCAGCTCTAAATGTAAAAAATAAAGTAATAAACCTTTTAGAAGAAAACATAGGGAAATATCTTTCTGACTTTAGAGCAGGAAAATATTTCTTGAACAGAACACAAAAAATGCTGACCACAAATAACTATGTAAGTTGAACTATACTAAGGTTAATAAATTTTATGTGTCAAAATATGTCTTCAAAGAGTGAAAAGAAAGCCACAAGGTGGAACAAAATAATTTCATTTTTCTGACAAAGGACTCATATCAAGCTTATAGAATTCCTACAAGTGAATAGGAAAAAGAAAGTATCCAATTAAAGAAAATAGGCAAATAGCTCCAAATAAGGACTTCCTAAAAGAGGATATTTAAATAATGAATAAATATATGAAAAGTCCTGAGCTTCATAAATTAACAAGGAAACTGATAACTAATACCATCAATACCATCCAAAATGCTTATACTACAAGGGGAAAGAATCAAGTGTTCAAGAGAATGTGGAGTAACTGCATTCAACAGAGATACACCCCTGCATTAAAAGAGCAGTAATAAGAAACGATTACAGCAGCACAATTTTTAATTGCTCCAAACTGGAAAATACCCAGATGCCCATCAACAACAGAAACCTTTGTGGTCTATTTATATGATAAAAATGCTATACAGTGAAGAGAATCAATGGACTACAAGTTAAAAATATGGATAAATATTACAAACATAAATTTGATCGAACATGGTTGGACAAAAGAGAATGCATTGTGAAACTCATTAGTAGGTAAAACTATCTACAATGTTAGAAGTCAAGAAAATACCACCCTTTGAAGCATAAAAATTATAATGTAGGAGAAAAATGGAGTGCTAGCAATATTCCTTATTTTTCATCTCAGTGCAAGTGTCACTAACTTGTGACTTTTTCTGTGTGTATGTAATGATTCCATAACGAATGACAAAATGAGAAAGGTAACACCAAATTAGATGGCTTCACCGGAAAAATGTTCTAATGACGTGAGGAGGAAATATCACAAGGCTTACATAAACTCTTTCACCATATAGGAAATTAGGAATTCCCGGCTCATTTTATGAGGCCGGCGTAATCTAAGTACCGAAACCTTACAAGCTTATTACTAAAAAAAAGAGAATCTCAGGTATGTTCCACTGAGAAGCACAGATGCACAGTCCTAAAGAAAATATTCACAAAACAAATCCAACAGTGTTTTAATGAATAATAGTAACTAAAATCAAGGGAGTTATTTTTCAAGCCTGGAAGGTAGGTAGGAGCAGGACAACAGTGCATCTGCTACCTCTGAGGCAGTGCGAACCCTGACTCAAAGTTCCTAGCAAAGAACGGCTGCTATGATAGAATGTATGAGCTGTAAGACAAATAGGGATTCAGCAGGGGTTGCTCCATAGTGATTACCCCTCCAAGACCACTGTTAGCATGACATGCCTAGATCGTCTATAGTACTTATTACAAATAAATCTGTGATTTATGGGCTGCATCTGTATTAAACAATATGTTAGTCACATAGCCAAACAGGGCTACCTGAGTGGCCAGAATATAAGAGCTAAGGGATAATCAAACGCAGCCACTGCATTTCAGACTCACAGCTTCCAGAACGGTGAGACAATAAATTCCTGTGCTTAAAACCACTTAAGCTTTGGGGTCGTGTTATGGAAGACCCAGGTGAATTATTGAACGTCTTCTGCCTGAGATCAGTAGTGAAACAAAACAGTATTATATCACTTCTATTAAATATTGAATTTGATGCTCCTAGCCAGTTAAGTAAGCCAAGAAAAAGAAACAAAAGAATAAGAATTAGAAAAAAAAAATTTAAAACTGTTGGGCTGGGCAGTTGTTATGACTGTAAACTTTTAAAAAATCTATGGAAAAACTTTAAGAATTAATAAGTGAGTTTAGAATTTCAGAGTATAAGACCAATATGCAAATATCAAATATATTTCTATATGTGCAAAAGTTATAAAATGAAAATTTTTACGTATCATTTTAACAGCATAAAAATATCAAATGTCTATGAATAATTCTTATGAAAGTTTCTCAAAATATCTACACCAAAAATTGCAAAATATGATTGAGAGAAATTAGAGGAGATCTAAATAAACAGAAGAAATACGATGTTCACAATATTCATAGATTAGAAAACTCAATATGGTAAAGACGTCAATTCTTCCCAAATTGATCTAAAAATTCTACAGAATCTCCCCAAATTAGAAAATGAGTAATAATTATATTCAGATAAAAAGGGTCAAGAATACCCAGGGCAAGATAGAAGAAATTGAAAAAAGAATATTCACACTACCAGGCATATAAAGACTTATTAAAATGCTATAGTAGTTCAAAGAGTCTGATGTTGCTATAAGGATAAACAAACATGTCAGACCTGCATAGGTATTATCATCTGATGCACAGAGGTGATATGGCAATAGAGGGAGAAAAAGATTACCTTTTAATTAAATGGTATTGAGTCAAGTGAGTATGCATATAAAATAAATCTCTGTTCTTACCATACTTCATACTTCATAGCATACATAAGGTTTAAGTCCAGATGGATGAAAAGTCTCAATGTGAAAGGTAAAAACATAAAGCTCTCAGGAAGAAAACATAGGGTGATATCTTTATGACTTTGGGATAGGCAAAGAAATCTAAAGCAAGATATGAAAATTCAGATTGTAATTGGAAATGTTGAGAAATTAGACTATGCTAAGAGTAAGAACATCTGTTACTTAAAAGATACCATTAAAAAAGTAAAAAAAAAAAGTTTGCAATATATATATCTGACAAAGGACTCATATCCTGAAGCAATAATGAATTCCTACAAATAACAAGAAAGACAGATAACCTAATAGAAAAATGGGCAAAAATCTTGAAAAGTCACTTCACAAAAGAGGATATTAAAAATATCAATAAACTTATGAAAAGCTGCTCAACAAGGAAATGCAAATTAAAAGCCGCAATGAGATCAAATTATCCATAAACCAGAATGTCTGAAATTAAATCAAAGACAAGTGGATAAGTATGCAAAGCAACTAGATCACTCATACACTGTGGTAGGAGTGTAATTAGAGCAAGTACTTTGGGAAATTGACTGTATCTTCTAAACCTGAACATTTGCAAGTTCTAAGAACAGCAGGGTTCTCCAGAGAAATGTATATAGATAGATAGATATAGATATAGATAAAGATAGATATATGCATATATAAATGCATATATGTATGTGTACATATGTATATGTACAAAGAGAAAGAGAGAGAGAGATGGATTGTAAGGAATTGGCTCACATAATTATGAAGGCCAACAAGTCCCAAGATCTGCAGGGTGAGCCAGCAAGACAGAGATTAAGGAGAGTCAATGATATAGTTCCAGTTGAAAGGATTTTGGGGCGCCTGGGTGGCTCAGTCGGTTAAGGGTCCGACTTCGGCTCAGGTCATGATCTCACAGTTCGTGAGTTTGAGCCCCACGTCTGGCTCTGTGCCGACAGCTCAGAGTCTGGAGCTTGCTTCGGATTCTCTCTCTGTCTCTCTCTTTCTCTCTCTCAAAAATAAATAAAACATTAAAAAAATTAAAAAAATAAAATCAAATCATTAGATTTTAAGTGTGGTAACATCACAGGAAAGTGTTTTTGAAAAAGTAAAATAATCATAGCTCAGATGTAAAAAGAAATGGCATGGTTAAAATACAAGGTAAACATGGGAGAAATATAGGCAAATATTTACTGATTAAAATAATAACAATGAAAACAATAACCAAACAACAATAATGATGCATATATTCATGGGTATAAAGCAAGAAAGAAATGAAACTTCTAGTGGTAATAGCATACAATACTCATATAGTTGCAATCACATTTAAAGTGCTCTAAGTTCTAGGGTGCTTGGGTAGCTCAGTTGGTTAAGTGTCCAACTTCAGCTCAGGTCATGATCTCACCATTCATGGGTTTGAGCCCTGAGTCAGGCTCTGAGCTATCAGCATTGCTTCAGAGTCTGCTCCAGAGTCTGTATCTTCCTATCTCTCTGCCTCTCCCCCACTTCTGCGCTCCCTCTCTCTCTCTCTCTCTCACTCTGGCTCTCTCTCTCTCCCTCTCCCTCAAAGAAATAAACATTAAGAAAAGTTTTAAGTGTTCTAAGTTCCTTGTATTGTGTTGGAAGAAGGCAAATATAATGCTGACTTAAATTGTGAAATACTAGATATTTACATTTATTTATTTATGTCTTTATTTTATTTTGAAACAGAGACAGAGAGTGAGTGGGGGAGGGGCAGAGAAAGAGAGAGACACAGAATCTGAAGCAGGCTCCAGGCTCTGAGCTGTCAGCACAGAGCCCAACTCGGGGCTGAAACCCAAGGACCGTGAGATCATGACCTAAGCCGAAGTCGGATGCTTAACCAACTGAGTCACTCAGGCGACCCTAGATATTTACTTTTAAATATTATGAGTAGAAGAGCTATCTGCTTCAAGTCATGAAGGAGTAACTGCCACGATAAACAACTACAAAATTATCAGACAACCGTTTTTAGAGTTTGGATAATAGGCAGTATAGGACTGTGATTTCAGAATGGAAAGAAAAAAAACAAGCCCTGCTTTCTGCCTGGGAGAACATTTGGGACCCTGACATGGAGAGGCAGAACCCAAGCAGAGCACAGTGGTGTTTCTGAGCTGAGGAGGCAAAGATGGGATTTCTAAGCTTCAAAAAGTGGCTGGCATTTGCATGTTAGCATACCTACGAAAAGGGCATAATGCAGAGGGTGGCGGTTCAGAAGTTTGTGAATGAGCTAACCATGAGTCTTTGGCCAAGAACATGGCTGCACATGCCATGCACAGAAGGAACTCCATAAAACCTAGGAGAAATTGCCTGTTACGGGGATGAAACGTGAACAGACATGACAGATATATGCTGAGTGACGTTGGTGTTTTGTACTGGCCATGAGTAGAGACAGACTGCTGAATACCTTGACCATTCAAGTTGTGATCCCCAAAAAAGGCAAGGCCTAAGATAAAGGATCCCACTGTAGAGTAAGTTTACTAGGCTTACTGGACTAAGTTTATAACTTAGGTGGAATAATGCACCTAAACAAAGAATAAAACCAATAAAAACAGGAAAAGAAGGATACCCTATTAATAACCGCCAGCCAGAACAAAACACAGTACTCTTTAAAGCACTCCCTATAACCATCTATAATCTCTGGCATAATTAAAAAATGACTAGACACAGGAAGAAGTAGATAAAAATGTGGCCCATAATTAAGAAGAAAGAAGACAGTCAAGAGAAAAAAAATCCCAGGTGACCCAAATGTTGGAAATAACAGACAAGGACATTAAATCAACTCTTGTTAGTTTCTTCTAAAACATAAATAAAAATATATTCATAAAGAATGATCATATTGGGAAATTGGTATCCTGTCAACCCAGAATTCTGTAGCCACTAAAAGTGTTCTTAAAAATGATGATTAAATCAGTGTAAATAATAGCGGTGCATACACTACAAGAAATACCAAAAGGAAGTTCTACTGGGAAATGACATGGAAACTTGGAAAATAAGAAGAGTTCTGTGAATAGTTATTACTAATAATTATGAAGGATTATTTCTTTTTCTTAATTTTAGTTTTTAAAAATTCAAATTTCTATTTTTTAAAGATTTTATTGTTAGGTAATCTCTTCACCCAATGTATAGTTCGAATGTACAACTCTAAGATCAAGAGTCACGTGTTCTGCTGACTGAGCCAGCCAGGTGTGCCTCAACTCACTATTTAAATAAAAAAGTAATAACACTGTAATGAGAGTTTTATTACCCATGTAGTTGTAAAATATATGATAATGATTGTGCAAAAGACAAGAGTGGTAAATAGAATTTTACTAATATTAGATTTTACACTTTATAGGAAGTAGTACAATAGTAACCATAATAGACAGTCATAAGTTAATGGTGCATATTGTAATTCCTAGAGCAAACACTTAGTAAATGCAAAATGGTATAATTAAGAAATGCAACAGAGAAATTAAAATGCAATAGCATATAAAATTTGGTTAGCAAAAATAAGGCAGGAAAGTGGGAAGAGAGGTACAAACAATAGATTGGTTAACTAAAAAATATGTATAAAAATGATAGACTTAACCTAACCACAGCAATAATTGTATTGAATGTAGGTGGACCAACACTTTAAATAATATCTGAGGTATTTATACTGTAAAAAAGCAGCACACAATTGTATGTTACCTTCAAGACATATTTTATATATGGAGACACAAACTGAGTTAAGAGATAATTTGAAATGCTAACAGTAAGTACAGAAAGCTGGGATAACCATATTTATATCAAAATACACCAAAGAGAATTATCAGAATTAAAGAGCAATATTTCACAATGCTAAAAGATTCAATTTATCAACCTAATAGTTATTAATGCCTATATGCATAATAACAAATTCAAAATACATGAAGCATGAGGCACCTGGGTGGCTCAGTTGGATAAGCGTCCTGACTTTGGCTCAGGTCATGATCTTGCATTTTGTGAGTTTGAGCCCTGCATTGGGCTCTGTGATGACACCTCAGAGCCTGGAACCTACTTTGGATTCTGTGTCTCCCTCTCTCTGCTCCCCTCCAGCTCATGCTCTCTCTCTCTCTCAAAAGTAAATAAACATTAAACAATTTAAAAAAAATACATGAAGCAGAACTGGTAAAACTAAAGGAAGATTAGAATAATCATCAAAAATAGTCTCTTAAAAATTAAAAAGTCAGTAAGGATACAGAATATATGAACAACTGTATCAACTCACTTGTCTAATTGGCGTTTATAAGACATTATACTCGGCAACTTTATAAAACATATTCTTTTCAAGTACACATGGGATGTTCACCTTGGAGGAATATTTATTATCCACTGGGCCAAAAGTAAGTCTTAATGTAGTTTAAAGGGTTGAAATAATAAAATATTTACTCTCAACACAAATGAATTAAATAAAAATTATGTATCTAGAAGAGACATGAATATCTGGAAATAAAACAGCATACCCTGAAATAAACTATTGCTCAAAGAAGAAATCACCCCAAAAATTGAAAAATGTATTGAACTGCAGGTAGTGGGTATAGAACACATCAACGTTAGTAGGACCAGTACTCTAATGGGAATTTAAATCTTCAAATGCTTGCATTTGAGAGGAAGGATGAAATCAATGACCTCAGTTAACATCTTAAGAAATGTGTAAAGATCAGTAAGTTAAACCCAAAATTTGTAGAAGTAAACAACCAACCTAAGAGTAGAAACCAATGAAATTTTTTAAGAAATTAAAGTTGAGAAAATTAACAAAGCAAAAAGTTGTTTCTCTAGAGAAATTAATAATATTGATAAAACCTGGCAAATTTAATCAAGAACAACAAAAAAGGAAAACACAAATTACTGGAAACAGGAATGAAGAGGAGGTATCACTATCTGGCTTAAAGACATATATGGTAATACAGGAATATAATAACTTTATGCCAATATAACCAATAACAAATAAAATAAACATTTCTTGAAAAATGCAACTTAGTAAAATTTTCACAAGAAGAAATTCTGAATTTCATGATATCTATGACAACTTGAGTTTATATTAAAACTATAAAACTATCCACAAAGAAAACTCCAAGAAGATAGCTTTACTAGTAAGTCTTATTAAACATTTCAAGAAGAAATAAAGTCTTGCACAAACTCTTTCAGAAAATAGAGGAGGAGAAACATTTCCCAATTTATTTTGAGGCCATACTAGTTCTTCTACCAAAATTGGACATGGCATTACAAGAATTGAAAATTACAGAGGAATATCTCTTGTAGATATAGATAGAAAATTCCTTTAAAATTTATTAACAAATAAAATTCAGTATTTTTTTTATTAACTTTATAGTTTATTGTCAAGTTGGTTTCCATATAACACCCAGTGCTCTTCCCCACAAGTGTCCTCCACCATGACCATCATCCCCTTCCCCTTTCCCCCTCCCCCTTCTGCCCTCAGTTTGTTTTCAGTATTCAAGAGTCTCTCATGTTTTGTCTCCCTCCCTCTCCCTAACTCTTTTTCCTCCTTCCCCTCCCCATGGTCCTCTGTTAGATTTCTCCTGTTAGACCTATGAGTGAAAACATATGGTATCTGTCCATCTCCGCCTGACTTATTTCACTTAGCATGACACCCTCGAGATCATCCACTTTGCTACGAATGGCCAGATTTCATTTTTTCTCATTGCCATGTAGTATTCCATTGTATAGATGAACCACATCCTCCTAATCCGTTCATCAGTTAATGGACATTTAGCCTCTTTCCATGATTTGGCTATTGTTGAAAGTGCCGCTACGAACATTGGGGTACATGTGCCCCTATGCATGAACCAGACAGAAAATCACTAAAGAAACAGTGGATCTGAATGACACATTGGAACAGTTGGAATTGATAGATATATTTAGAACTCTGCATCCTGA
>CM053560.1:116212690-116248717 GCA_028646485.1 Cryptoprocta ferox
ACAAAAACAAAAACAAAAAGAAAACAAGGTGGGCACAGAGACAGCAAAAGACTGTGGGCAGTCTAAAAGCATATAACCAGCCAAGAGGAGAGAGAAGAATATGCTAAGGGAAATATATCTGGATGGCAGCAGAAAAGAAAGAGAAGCAACGAAAAAAGGAAAGGAAAAAAAAAGACAACTCCCCTGTGCGGATGGGCGTCGTTTGGCGTCAGGTCAGGTCTCGGGGCGCAGCTCTCTCCGAGGCCCCGCCTTGGTGGTTGCAGGGAGAATTATGACGCCGCTTCAAATCTTTGCCGGAACCAAGCATTGCAAGCCGCTCTTCTGAGTCCAATCTCCCTGTGCTGCGGGCGAGCCAAACTGTATTCTCCAAGCTCTGCCTCACTTCCAAATCCTAGTCCATGCAGTTCAACACCGTCACCGGGGATGAGATGCATTCCCGCTGGCGGCCGGCCTCCCAGCCTGGCTTGCGCTGCCCTTTTCGCGGAGCCACCGCCACTGCCGCTTTTCAAGGCGCCTTTCTGGGCGCCGCCGCCACCGCTTTCACACCGCCGCCGCCTTTATCTGTGCCGGTGCCTTTCGCGGTGCTGCTTGGAATGGATGCCACTGCCGCTGCGCCCAAGGAAGAATTCGCCGGCCAGATGGGACGATTTCTCTCCCCGCGCCCGGCAGTTATATATGGGGAGACGGGCGAGTTTTTCCTCCCTTAGAGATGGTTCTATGAGCGTTTTCCATCTCTTTCTCTTCCCCTGGTCTCTCCGGGGCACAGCGCGCTCTCCCTGTCTTGGGCTGGGGCTCCTTCCCCCTGCACCACCGGGACCCGCCCGTCCCCTAATTTCCCAGATCACAGTCACTCACTCAGGCATCTTTGAGGTTGCCTTTTTTCTGGCGTCTGTTTCTTCTTTCCCCCACTTGCATATCCGAGTTTTATCACTTCAGTTCTTCTCAGTTCAATCTATGTGGGCCTGCGCAGATTACAGAGCTCCTTGCTTCTCCACCATCTTGCCTGCTTCCCTGCTAATTTATTTTTTAAAAAGGAAGAAAATTCTTGTTGTGCAGAACAATGGATATGCTAAGACAAATAGGTTAGTGGAAATAGAAGGTCTTTCCTCATTTTTCTAAGTTTGGAAGCAGTTTTGAGTGGAATTATTAACTTGTGTGGAACAGACCAGAATTTGTGGTTTCGGTTATCAGATTTTTTGTTCTACAATTTTCATTTGGTTCTTCTTTTATCTTCTATTTATTTGCTGAAACTTCCTATTTTAACTCGTTTCAAGAGGGCTCACAATTGCTTATCTGAGCATTTTTTAATACCTACTTCAGAGATTTGTTGTAGAATGTCAACATCTCATCACTAATGTCTGGAGATTGTTTTTATTAATGTAAGTTGAAGTTTTTCAATCTGTAAGTTGAAGATTTATGGTCTTCACATGCTGAATAATTTTGGATGTTATCCTGCATACTTTGAATATTATGAGATCCGGGGACTTGTTTAATCCTAGAAAGAATAATGATATTTACATTTTAGTCTTCTGTAGGGTGTACTTCCAGTACCAGTTGTTTTCCATGCCTTTCAGTGTGGTCCAGATCTGTCCTGTATCTGTGCCATCGAGCTGTCAGTCAAGGACCTGGGCACAGGTCAATTCGTTATCTCAACTCTTAAAGTCTTTAGTATACTGATTAAAGTCAGGTCCATGAAGGTACAGGTTAGAGAGTATTTTGTGTTCCCTGCCATTCCGCATTTCAGCTTCCTGGACAGGAACTACCCAGTTTCATCATCACACCATACATAAAGGCCCATCCCATGGAGGATGGAGAGGGGAAAAAAAAAAAAAAAACTGAGATTGACCCTGCCTTCTTGGGTCTGTATCTACAACAAATGCTAGAGGAATCTTCCTTCCCCCAGAGATTTAGTTCCTACAGTTTTCTGTTGATGGCTACTTTTGCTGCTGCTGCTCCCTCATTACACAACTATTTGGGCACTACGGTGCAAGAACTGAAAATATGGGAAGAAATCATGGGGGACTTCCTTCACTCTTTCTTCGTTTCTCTTCCCTAGATTTTCAGCCCAACTGGAGGGCTTCAGCTGGAGCTCTTTCTGTCTGCAATGCAGTGCTCAGTTCTGGTTTTCCAGCTTCATTGATTTTAGGCTGGGGAATATACAAGTAAAATAAAACAAACACACTGCCTGTTCATTGATATTTTGAATTCTGATGGCTTCCTTTGATCTGCCAGCTGATATTTATTTTTCAGAGTTCTTAGATTGCTGCCCATGAATTCTGTTCAGCCTGTATAATTGGAGTTCAGTGAGATAGGAAGATTAGCATATGTTTATTCCATCTTCCCTGTAACTGTAACTGGATCTAGCAAGTTACTTTTTACACCTACTAAACTACTAACTAAAGTTACGGATAGCAGTACAATTTATTTATACAGGTTATATTTAGTTAATTTATCAGTACATGTTTCTTCACTCCCCTCTGTGTTAACTATTCATATGGCTATACATCTTTTTTTATAATTGTTTTTTTAAATTTATTTATTTTTGAGAGAGAGAGTACAAGCAGGGGAAGGGCAGAGAGAGAGAGAAAGAAAGAGAAAGAATCCCAAGCAGGCTCTGCACTGTTAGCACAGAGCCAGGTGTGGGGCTTGAACTCACAAACTATGAGATCATGACTTGAGCCTAAATCAAGAGTCAGATGTTTAACCAACTGAGCAAATCAGGTACCCCTGGCTATACATCTTTAATATTTATTTTTATTTTATTTCTGTATATGTCTCTGTCTTCTCATCAAATTTTGAATTTTCAATGTCAAAAAATATAAGTACTAAAAACTGCCTAAAGCAAATGTACCACTTAAAGAGTTATTATACAATGAATATCACTTTAACCCCATTCATAAATTAGAAGTTGGCAGCAACCCCCAAAGCCTCATGTCCCTTCCTCAAGCAAGCACCTTTCTCTTATAGCAAGAAACCTGCTGCTCTAGATTTTATGGAAATCGCCTTATCACTTTCCTTTATAGTTTTATTACCTAGTTGCACATCCCCAACCACTATAATTTAGCTTAGCCTGATTTTTTAAAATATATCTGTTACTTGTCTGTATCTTCTTACCTTGAAAAGTTTTGTTGAAAAAAACCAATTCTGCTATTTTTCCCACAAAGTAGTGATTGAGTCTATAAACTTAATATGATTCACATTTTACTTTGGGAGGAAAATTACTTCAGTGGTGCTGTTGATTTCATTGTCAAGGGACATATAAGGGTCTAATTATCCATTTTTTGTGGTTAGCAGCAATATACTCTAAGTTGGCAGTGCTTAAATCTTTAATTTATACATGTTGCAAAATAGTGATGCCCCAGCTCTTTCCATCTCCATTTAAATATTGCTCCACATCTGCCATTTGTTTCCCAGTGGTAGTTTGCATAAGTAAGGCAAGATAGATGTTTGAGCCTTTCCCTTTATTAATAGCTTTGCAAAACAAATAACTGGTTCCTTAGTATCCTATAAATGTAATTAAACGTATGGGGGGGGGATGGGTGTGGGTGTGGGTGTAACACCATGCGGACCTCCAATTTCAGGTAACACCAAGGGTCCCAGTTATAAGAGCTATGAAATCCAACTCCTTGCCTGTGCTGAGGACATGCCTTTGATGGGTTGCTCCTTGTACCTGGGAGACACGGAACTCCTCTGATAATGACCTTTGACTGGAGGTCTCCCAAGAGCCTTGCTGAACTTTCCTGAATGGCAGTGTATGCTTTCCACCCAACCTCTCTCTCTCCTCCCTTCACCTAGGGTCAAACTTAAACTGAAGTTTGGTAGCCAACGACTCTGTTTCACTCCCCATTTTCTCTCACATGGTTATTTTCTCCAATAAAATCCTTGCACTTTTCCTTCCACCTTGGCATTTGCTTCTTGGAGGAGCTGGATGAATGCCCTACATCATCATGAGCTCACAGATTGATACTTCTTCAGTGTGTTTCAACCTATTACAGCTATTATCCTTACTGACGCTCAAATTGTCCTATCTTTGGTGAGTGGGAGGTTCTTTAGGCTGACACCTAAATTCTTTTAACACAACTCTACTAGTCTTTGCTAATGACTCTGCAATCTGTTACAAGATATTCTGAGCTTGTCTTCTCATCTCGTACTTTTCCTCAAGACCTGAAATCAGCTATATCAACTGTTTCTCTAAGAAGTCCTGGTATTTTTTTAGTTGTAAATGTTATTTTTAGGCTTCTCAAATGGATAAATTTAGGACATCTATCTATCTATCTATCTATCTGTCATCTATCATCTATCTATTTCTGTCATCTATGATAAAATGCCTAATAAGTTCAAATTCAGGTTTACAGAGTGCTTATTTAAGCTCTTCTATCTTACATTTACATCTCCTAAAAATTCAGGTTCTCAAAAGCGCTGGGGATAATCAGATTAGAATAACACCCACATATTCATTTGTTTTATCTCACAGAACAAACAAAACACATTCAAAACAGCAATACCAACACTGTCACCAACATAATGACTAAAAAAACATTTAAAAAATTTTTTTGTGTGTGTATTTTTTCCCATTTCCCTTCCTCTTTTTAAAAAGTTCTACTGTACATACATTGTCAAAGCCTGTAACTATTACATGCTATATTCTCCCTTGTATAGCATATTTAATCTTGGTTCTACATATAATAATACTAATGCTCACCAGTGGTCTTTATGCCAGTGTCTCTTCAGTAATATTATTATCTAAAACTCATCCTCCAGTACATTCCTAAGAAAGGACTCATGGAAAATATTGCCTATGTTATATTTGCATATTGATGACTGTTTGCTCCCTATAATTGAAAGTCTATTTTCCTGTATGTAAAATCCTTGGCTCAGTTTTTAAACTTTTGAAAAATATCTTTAAATATATATATTTTTTCCTCTGGCATAAGGTACTGCTCTTGAAAAGTCTGAGGGTAGTCTAATTTTCTTTCTGTTTTATGTGACTTTTTTCTGTTCTTTTTTTTCCCTGGATATCCAAAGAACATTTATCTTTTTCTTCAAAGTTCAATACTTTATAACTTGGTATTGGTTGCTCTGGGTTGACTTTCCCAGATATGCACTGTATGCTTTCGTTTTACAGTTTTAAATCCTTGGTTTTGAAAGATTAAAACAAAATACAGCCTCTAGGCTACAACTCAGTCAGTTAAGTATCCAATTCTTGATTTCCACTCAGGTCATGATCTCACATTTTGTGGGTTTGAGCCCTGCCTTGGGCTCGGCACTGACAGAGGAGAACCTGATTGCCTGCTTGGGATTCTCTCCTCTTCTCTCTCTGCCCCTCCCCCTCTCTCTAAATAAAAAATAACAAACAAAAAAACTTTAATAAAACAGCGCCTAGTATTTATTTTATTCTCATTTTGTTTTTTCTTCTTTGATTTGTATATTGGTTTTTTTGTGGTGGTGGTGGTAGTGATCATTTTTTATGTTACCCTTTTCATTCAAATCCTTTCCATATCTTAAAAAAAAAAACTATCCTTTTCTTCTTCCATTTCTCTTAAGACATAACCTGTTGTAATTATTTGTGCTGTTTATATATTAAATGGAGCTCTTTTTAAAAATATTTTCCCCTGATGCACCTGGATGGCTCAATCGGTTAAGTGTCTGGCTCTTGCTTTCAGCTCAGGTAATGATCTCACAGTTCCTGAGTTTAAGTCCCAAGTCTGGCTCCGTGCTGACAATGCAGAGCCTACTTGGAATTTTCTTTCTCTCCTTCTCTCTCTGTCCCTCTCCTGCTTACTCTCTCTCTCTCTCTCTCTCTCTCTCAAAATAAATAAATAAGCTTAAAAAATTAAAATAATAATTAAAAAATATTTCCCCTGAGTTCTCTTAATTGATTTTGTCTCATCTCTTATATAATTGTCTTAATCAATTATTTTAAAATATCAGGATATACATTTAACCTCTTTGTATAGTTTTATTTTATTTTATTTTAATGTTTATTTTATTATTTATTTACTTGTTTGTTTGTTTTAAATATAATTTATTGTCAAGTCAGCTAACATACAGTGTATACAGTGTGCTCTTACCTTTGGGAGTAGATTCCCATAATTCATCACTTACATACAGCACCCAGTGTTCATACCAACAAGTGCCCTCCTCAATGCCCATCACCTATTTCCCCCCTCCCCCACTCTCCCCAACAACCCTGAGTTTGTTCTCTGAATTTAAGAGTCTCATAGTTTGCCTCCTTCTCTGTTTGAAACTATTTTTTCCCCTTTCCTTCCCCCATGGTCTTCTGTTAAGTTTCTCAAATTCCATATATGAGTAAAAACATATGATATTTGTCTTTCTCTGACTGGCTTCTTTCACTTAGCATAATATCCTCCAGTTCCATCCACATTTCTGCAAATGGCAAGATTTCATTCTTTCTCATTCAAGTAGCATTCCATTGTATATATAAACCACATCTTCTTTACCCATTTATTCGTTGATGGACATTTGGGCTCTTTCCGTAATTTGGCTATTGTTGATAGCACTGCTATAAACATTGGGGTACATGTACCCCTATGAATCAGCATTCTTGTATTCTTTGGATAAATTCCTAGTAATGCTATTGCTGGGTTGTAGGGTAATTCTATTTTTAATTCTTTTGAGGAACGTTCACACTATTTTCCAGACCAGCTTCACCAGTTTGCCTTCCTACCAAGTGTGCAAGAGGGTTCCCATTTCTCCACATCCTTGCCAACATCTGTTGTTGCCTGAGTTGTTAATTTTAGCCACTCTGACAAATATATGGCCAACTAATCTTTGACAAAACAGGAAAGAGTATCCTATGGAAAAAAAGACTGTTTCTTTAGCAAATGGTGCCGGGAGAACAGGACAGAAACATGCAGTAGAATGAAACTGGACCACTGTCTTATATCATACCCCAAAATAAACTCAAAATTGATAAAATATCTAAATGTGAGACAGGAAACCATCAGAACTGAGGAGAAAACAGGCAACAACCTCTTTGACCCCAGTTGCAGGAACTTCTTATTCAACTTGACATCTCTGAAGTCAAGGGAAATAAAAGCAAAAATGAACTATTGGGATTTCATCAAGATAAAAAGCTTCCTCACTACAAAGGAAATAATCAACAAAACTAAACAGAATAGGAGAAGATATTTGCAACTGACATAATGAATGACATACTGGTTAGTATCCAAAATCTATAAAGAATTTACCAAACTCAACACCCCCCCAAAAAAACACAAATAATCCAGTGAATAAATGGGCAGAATACATGAATAGACCCTTTTCCAAAGAAGGCATCCAGATGGCCAACAGACACATGAAAAGATGCTCAACATTGCTTGTTATCAGGGAAATACAAATCTTTGTATATTTTTAAATCCTATTATCAAAATGTCTTTCTACTTTTAATTTCTGTTTTCTATAAAAAGCTTTGTATGACTTCAATCTTTTTCTGCTACTAAAATGTGGTTCTTTACTTGAAATTTGGTTCTTCCAAATTTTCAGAATGGAGGCATGATTTATAATGGTTTCTCATTCATAACTCTCAAATATTATGGTGGCTTTTGATGTGTCTACTTGACAAAATCAAATTGTGTTTCCTAGAATTCTCTTCATTGCATTTTGCTGGTTAAGGCAGAGAGATTCTCATGGGTTATTTGGAAGGAAGAAGTAAAACAGCAACCCGTTTGTAGCTCACATGCATTGTTGGTGATCTGCTGAGCTCACCTTGTTGGTATGAAGCACAGGCCTGTTTCTACTTCCCCTGGATCCTCCTTCAGCTTCTCCAACTCCTGGGCCAGGTATCCATTTAGCTCCATAATAAAGAGGTTTTTCAGGATGCCCATACCACCAGTTTCAAAGGCAACTAGATCTAACATAGGGTTCAGTCCATTCTTATGAGGTTCCAGCATGTGCTTGTTAAGTTCTGGCTACTTCTTGCTCTCTCCCTCTATACATGCATCTTCCAGTCCTGACCACCTGTGCTGAGAACTTCAGATTCCAGCATCAGGTGCAAGAACACCAGCTTTACAATGTCTGCTTAACTAGCTCCCAGAATCTGTCCTTATGCAAGTACACACACACACACACACACACACACACACACTGATGGTTCTGCTTCTTTGATTGAATCTTAATTGCTGATACAAGTAACCTCTTTGTTTGCTTTTGAGAAGTGTTGGAAAATGTGGCATCTTGCTTTCTGAAAGAGCCTGACTGTTTTTCTCCCCTACTTATAATCTGTAGGCTCTTTTATCCTTTGCTTCTATTATCCTTGTGCAGCTCATTTTGAACTCTTTTCTTATAAGTTTCCTTTCTGTGTGGGGCTTTGTTTTGGAAGGCAAATGTGTTTATTATTATTGAGAGTTTGTAGGACCTAGTATATGCTGGTCCTTTCAGACCTTACTGAAATCCTTGTTCCCTCACTTGATTTAAGAGTGAGCAAACCCCTGCTAATTCAGTTGCTTTCAAAAACTTGGCTGCTGGGATTTCTAGAAAGTAATCATTGGCAAGGCTTGTCACATAATTTATGTAAGGCCCCTTGTTCAAAAACCAAAGAAAAAGGCTTTTTACTTTTTCCTGTGTTCTCTCTCCTACCCCGTCATGATGGTTTTTATTTGCTATTTAATGTTTTATTTGCTTGATCATAAGGATATTTGTAGGATGAGTGAGACCCTCACAGGCACCTGGACCCCTAGTCTATAATTCATCTCACAGACTGTAGGCATCCTGTCTGGGTCCCAGGGAGGGTGGAGGGTGGTATGGTCTTTGGGCACTGGTAGGGAAGTAGGCTGCTGAGAACCCATCCCAGGGAGGCAGGGAGCCTTCAGGAAGCAGGACCACACATGAGCTAAGTCTCCAAGCCCCCAGTGTGTGCTACATTGTCCCGTTAGACAAATTCAAAAATTATTATGATAGCAACTGCAGATCATCAACCTCCAAGCTGGCACCCAGTTCTAAGTGTGAGGTCCTGTGTATCTGCACTAGTCAAGTTGCCCTGCTTGGTGGTGATACTGAAGGTCTCAGACCCATTAAACTATTTCCCTCAGCTGATGTTATACCTGCCTTTTGAAAGGCAATGTTTCACTTCAAAGTCTTGTATTCTGGGATTCTTAGGAATACATGGTTGTCTAGCTGTATTGCAGAGGTTGTTTACAGAATTTGGGTTTTCCTATCCCCGCTTCTATGTGTTCACAGGAATTTGGAGAGATTCAGAACAAATGGTGTTGCTTATATCATGTTCTGAGAATCCTTGAAAATTTTCTTAATTGCCTATAATTTTTTTATTTTTTATTTTTAAAAAAATTTTAATGTCTATTAATTTTTGAGAGAGAGAGACACAAAGCATGAGCAGGGGAGGGGTAGAGAGAGAGGGAGACACAGAATCTGAACAGGCTCCAGGCTCTGAGCTGTCAGCACAGAGCCCGACGCGGGCCTCGAACCCACAAACCTTGAGATCATGACCTGAGCTGAAGTGGGAAGCTTAACCGACTGAGCCACCCAGGCACCCCTTTTTTTTTTAATTGTTATTTACATTCCACTGTTTTGGAGGTATTATTCCACAGGTTCTGGCAATTGTTTTCACAAAATCCACCATTATTCTCTACCATTTTAGATAGTCACTTTATCTTTTCTCTTCATAAGGTTTTAGAATTTTTAGATATAATCTTCAGTTTCACCAGAAGATGTCTTAGTGTGTGTATTTTCATTTATTCTGCATAATACTCAGAGCAAATTTTAACTTAGAGCTCTTTGCCTTAGAAAATATTCTCTGAGGGGCGCTTGGGTGGCTCAATCAGTTGGGTGTCTGACTTCGGCTCAGGTCATGATCTCACGATTTGTGGGTTTGAGCCCCACATAGGGCTCTGTGTTGACAGCTAGCCTGGAGCCTGTGTTTGGATTCTGTATCTCCCTCTCTCTCTGACCCTCCCCTGCTTGCACTCTCTGTGTCTCAAAATAAATAAACAAACAAACAAATAAAAAGAAAATATTCTCTGATATTACCTCTTCTTTTTTTTTCTAAAAATTTTTAATGTTTATTTATTTTTGAGAGAAAAAGAGACAGACAGACAGAATATGAGCAGGGAAGGGGCAGAGAGAATGAAGACACAGAATCTGAAGCAGGCTTCAGGCTCTGAGCTGTCAGCACAAAGCCCAATGCGGGGCTTAAACTCCTGAACAGCAAGATCTTGACCTGAGCCAAAGTCAGACGTTTAACTGACTGAACCACCCAGGCACCCCTAACATTACCTTTTCTAAAATTGTTTTTCTACCATTTTTCTCTGGTCTTTTTTCTGGAACTCCAACCAGATTTATGTTGCAGACTTTAATTGTCTCCTCTCTTCTACAGCTTGTCCTTTCATTAACTTTTCTTCCCTCTGTGACTCCAAGGTGAATTATGGGCAGCTGGACTGTATTCCTCAATTTGCTTGGGACTACCGGGGCAAAAGATTGTCTCTGTTAGCTTTAAAGCATTTCATCCGTGTTGTTCCCTTTCACTTTCCAAAGTACCTCTGTTTGGATGGTAAATCCTATGATCCTCAGTTTTAAGTTCTACTTCATTCATTGTCTAGATGTGTTTTATCTGTTGAGGCTCTGTAAATGTCATTGTTATGCTCTTTTATTTTCATTATTTTTCATTGTGTCCACTTCAACTTGTTTCATTTTTGCCTGCTTTCTTTCGTAATTTCTTTTTCTTTTTATAGTCCTATTCTTTTCTTTATCTCTGAGGATCCTAAATATGCTTATATTTAAAGTGTTTTAAACTTTTCATTTGAATAAAGTGTACATATAGAAAAATGCATGACACACACTTGTACAAAGTTATTGTAAATAGGAACCACATTCAATTCAAGGGAGAACTGCATTGTTATTGCCAAGTGGGAATGAAAATCCAGGTTTTCCTTTGGATGTTTGCCTTATTTTTGTTGAGCAGAGGTGGAATGCAGGGCCCACCCTGGCTTGGAGCAGAAACATTCTGTCACTGGTGTGGGGGATCTTCCTTACCACTGGTAGAAGTCCGGGGCCCCTGCATGGCCCCAGTAACACTGTGAAAAGGGGAATTATTAATTCTGTGTGTGCTGGCAAAAGTTCCAACTGCCTACCCCTTCTCTGATGGGATGGGAAGGGGGCAATGGACTCCAGCCATGCCCACTTGTAGACTGACAGGAAGTCTAGGCTCCCCGCTGGGCTTTTGCTGATGAAGGTGGGTGTGCCTGTATTTTCTAAATGTTTTCTCTCTTGCTGGGTTGCTGCTTTTCTGGCCCATTGGATAGAGAGAGCAAGATTTTGTTGAGATTTATTTTTGTCTGCACTCATTTGCTGTTCTCTGATGCTGGCTTCTCCAGTATCCAGTCTGAGATCTATGAAGCAAAAAGAAAACTAGGGAACTCACTGCTCTGTTCTTCCTCTGTCCCCAGGTCCCTAGCTGGGTTTTGTTTTTTTAAGTTTTTATTTTAATTCTAGTTGGTTAACATAATAGTGCTATATTAGTTTCAGATGTACAATATAACGATTCATAACTTCTGTACAATACCTGGTGCTCATCACAAGGGTACTCCTTAGTCCCCACCACTTATTTCACCAATCCACCCTCCAACTCCCTCTGGTAATCATCAGTTTGTTCTCTATAGTTAAAAGTCTATTTCTTGGTTTGCCTCTCTCTCTGTTTTTTCCCGATTGCTCATTTGTTTTGTATCTTAAATTCTACATATGAGTGAAATCATATGGTATTTGTCTTTTTCTAACTGATCTATTTCCCTAGCTGGTTTATCTTTTTCTCTCCATTTTTCAGAATCTTATTTTGCTTATATAATGTTTAGGGTTTTAGCTGTACTTAGCTGCAGGAAGAGGGAGAAGTATATCTATTCAATTTTGGTCCTGAACTAGTTAGTTGTTTCTCATGCCTATTTTTATGATGCTATTATTTTAATTATTTTCTTCAGTGAATATATGTTCCATTTGATGATATTTTGTGGGAAGAGGGTTGATTGTCTTAGATTTAGAATTCCTTTCGTGTTTTGAAGTTTGTTACACAGGCTCATTTCTCTCTCTGTCTCTATCTGTCTGTCTCTCTCCTTAATCTGCTGTGTATAACAATTTTGCAGTTGACAATACCTACCTCCTTGGAACCCTCAATCCCAAGTGTCATCTTCTTACTGAGTGCCAGTTCATGTTTCTCAGTGAAACTGAGGATATTGCACAGACCTTTTTGCATAGCTCCAAGCTAGGCTTAGGTCAGCATCCACCAGCTGGGCCTATGCCCCCCTCTATCTTTGGCAGCACCTTCTCCTCACCTCCTTCATGAGCAAGGAAGCTGGAGGGAGATTATCATTCTAAGCACTGAGATAGATCACTTCCTACTTTCCCCGAGAGGCAGAGGCTTCCATCATCAATTCAGCTTCTACTTTTCTGGGTTTCTCAGCTACAGATACAATTTTCCTGTCTTGAAGCATAGCTGCACATTTTTAGGTGTGCAGAAGGGAATAAACCTTCTATATTTTATCTATATGATTGGGTAAGAGAAAAACTTCAAAACATGATCTTTCAATGATAAATTGGAGTTGAGATTCCACATTTAGCCTGTCAAATCTCTGAAGATCAAGCATTCTGATAAATTCCAAAGCCTGAGGAGGTTTAAGAAAAGATGTATAGCCATACATGTTGTTGGGAGAATACATGGGTACATCTGTTAAGAGAGACATTTTGGGATAGCTATCCAAGTCTTAATTAGCATCCTATTTAATGTAATAGTTTCATAATTTATCCCAGGATACAGCACACAATATAGACACTTAAAATTTTTGCTTAAAATGTTTATTACCATATAGCTTATATTAACAAAAAGAAATACAAACTCCTGAAAACCCATCATTAAGGGGCAAGTTGAACAAAGGACTGCATATTTATATATGATGAGGCATCCTTAAAAGAATGGGATCAATATGTGCTTACAGGTAAGAAAACATATATGATAAGAAACATGATAAAAGTTACCAGCAGATATAATCTCATTTGCGTAAGACAGTTCTGGGAGCCAGTCAGGTAACTGTCAGCAGGAATTAGTTGTAGTTATTAGAGATGAAATAAAAGGGACTTTCACATTTGAATCCTGTCATATCATTTATAGTTTTGTTAGCATACCCTTACTTGTGCTTCTATTTTATTTAAAAAAGTAGCCCTTATTTCTAGTGGACATGTACAATGGTACAGCTACCCTGAAAAGTAGTTTGGCAGTTTCTTATAAAAGTAAACATATGACTACCATATGATCCAGCAATTGCATTTTTGGGCATTTATTCCAGAGAAATGAAAACTCATATCTACACAAAAACCTGCACATGCATGTTCATAGTAACTTTATTTTTGACAGCCTCAATAGGAAATGACCCAGACATCCTTTAGTGGGTAAATGGTCAAATAAAGTGTGGTAAAACCATACTATGGATGATTAACAACTTATTGATAAATATGCAGCAACCTGAATAGATCACAAAGGAATTATGCTGAGTTTAAAAAAGCCAGTCCCAAAAGGATATAGACTTATTATTTGACTTATGTCTCATCCTTTACGTGACAAATTTGTAGAAATGAAGAACAGATTCTTGAGTGCCAGGAGTTAGGGATCAAGATATAGGGTTGGAGGTGGTGGGTATGGCTCTTAAAAGGTAACTCAAATGACCTCTGTGGTGAGGGCACTGTTCTGTGTCTTGACTGGTGGTGGATACATCACACTACACGTCATAAAATTGCATAGCGCTAAGTCCACACACACACATAAATGAGTACATCCATGTAAAATTGGGGAAATCTGAATCCCAGATAGGTGGATTGTATCAATGACTCTTTTCCAGTTGTGATGTAATAACCTTTCAATGTGTTGCCATTGGAGGAAATTGGGCAAAGAATACACAGAGTCTATTATTTCTTACAATTGCATGTGAATATGCAATGATCTCAAAATTGAAAGTTTAGTTTTTCAAAAGCCAATTCTTTTTTTTATACAATGTAAAAGATCTTTATTTATTTTTTTAACTTTATAGTTTAATGTCAGGTTGGTTTCCATATACCACCCAGTGCTCTTCCCCACAAGTGACCTCCACCATGACCATCACCCCACTTCCCCTTTCCCCCTCCCCCTTCCGCCCTCAGTTTGTTTTCAGTATTCAAGAGTCTCTTGTCAAAAGCCCATTCTTAAAAGAGTGATTCTTTTTCTCCATTCAGATCTAATTATTTTTTTAGCTGAGTTATCCTAAATATTTTACAGATTTTGTTTCTGTTGTAAATTGAATCTTACTTACTATGACATTTTCTTAATAGTTATTACTGATTAGAGGAATGAAATTCATTTTTTAATTATTATTTTGAGAGAGAGAGAGAAGGGGAGGGGAAGAAAGAGAGGAAGAGAGAGAAAGAGAGAGAGAGAGAGAGAGAGAAAGAGAGAGAGAGAGAATCTCAAGTAGGTTCCCCACTGTCAGCACAGAGCTTGACATGGGTCCTGATCCCATAACCGCGAGATCATGAACTGAACCAAAATCAAGAGTTGGACGCTTAACTAACTGAGTTACTCAGGTGTCCCTGAAATCCATTTTTATGTACTGATTGATCTGGCAATTTTGCTATATTCTTTTATTTGTTATTATATACCATCTGTTCATCTCTTTTTCTATGAGTTTCCAATGTAAATAGACATTGAACTTTTAAAACTGTTTTTAATAATGTATTGAGAAAGCTATGTGATTTTCTTCTTATTGCATTCCTGTAGTAAATTGCATGGGTAGATTTACTGATAATGAAATAATCAGATGTTGACTCTGTTTGCTTTCTTGGTATAAACTCTACATACCATTTTGCTTTGTTAATTTAAAAATACACTGTTGAGTTTAATTAGCTAGCATTCCATTTCTCATTTCTGAATGTATGTTCACCCGTGAAATCAGTCTGTCATTTTCTTTCCCTATAATTTACTTGCTCTGTTTTGATACCAAGGCTATTAACTGACTTCATATAATGAGTTTGGAAGCTTGTCTTCAAATTCTATTTCCTTCCACAAATTGTGTAAAATAGGGGTTATGTATTCTTTGAGAGTTTTGTAGAATTTACTTATGTAATACTGTCTCAGTCGACAAGGGGAGAATTTGATCATCATTTCAATATGATTATTAGTTATTGATCTCTACATTTTTTTCTTTCTCTGGCACAAAATTTATTATTTTAATTAAGTTTTTCTCAAAAGATTTTCCACTTCACCGAGGTTTTTATATTTAGTCCTCTATAGTTCATAATATTTCTGTCAATAAATTTTAAATTTAACTGCTTTTTAAATTTATATCAAATAAATACTTTGCTCTCCAATAAAAGAGAGTAAATCTCTCAATACTTCCAAACCAATAATAATTTTCCATTTTCTGCAGAGACTCTTCCCATGGAATCTTCCATCTGTTTGAATTGTGTCTCATTGTCATCCTAGAGATTTCCATTATCATCCTAGGGATTCGTTTTGCTTATTTTCTGAATAGTTAATTTATTTTTAGATCTCATGATTTACTCTCTCTCTTATTATTATAACATTCTAGTAGAGCAAATTCTCCTAATAAAATGTTCATGGCCATCACACTTTGAGACCCTACTTTCTGAAAGTATCTATCTCCTTACATGAGACTGATTGGTTAGCTTGTAGAGAAGTCTGGATTGGAAATAAGTTTTCTTTAGAAAGATGAAGGCATTGTTTATTGTCTGAGATCATTTTAGTTATGTAGTAAATGAGGTAATGTAGTCATATTGTAGTCATCAATTTCGGATTTATTTATTTATTTATTTATTTATTTATTTATTTAGTCCATGTTGCTTCCTCATTGCCACAGTGCTCTGAAATGTCAGAGGTTGGTATCTTGTGATTCCATTTCCAACATTGTGTCCAGACCTTTCAGTCTGGAGACTTATGCCCTAAAATTATGAGAAAGTTTCTAGTATTATTTCATCATTATTTTTCTATCTGTCCTCATTAAAAAAAAAAAAGAAAGAAAGAAAACAAGTATTTGGATGTTGGCCCTCCCAGATTGATTTTTTTCTTAAGTTTATTTGCTACTTTGCTCTACTGTCTTGAAGAGTAATGCCACTTTATCTTTATCTTCCACATCTTTTATTGCATATATTATTTTTCCCATTATATTTTTAATTGTTAAGCACTTTTCTTCTCTGAATGTTCTTTAAAAGCACCCTGTTTTTATTGCATAGAAGCAATATTCTCTATTATATTCATTGGCCTTACTCCCCATATACACTTAGCTTTCTCTGAACTGACAATTCAGACACCATTTGTCAATCCACTTTGTCACTTTTTAAAATCTTTTAATGGCTCTTAATTTATGTCATCTTATTTGTTTTGTCATTCTGCACTGATGCTATGTTTTTCTTCTTTATTCTGATTTCAGGGGACTTTTGAATGTAGGCTCCATGTGTCATGTTCAAAAGAAAAATCCTTTATTTACTTTTCAAAATTTGTTTTACATTCTTATTTTAATTCCAGTTAGTTAACATACAGTGTTATATTAGTTTCAGGTGTGCAATGTAGTAATTCCACAACTCTATACATTACTCAGTCCTCATCTAGATAAGTGTTTTCTTAATACCCTTCACCTATTTCAGACATCCCTCCACCAACCTATACTCTGGCAACCAAAAATTTGTTCTCTATATTTGAGTTTAGGTTTTTGTTTGTCTTTATTTTCTTTGTTCATTTGTTTTTTTCTTAAATTTCACATTAGCAAAATCATGTGGTATTTGTCTTTCTTTGAGTGACTTACTCTGCTTAGCATAATACTCTCTAATTTCATCTATGTTGTTGCACATGGCAAAGTTTAATTTTTTCTGGCTTAGTAATATTCATGTGTGTGTGTGTGTGTGTGTGTATCACATATTCTCTATCCATTTGTCAGTTGATGGACACCTGGGGTGCTTCTCTATATTGGCTATTGTAAATAACACTGAAATAAACATAGAAGTGCATATATCTTTTTGAACTAGTGTTTTTGTTTTCTTTCACATTAGTTTATTTTTGTTTTCAATTTCTACTGGTATGTATCCAATATTTGAATTACTGGATTATATGGTAATTTTATTTTTAATGTTTTGAGGAAACTCTCTACTGTTTTCCACAGGGACTGCACCAGTTGGCATTCTCACCAACGATGCATGAAATTCCTTTTTCTCCACATCCTCACCAATACATGTTGTTTCTTATGTTTTTTATTGTATCCATTCTGAAGGTGCAAGGTGATATCTCACTGTGGTTTTAATTTGCATCTCCCTGATGATGAGTGAAGTTGAGAATCTTTTCATGTGTTTCTTTGGCAATCTCTATATCTTCTTTGGAGAAATGTATGTTCATGTCTTCTGCCCACTTTTAATTGGATTTTTTGGTGTTGAGTTGTATAGGATCTTTATATATTTAGGGTATTAATTCCTTATCATATATGTCATTTGCAAATATCCTTTCCCATTTAGTGAGCACCTGGTTGTTTTATTATTTTGTAGTTGGTTTCTTTCACTGTGAAAAAGCTTTTAATTTTGATATAATCTACAGATCTAGTGCAATCTCTATCAAAATACCAAGAGCATTTTTCACAGAACTAGAACAAATACTAAAATTTGCATGGAACCACAAAGACCCCAGATAGCCAAAGCAAACTTGAAAAAGAACAAAATTGGAAGTATCACAATCCCAGATTTCAAGATATACTACAAAGCTGTAGTAATCAAAACAGTATGGTACTGACACAAAAATAGATACATATATAAGTATAACAGAAGAGAGAGCCCAGAAATAAACCTATGATTATATGGTCAAATAATCTATGATGAAGTAGACAAGAATATTCAATGGGAAAGAAGTCTTTTCAACAAAAGGTGTTGGGAAAACTGAACAGCTACATGCAAGAAAATGAAAATGGACAACTTTCTTATACTATACACAAAAATGAACTCAAAATAGATTAGAGACCTAAATGTGAGACCTGAAACCATAAAATTCCTGGAAGAAAACATACACAATAATCTCTTTGGCATTAGCCATAGAAACATTTTTCTAGATGTGTCTCCTTTGGCAAGAGAAACAAAGGATAAATTAAACTATTGGGGCAACACCAAAGTAAAAGATAAATCCTTTAATTATAAAAAACCTCCAGTAATTTCATGTTAATTTCCCTTCATTTGATATTTTATTTATTTGCATGTTTATTTTGGGGGAATATATTTGCTATATATTAGTCTACATAATTAGCTTCTTTCTAATAACCAGGATTCATTTTTTATAATTATCTTCTTAAGGGAAAACTGAAAAACTAATTCTAAGAGTTATAAATTACTGAACATATTTTGAAAATGAAATGCAAGAAGGGGTAATTATACTGTAAAATAACACATCATACAAAACTCCTCTGACACAAGAGCAGTATAACCTAGACAGTCCAGACATAGCCATGTATGTGTTTGGGGATATTGTATATGGTGGTGGTTACAAGAGCCATCAGTGGAAATGAATGTATTTATTACTTAATAAATTGTGTTAGGGAAAGAGTAGGACTACCTATACAGAGAAATAAAGATGTTTTCCTATCTTACACCAGACACCAAATATATACATATTTATAAGATATCATATATATATCATATATATGATATAAATAAATGTGAATATATATTTATATAAATATATAATATATAAATATATGATATGCATTTAATATTACTAAATTATAAATATACACAAATATATTATCTGTTATCTATTATAATAATAATATCACATAATTATAATATATAATTATGCATATATAAATGTAAATATATTATTATGTATAAAATTAAATATATAAGATAATATAAATTATGTATTTATATATTGATATGTCATATATTTATATAATATAAATTTACTATTGCTAAATATGAATATATAAAAATATGTTATTTGTGTATTATATATTATATATATTATTTTATATCATATATTATTATTATGTTATGTTATATTATCTATTATTATATATTATGATACATAATTAATATAAATATATTGTTAAATATAAAATTAATATATAATATGAATATAAATTATATGTTTATTTTTCATAAATATAGCACTGAATAAGCTAAAGTTCTATAAAGAAAGTAAAACTATTAAGTTAACAGTAGAAGATTCAGAATGTCTTTGGAGACTCAAGTGGAGAAGTCTTTCTTAACTAAGATCCAAAAGTTACATACACTAAAGGAAAATATTTATGGAGCTGACCCATTCAGAATTTGTGATTTCTGTTTAGCAAAGTTAAAGTTAACATATGGATGACAGATTAAGTTCTACTCTTCTCAGTATCTAGACTATACAAAGACCTCCTGAAAATCAAGGTAAAGACCAGCAATCTAGTACAAAAAATAATAATAATGATAAGCAAGAAACACAAAAAAACTTTTTCAGATGGACAACCAGACAGAATACCTACTAACTAAATGAGTATATGTTTAACCTCACTACTAATCTGAGACATACAAATTTAAACATCATATTACCATATTGACATCAGATGAGTGAAAATTAGAAAATTTGCTAATGTTAAATGCTTATCAACATTTAGGAAAATGGGAACCTTTGTTTACTTTGGGAACTGAAAACTAGTGGAACTGTTATGTAAAATTATGCATTGTGTACCTTCTGATCTGACCATTTTCCACCAGGGCTTATACCCTGAATGATATACACAGAGACTGATACAAAGACCTTCAGCTTTGGCTATGTGAATGAGGAGCTGTAATTAACATGGGTGGCCTTCCTTATAGAAATGGATAATGATGTGCTTGTGCACAGTACAGATCTAGGAAGCAGTAATGAAGTAATGAGTTAGGCTTATGCCTATCAATATGTGTATGATTTACAAACCAATATTCACATTCATTACATGCACACAAATAATTTCATACATATATGTAAGTGACTGTATAAAAATTGTTTGAAAAACACGAGAGACTTTTGAATACTGAAAACAAACTGAGGGGGGAAGGGGGAAGGGGGAAAGGTAACGGGGGGTGATGGTCTTGGTGGAGGTCACTTGTGGGGAAGAGCACTGGGTGTTATATGGAAACCAACCTGACAATAAACTATAAAGTTAAAAAAATTAAAAAATTTAAAAAAATTTAAAAAAATTGTTTGAAAGGATTTTCTTTAGGTACAATGTGTATACATTGTGATGCTCGGGGTAAGGAGTGGAACTGGAATGAGGGTGATGGACAAAGGGGGATATTAATGACTCACATAAATAGAATAAATGCATGAATGGAATGACACAAATGGGGCTTTGCCAAAGACTGAGGACTATGGTTGAGTTCATTTTTTTCCTTCTGTGGTCCTAAAAAGTGAAACCAGTTAAAAATTAGAGGCTAGTGATTAAAAGGTCATTTCTAGAGAAACTCAGAGCCCAGTTGGAGAGTTGTGTAAAATACCTACAGAGATGACTGTTATTCTCAGGAGGACAGTAATCTTACCACCCAACTGAACATTACTATACAAAATGACAGAAAATCTATTAGAGAAAAGCAAGACTATGACCTTTTAGTGATCTTCCAGGGAAAAACGTTTTTCTAAATCCCATTACCACTGAGATTGATGATTCAGGCTTAAGGTCCAAGATCTCTGATCATATGCTTGTGTTATATAAGAGACTTGAGATTGATGGAGGACTGCTAGGCACCCAAATCCAAAGAGCTTGTATTCCATCTAAAACAGAACCAATTGTTGACTGAACAGCCCTTATTTTGCTGTGTCATGTTACAGTGTGATGGCTAAGGACAAAGAGGCAGGAGAGTGAAGTCCCTGAGTCCATGTTGGAAAGTAATAGTTATGAAGGCCCTGTTGTATGCCAAGGGCTTAAGTAAGCCATATAAGTTAACCTTCATGACAAATACAATAGTCAAATATTACAGATGAGCTAAAGAGAGGTAATGTAAATTGCATAAGGTCAACTGGTAAAAAAAAAAAAAAACAAGCTGTGGTTCAAACACAAATATTTCTGACTGCAATATATAGCATTTTACTTTCATCTCTAAAAGGCTAGAGTTGCATTTCATTTTCCACATGGACTCATCCAACACTAAGATTTTATCATTTTATGAGGCATGCAATCATAGGGTTTCTCATTGCTTCCATGAAACTGCTGCATCCATAGTCCCTAATGAAAGAACAGCTTACGTAGTATGTGATGATCCCCATTCTCAGTCCACAGCTGATGGCCTATGAACCTGTGGAGACCTGAGGTAACTACTCTGAAAGTCAGTGACCTAAAAGTGAAAAGATTTTCTTTGTCAGATATTATGAATATCAATTGAAGAAAGTAGAGTTTTCTCTGGAATTTGAAGTAGGTGATTTGACAATGATCGTAGGACATCCTTTGCTAGAAAAAGGAAAGCTTATCCACATGGAGAGCTAATAGCATCTAGATGAGTAGTCACCAGTGGAACCCTGGGATGGAGATCTCTGGATTCTTGCTGCTGAGGGTTGGAGCTGCCTCAGAGTCAGGATGCTTTTCCATTCAAGTCTTTCTGGTGGGCAACTTGGAGTTCCTGATCTTGATGTGAGGCATGGTTGCTTGGTGTTCTCTGTGTTCTTTTGAAGAACCCACCCTATAGCTAAGATTCCTGTTTTCTATTTTCTTAAAGTAATTCTTAAGATATACTATCATTTACATGAGGTGATGTGAGCAAATCAGTTCCATGAAGAGAAACAGTCCAAATGAATTATTGTTTTGCTTTCTTAACTTTATAGAAGGTGACATTCAACTTCAACTAATGATATCCATGTGTAAGAAGAGAAAGCTAGAGAGTACACTTCATACTTCAGTTTCTAATGGCTATAAGCCACACATGGGAAGGAGCCCTGTGCCTTAACATGACTTATGGGGCCAAAGTTTGGGGGAGTAGAGTTCTAACTTAGGGGTATCAGTAAATCAGGGTCCAGGGGTGTATTGGGTAAGGAACAGAAGTGAAGAGGAGGGTTGTGTGATGAGAATGGGAGGTGCTGAAGGCTGAGATGACATCTCAGGATATATGTGAGGAATGTATGCAGAGATCAATGTGGTTGCCATAAATCATGGTGGTGGTTTATTTTTGAGCCCTGGTTAAGAGGATGAAGAGAAATCATTCCAGAAAACAACCCAGAAGGAAAATAATTTAGTCAGAATGCATTGATTATGGGGCGCCTGGATCGGACTCTTGATTTTGACTCAGGTCATGATCTCATGGTTTGTGAGTTCAAGCCCCTAGTCAGGGTCTGTGCTGACAGATTCTCTCCCTCTCTTTCTTCCCCTTCCCCACCTGTGCGAGCGCTCTCTCTCTCTCTCTCTCTCTCTCTCTCTCTCTCTCTCAAATATAAATAAATAAACTTAAAAAAATAATACTTTGATTGCAAGTGAAGTGACCAGGCATACTGGTTTGCCTATGATTGCAAGATTTCCTAAGATGTAGGATTTTCAGTGCTAATACCAGAAGAGCCTTGGGCAAATAAGGATGCTTGGTCAACTCTAGAACTTGCAAGTGACTGAAATTCACTACTATAGCAAAAATTGATGATTTGTTGACTCACAGGTGAAACCATGGAGATGAAAACACTACCACCCAGTATGAAAAGTTGAAGAAAATGATTATGCAGCTCTGGGAGTTCATGAGAAACTCATCCCTTGAGCTTCCAGGGATGCTCCATCAGTACAAGAAGCTTTTAAAAATCACCAAGCCTAGGCTTCTCCCAGATATTCTTATGAGGATCTCCCAGAGTTCTCACTGGTCTGGATTTGGGATTTGGCTTCAGTAATTTTTTAAAATGGGATTATTTGCTTATATTTTAAACCACTGCTTTTCATGATTAACAGAATAAACCCATGGTTCCCAAATTCACTTCCCATTGCAATCATCTGGAAATTTTTAAAAAAAGAAAAGGTCAACACCAGTGTTCCACCCCTCAAAGATGGTGTTTTAATGGTTTGGGAGTAGCCAGGTCTTTAGGACCTCTTAAAGATCAGCAGGTGATTATAATATGCAGACAAACTTGGGATCCACTCCTATATCTTTTCCCAGGACAGCCCTGGGATTTGAGCAAGGGAAGAGTAAGGATTTGTAGGTACATTAGTCAGATAAATCAAAATGGGACCTTTTACAAACCCTGTGAGTTTGTTGAACATCTGCTCTTGTTACTCTGCTAGAACAGAGAGGGAAAGTAAGAGGGTGCAAGTGATAAAGTGATTTTGCCCACAGCTGGGAAGGGACTCTGACTAGATAGAGCTTGACTGCTTAAGGATCCTCAAATTTCCTCTATGCTGTCCTGTTCAAGGCTTCGAACTGATATACCACTAAAGTCTTGGCTCTGGCATGTATCAGCTGATCTTTGACATGAAATCATCTTCAGCTTTGGTTTACTCACACACTTTAGATAGTGACCTGTATAAACCAGCTGATATGTGGTAAATGCAGAATAAAACATTTGTGTTTCTCTCCTCACAGCATTGAATATTTGAGTTGCATCAGGGACTTCCTTTCATAATGGTATTTCTGCTGTGGCAGACAAATATTCTCAATCTGCAAGCTCATTCACAGCTTGCATGAGCACTGCTCCAGTATTCCCAGATGCATCTTTGAGACATTATGACTCTCCATGACTCAATTTCTCAGAATTTGTGAATTTTCCATAACCGAATGTTTGAACAAAAGCTGAGGTTTTCAGAGAGAACAAATGTGTGATTCCACAGTTGTGATTCTAATATTCTATTAGTGCAAATCCAATCCTGCATTTAAATGTAGTTTTTAAATATCATGACTCATCAGACTTCAGATTCTGTAATTCACAGATATTCAAATGGCTCACTAATTCTCTGATATTATGACACTGATTTTTCTATTTCAGTGATCCATACACAGAAAATCTAAATCTAAATCTATAGCAACTATGTGAAGAATATTCATCCTAAAGTGAGGAAGAAATGGATAAATTTCTAGAAACATATAAACTACCAAAATGGAAAAAGGAATATATACAAAATTTGAACGGACCAATAACCAGCAAAGGAATTCAGTAAAATCGCAGGACATGAAATCAGCATGTAGAAATCTGTTGCATTTCTATTCGCCAATAACGAAGCAGGAGAAAGAAAAATCAAGGAATCATTTACAGTTGCACCAAAAATCATAAGGTATCTAGAATAAACCTAACCAATGAGTACTCTGGAAACTACAGAATACTTATGAAAGAAATTTAAGATGATACAAAGAAATGGAAAAATATTTCATGCTCATGGATTAGAAGTACAAATATTGTAAAAATGTCTGTATTACCCAAAGCAAACTGCACATTTAAAGACACCCCTATCAAAACACCAACAACATTTTCCACAGAGCTAGAACAGTCATAAAATTCGTATGGAACTGCAAAAGACCCTGAAGAGCCAAAGCAATCTTGAAAAAGAAAGGCAAAGCTGGAGGCATCACAATTCCTGACTTAAAGCTATATTACAAAACTATAGTCATCAAAACAGTATAGTACTGGCACCAAACAGACATATAGACCAATGAAACACAATAGAAAACCCATAAATAGACCTACAATGATATGGTTAACTAATATTTTACAAAGTAGGAAAGAATATCCAATGGGAAAAAAAAGACAGTTTCTTTAACAAACGGTGTTGGGAAAACTGGACTGTAACAAGCAAACAAATGAGACTGGACCACTTTCTTATACCATACACAAAAATAAATTCAAAATGTATGAAAGACCTAAATGTGAGACAAGAAACCATCAAAATCCCAGAGGAGAACATAGGCAGCAACCTCTTTGACCTTGGCCATAACAACTTTTTACTTAGACACGTCTTTTGAGGCAAGGAAACAAAGCAAAAATAAACTATTGGGACTTCATCAAGATTAAAAAAAAAAAAAAAACACTTCTGCACCACAAAGGAAACAATCAACAAAACTAAAAGATAGTCTTCAGAATGGGAGAAAATATTTGCAAATGACATATCTGATAAAGGGTTAGTATCCAGAATCTATAAAGAAGTTATCAAACTCAACCCCAAAAATAAATAACCCAGTTAAGATATGGGCAGAAGACATGAACAGACATTTTTTCCAAGTAAGACGTCCAGATGGCTAATAGACACATGAAAAGGTGCTCTACATCACTCATTATCAGGGAAATACAAATCAAAGCTACAATGAGGTGTCACCTCACACTTGTCAGAATGGCTAAAATTAACAACACAGAAGCAACAGATGTTGCTGAGAATGCAGAGAAAGGGGATCCTCTTACACTGTTGATGGGAATGTAAACTGGTGCAGCTGCTCTGGAAAACAGTGTGGAGGTTCCTCAAAAAACTATCAGTAGAACTCCCCTATGACCCAGCAATAGCACTGCTGGGGATTTACCCAAGGGAAACAGAAATGCTGATGCATAGGGGCACATGTACCCCAATGTTCGTAGCGGCACTTTAAAAAATAGCCAAATCATGAAGAGCCCAAATGTCCATCAACTGATGAATGGATTAGGAAGATGTGGTTCATCTATACAATGGGTCTAACAGGAGAAACTAACAGAGGACCATGGGGAGGGGAAGGAGGAAAAAGAGGGAGAGGGAGGGAGACAAAGCATGAGAGACTCTTGAATACTGAAAACAAACTGAGAGTGGAAGGGGGAGGGGGAAGCGGGGTGATGGTCATGGTGGAGGTCACTTGTGGGGAAGAGCACTGGGTGTTATATGGAAACCAACCTGACAATAAACTATAAAGTTAAAAAAAAAGTTAAAAATAGGACTACCCTATGATCTAGCCATTGCACTACTAGGTATTTACCCAAAGGATACAAAAATACTAATTTACTGATTTGAGGTGGCACATGCATCCTGATGTTTATAGCAGCATTATCAACAATAGGCACGTGATGAAAAGAACCCATAGACTGATGAATGGATAAATAATACGTTTTATAAATATATGTAATGGAATATTACTCAGCCATAAAAAAGAATAAAATCTAAGGGCGCCTGGGTGGCTCAGTAGGTTGAGCGTCCAACTTCAGCTCAGGTCATGATCTTGCAGTCAGTGAGTTCCAGCCCCACGTCGGGCTCTGTGCTGACAGCTCAGAGCTTGGAACCTGCTTCGGATACTGTGTCTCCATCTCTCTCTGCCCCTTCCCTGCTCACGCTCTGTCTCTTTCTCTCTCTCTCTCTCTCAAAAGTAAATAAAAACATTAAAAAAAGAATAAAACCTAGCCATTTGCAATGAAATGTATGGAGCTAGAGTGTATTATGCTAAGCAAAATAAGTCAGTCAAAGAAAGATACATGCTGTATGATTTCACTCATATGTGGAATTTAAAAAACAAAACAGATGAGCATAGGGGAAATAAAAAGAAGAAGAAATAGAGAGAAGAAAACCATAAAAGAGACTCTTAACTATGGAGAACAAGATGAGAGTTCTTGAGGGGCGGAGGGGAGGTGGATGAGCTAAATGCGTAATGGATATTAAGAAGGGCATTTGTTGTAATGAGCACTGGGTGCTATAGGTAAGTGATGAATCACTAAATTCTACTCCCGAAATTAATATTACGCTATATGTTAATTAACTAGAATTTAAATAAAAACTTGAAAAAAATAAAAAATAAAAGTTTGACCACAGAAGAATGGAGCTGTTTCAGGGCTGTAAACTTCCTGTAGTTGAGGCTTCTACAGATGGAACTTTTGAAGAGGATTCAACTCTGGAATGCAAGCTCATTGAAGAAATGACAGCTACCGAAAGAGTTGAAATTTCAAATTGAGATTAATTTTTCTTTGTCCTTTTAAAGAGAAGGATACTGCTTAGGTAATAATTGGTATAGCCAAGTATTTGGACAGTTAACACAGAATAAAAACAAGATAAAAGTGTTTCTCAGATTGAAAGGGATCTTCAGATTTTATGATTGAATGGTTTTTAGCCTGCTTGACTTGGCAATTCTGAGGCACAAATAATCGATGCAAATTTTAAGATCATTTATTCTATTTCTGTGAAAAATACCATTGGATTTTGTATAGGGATTGCATTGAATTTCTAGATTGTTTGGACAGTATGGACATTTTAACAATATTAGTACTTACAGTCCATGAGCATGGAATATCTTTCCATTTATGTGTGTCTACTTCAGTTTCTTTCATTAATGTCCTTCATTTCAAGATGCAATGTTTTAAACTGAGGGCAGAAGGGAGAGGGGGAAAGGGGAAGGGGGGTGATGGTCATGGTGGAGGACACTTGTGGGGAAGAGCACTGGGTGTTATATGGAAACCAACTTGACAATAAACTATAAAGTTAAAAAAATAAAATAAAATAAAAAGATGCAATGTTTTAAAAATAATTTTTAATTAATCATTAAATTGAGCAGATTATTTAACTAATATTTAATTATTATAATTGTATAATATAATGTATAATTTTAATTTAATTATTTAATCAATTACTTAGTTAATTCAATTATATTGATTTAAATATTTTAAAAATTATTTTAAGAATGTGTTTTTATTTTAAGATGAAACAGGAAACCAGACCAAAACCCATGTAGAGGTTAATGAATTATGATCATAAATGAAGTATCCTGTAACAACCACCCAGGTCAAGAAACAAACTTTACTTACTGCACAGTAACCCCAAAAGCCATTCCTCATGTCTCAAACAAACCACAGACCCTCCTTTCCTCTAAATGTTAACTATGCTGACTTTTGGAGTAGGACTCTCCTTGCATTTCTTCATGATTTTACTATACAAATGTGTATTCTTAGTGAAGTATCACCATATGTATTTTGCCAACTTGCTATGTTATTTAATTCTCTTTCAATCTGGAGATGACTTTTCTATCCATGTCCGTCTATCTGTAGGTCTTTCTTTACTTTTTTTTCCTTTGCTTTGCTTTGCTTTCCTTTTCTTTACAATTTCTCTATTGAAGAATCTGAGTTCTTTTACCTGTAGAGTTTTTTTATTACCTGGATTTTAAACTCATTGTGCAGCTCAGCATGTTTCACTGCCCTATTTTATGCAAACTAGCAGCTGGATCCAGAGGCTTAGTCAGACTCAGGTTCAATCCTTTTGATAAAACTATAGGTGTGTTGCGACCTTTCACCAAGAAGCACATTATGGCTGACTTTCACACTTTTGATCTCACCAAGGAATGATACAAAGTGCCTAGATCCCTGAATTCCTTGTGTTATAAAAAGCTAATATACTTATTTTGTCACTTTGTTTTCATTTATTCTTTTAAATTTATTAAGGTACTTTTTATGGCTCAAAATATGGTTTATCTTGATGGATGTCCCATGTAAGCTTATGGAGATTGTATATTCTGCTATAGTTAGATAAAGTATTCTAAAAATGCCACTTAGATCCAGTTGATTGATGCTGCTATTCAGTTTACCTATGTCCTTACTGATGTTCTGCCTGATGGATCTCCAATTACCAATAGAGGGGTGTTGAATCTCCAAGTGGATTCATCTATTTCTCCTTGAAGCCCTATCAGTTTTTACCTCATGTATTTTGACACTGTTGGTAGACACATACTAAGGATTGCAATGTCTTCTAGGTGAATTAGTCACTTTATCATGATGTAATGCCTCTTTGTATTCCTAGTAATTGTCTTTCTCTGAAATTTGATTTGTCTGAAATTAATATAGCTACTCCAGCTTCCTTCTGATTAGCAGTATATTATGGTATATCTTTCTCTACCCCCTCATATTTATCCTATGTCTTTATATTTAAAACGGATTGCTTGTAAACAGCATAGAATTCGGTCTTGTTTTTAGATCCATCTGATACTCTGTCTTTGGACAGAGTATTTGGACCACTGAAGTTTATTTGTTAATTTTTTAGTATTAGGTACATTTTATTCATTTATAATATTTTATTTTTATGAATACTATTTATTGTCAAATTGGCTTACTTACAACACTAGGTTTAAAGTGATTATTAATAGGGGTGCCTTGGTGGCTCAATCATGAGATCATGGTTTGTGGGTTCTAGCCCTGCATTGGGCTCTGTGCTGACATTTCAGAGCCTTGAGCTTGCTTCGGATTCTGTGTCTGCCTCTCTTTCTGCCCCTCCCCCACTCTCACTCTGTCTCTCTCTCTCTCCCTCTCTCAAAAATAAACATTAAAAGTTTTAAATAAATAAATAAAATAAAGTGATCATTAATATAGTTTAATTAATATCTGTTTTTGTTTTCTCTTTATTGCTCTTGTTTTTTTTTTTTTTTGTCTGCCACTCTTTTTCTGGTTTCTCTAGTTTTAACTGAGAATTTTATACAATTCAATTCTCCTTTCTTAGCATATTAATTATGCTTTTTAAATGTTTTCTGGTTGTCTTAAAGTTTATAATTTACATTTACAACTAATCCAAGTCTACCTTCTAATACACTATACCTATTCAAGGATTTTAAAGCATTTACATTCCTACCTCCCATCTCTTATAAAATTTCTGTCATTCATTCACTTATCTCTGTAATCATACAATTAATTGTTACTATAACTACTTTGAAAAAAATGGTTATCATGAACAAGAAAAAGAAAATGTTTTATTTTACCTTTATTTATTCCTTCCTAATGTTCTTTCTTTCTTTATGTAGATCCAAGTTTCTGATGTATATCATTTTTCTTCTTGCAAGACACATTCCCTCAATTTTTATTTTTTTGAGAAAGCCTTTATTTCCCCCTAACTTTGGAAAGATAATTACTCTGGGTACAGAATTCTAGTTTGATGGGATTTTTTTTCCTCAACACCTTAAATATTTTATTCCACTCTCTTCTTGTTTGCATATTTTCTAAAGAGAAATGGATGTAATTCTTATCCTAGCTCTTCTATAGCTAAGGGTGTTTTTGCTTGCTTATTTGCTTGCTTTTATCTTTGGCTTCTTTCAAAATTTCTCTTCGTCATTGAACTTCTGAAGTTTGATTATAAAATGCCTTGTTGTAAATTTTTTGGTATTCATCTGCTTGGCATTCTCTGAGGTTTCTGGATCTGTGTTTTAGTGCCTGTAATTAATTTTGGAGACTTCTCAGCCATTATTACTTCTGTCTTGTGTTTCTTTGTACTTTCCTTCCTCCTGATATCCCTGTATTGTATATTTTATATTTTTTGTAATTGCCTAACAGTTCTTAGACAATCTGTTCTGCCTTTAAAATTTCTTTTTTTCTCTTTGCATTTCAGTTTTGGAAGTTTCTATTGACATATTTTTTAAACTTACTGATTCTTTCCTCAACCATGTCCATTTTATTGATGAGCCCAAGGTCTTCTTCATTTCTATTAAGGGTCTTTTTATATTTTGTATTTACTTTCAAATCTCTCTTAGAATTTCCATTTTTTCTGATTATATTACCCATCTGTTCTAGGGCACCTGGGTGGCTCAGTCAGTTGAGCATCCAACTCTCGATTTTGCCTCAGATCATGATCCCTGGATCATGGGATTGAGCCCCATGTTAGGGTCTGTGCTGAGCGTGGAGCCTGCCTAAGATTCTCTTTCTCTCCCTCTTCCTGTCTCCCCCACTCACACACACGTACTCTCTCTCTAAAAAAATTTTTAAAAATTATAAAAAATAAAAGATATTACCCATCTATTATTGCATATTGTCCTTTTTTTTTCATTAAAGGCCTTAATATATTAATCATAGTTGTTTTACATTTTGGATCTAATTATTCCAATATTTGTGCCATATTTGAATTTGGTTCTAATGCTTGCTCTGCCTCTTCAAACAGTTTGTTTTTGTCTTTCAGTATGTCTTTTAATTTGTTGTTGTTGTTGTTGTTGTTGTTGACAGCCAGACATGATGTATTATGTAAAATGAATTGGGGTAAGTAGGCTTTTGTGTGAGGTTTTATATTTACTAAGCTAGGAGTTAGCTCTGTTTGTTATTTGTTGTGAGACTCAGAGGCTATAATTTCTTCCAGTCTCCTTGTTTTTGTCTTTCTTGTTATCTTTTGGTATTCCTAGAGACTTCTTCTTAAGTAAGGATTGTGATAGAACGTACTTACACTCATAATCCTCTGTTATTGTACAAGAACCCTATATTGATGTAGTGGCAAGATATGAAGGAAGTATTTCAGAATCCTACAATTACATCTTAGTCTTTTGGTGAGTTTGTGCCCCCTAACTGTGATCTTCAAAAGTGCTTCTTCATTGTTCCAATATTAGGTGAAACAGGAAAGATAGGGTACACTGGATTGGCTAATTCCTTTCCCTCAAATCAGTGAGGTTCTGGTAAAACAGTTTCTCTTAAGGGAAGGTATTATAAGAAGAACATAATGCTCTGGTCATATTTAAAAGTTGCTACCTTCCCTTCCCTCTGCTGTAACTACAAGGGGATTTTTCTCCAATTCTCACTGTAAGAACCTGGTATGTCTCTTGGAAGTCAAACTCATGAAGGTATGTCCTCTCTATCATAAAACTGGACCTTCTGAAAAGTTGTTTTTTTATAAGGTATAATTGACATACAGTATTATGTTAGTTTCAGATGTACAACACAGTGATTTGACATTTTTATACATTGCAAAATGATCACCTAAGTTTAGCTAACATTTGTCATTATGTAAAATTAATAAAACATTATTGACTATATTAATGTTGTATATTACATAGTCATGATTTCTTTCATAACTGGGAGTTTGTATTTCTTGATATCCTTCATCTATTTTACACCTCCACAAACATTCTTCCTTCTGGGAACCACCAATCTGTTCTCTGTGAGACTAGGTTTAGTTTATTTTGGTCATTTATTTTGTTTTTTAGATTTCACGTAAGTGAGACCATATGACATTTATCTTTCTCAGTCCAACTTATTTCTCTTAGCTTTATACCCTCAATGTTCATTTGTGTTAACAAATGGGGAGATTTCATTTTTTCTTATGGCTGAGTAATACCCCATTCTACATATATACAACATCTTCTTTGTTCATTTATCCATCAATAAACATATAGGTTGTTTCCATAGTTTGAGGTATTGCAAATAATGCATCAATGAACATATCTTTTCAAATTAGTGGTTTTGCTTCCTTTGGAGAGATATCTAGTAGTGGTATTGCTGGATCATAGGGTAGTTCTATTTTTACTTTGTTTAGGAACATCCATACTATTTACTATAGTGGCTGCATCAATTTAAATTCCCACCAACATTACACAAGGGTTCTCTTTCTTCACATCCTCAACAACGTGGTTATTCCTTGCCTTTTTAATACTCACTATTCTTATAGGTATAAGGTAATAATCTCATTGTGGTTTTGATTTGCATTTTCCTGATAATTAGTGATGTTGAGCATCTTTTCATGTGCCTGTTGGCCTTCTGTACGTCTTCTTTGGAAAAATGTCTGTTCAAAATGTCTTTGCACATTTTGTAATTGGATTGTTTTTCTATTTGTATGTTTTTGAGTTGAATTAGTTCTTTATATATTTTGGATATTAACATCTTATTGGATGAATAATTTGCAAATATCTTCTACCATTTAGTAGGTTGCCTCTTCATTTTGTTGATGGGTTCCTTTTCTGTATAGAAGTTTTTAGTTCGATGCAGTCTTGTTCGTTTGTGTTTGCTTTTGGAGTCATTCCAAAAAAAAAAAAAAAAAGATGCTAAGGTTGATGTCAAGAAGCTTATCATGTACGTTTTCTTCTAAAAAATTTATGCTTTCATGTCTTACATTTAAGTATTTGATTCATTTGTAGTGATTTTTGTATGTAATTTAAGGTAGTTGCTCAGTTTAATTCTTTTGCATGTTGCTATCCACCAATATTTATTAAATACACTGTCCTTCCCCCCACTGTATATTCATGACTCCTTTGTTATAAATTGACCATTGCTATGTCTTCCAACTAGCTGATCCGTCCTGCTTCATCCAGGTTGCTGTTGAACAACTCTAGTCTATTTTTCAGATTAGTTATTATATTATTCAGCTCTATGACTTCTGTTTGGTACTTTCTTATATTTTCGATCTCTTTGTTGAAGTTCTCACTGTGTTCATACATTATTCCTCTGAGTTTGATGAACATCTCTATGATGATTACTTTGAATTCTTTATCAGGTACATTATTTATCTCTTTTCATTATGGTATTTTTTTCTGAAATCCTTACCTTTTCTCTCACTTGGAAAATATTTCTCCGTTTCTTCATTTGTTTGACTTTCTGTGTTTGTTTCTATGTATCAGACAAAACAGCTACTTTTCTTAGTCTTTAAGGAGTCTTGGTTTTGTGTAGGTTATGAAGCTTCTTGTTCAAACTTACTCTAGTTCATTGTTGTCTCTTGAAACTTTATGATTGTGTAAACTCTCATATTTATTCTTGATATGTCCCTATTACTGAGGTTATGCCAAGACCTGTCCATGGTACAAAGGGAAGAATTTAATTAACACTTAATTTTAATAAGGAGCTTTTAAAGGTATGCAAGTGTATACAGTCCTATAGGGCCATAATCCCTGATGACCTCCAAACAAGGAATTCTGGAGGTGTCCCCTGGGTGCTAGTTGGAAAAACTGAGACTTCAGATGAATGTATAAGTTCTTTTCTGGGAGGTTTCATTGAGTTGTAGCAAGGCCAGGGTGGTGCACGAGGATGGTGGCCCCCCCGCTTACATTCCCTGGGAGTGCCTACTTTAGCTTCTAGATGTGTGGGAAACTTGAAAGCCCTGTTTTTCAGGCTGACGCTCCAGGCTATGTAAACAGACCTTTTTAACAGACAGACTTGGGTTGTGTTTCAGTCTGCTGTTTGTGCAATGCCCTGGTGGTGGTGGTCTTCCAATAACTGTCTTTATGATTAGTACATAACTGTGGAGCTCAGGGATACCAAGCCCTTTGGCCACCATGGCCAGACAATTAAGGGGTGTCCTCTTTGTGAATTGCACATGCTCACTGGCTTTAGCCAGGCAGTTATAGAGTGTATGGAGCAGGGCACAATCACTGGCTGCAGCAGAAAAGCAGCAAAGAAATGTCTTGACTGTTCATGTTCACAGGCTTTGGGAATGTAGAGCAGGAGAATAACTTGTCTGTATACATAAGCCAGTCATAGGTGGGGAGCAGGAGAATACCACACTGCTCATGCTTGCCAGCTCCAGCCAGGGAGTAGGGAAGTGTCACAATCACATGTGCTCAGTGACTTTAAGGAGCAGGAAAATGCCATGACAGTTTATGCTCACCTGTCTCAGCCAGGGAGCAGGAGACTATAGCAACCATCATGCTTTCTGGCTTCAGCAAGGCAGTGGGATAGTATCATAACCACTTGCCCCCCTTGGTTGTAACAAGGCGGCAGGGGTGGGGATGCTACATCCACACTCATCCGCCAGTGCTAGCAGGGTAGGTTAGTAGTGTAAAAATAGCACCTGCCAGCATCCCCATCTCTGGGGCAAGTTTCAACTATTTACCGCCCATCCATCATATGCTTTTAGATTAGCAAATGAATCACCTTCACATGTAGTCTAGGCACTTTTCAAATGTCTGTTTCTTCTATGGGTTTTAGGGTGAGTAAAAAAGAGAATCTCAGTTTTCTAGAGCACTTTGGGTCCCTTGGACATCAGCCTCATTGGTTTTCTGAGCCAGATGTTTTGGGGGCTTGTCTCTCCAATATAGTTCTCAGGGGTTGGCATTTGCTGTGGGGGACCAACCTCTTGGTCCTCTGGTAGCAATGCTGAATTGGTGAGATCTCTCCTTACTGTGTCTCCCCATGTCAGGAGTGGAGCTTTGAGGAGTTGTGTTTCTGCTTCTCCTAGCCTTTTTGATGTGGTCATTTTATCTTTTGCTGTGGAGAAGCAGTTCATCTAGTTTTGAGATGTTTTTCACACAGAAATGGTTTCTATGTAGCTGTAGATTTGATGTGTCTGTGGGAAGAAGTGAGTTCAGGATACTCCTATACCACCATCTTGTAGAAGTCCTCCCTCCTAGACAGTGTACACTCCCAATCCTATCTTCACTGAGCTTCCAATAATTTATCAATTACCATTTAAGTTTTTCTATCCTGGATTTGGCTCAAGTGGCAGTTTCTGCTCCTGGGTTTCTGCTCTGTCATCCTGTGATTCTATATATTTGCCTGTTTGTCTCTGCAGTTGGGGGGTGACAGTTCTCCCTATGACCTTATTCTCTAGTGAATCTAATAAGACCTGTTGATATTCAGTTTGTTTAGTTTTTTTCTTGTTGTGAAGATAGAAGTGATGACTTCCAAGCTTCTTTCATGGAAGATTGACAAGAAATTGGGAGTCTTGTTTTTTTTCATTAGAATATTTTTATAAGGAGACATTTCATCCATATGCTTATTTGATTACTCAAGGAGTATAGTTGATATAAGAAACACAGAATAAACAAACTTATTTCTTAAATTTTTATTTATTTAAGTTTCCCAATAATTAGTTGTTTCCCTATCATCCACAAAAAGTGACCTAGTAGTATTATTGAGATAACTTGAGACTTGGAGAAGTGCTGCAAAATTAGTAGAAACTTACAGTACAGGAATCATCCAGTTTCCTTTTGTGTTAACAACTTACATAACCATAAAATTTTATCAAAACTAAAAAATTAATTTTGGTAAAAACCAGTAATTGAAGTAAACTTGATTGGATTTCACCAGTGTTCCCACTAACATCTTTATCTGTTCCAGATGTACTCAGGATATCACACTGCATTTAGTGTCATGCTATTTGGTCTTCTCTAATTTGTGGTAATTTGTCCCCTTTTCCTTGCCCTTTAGAACCTAGAACATTGACACGCTTTTTTTTTTTTTTTTGCTTTTAATTTACAGTTTATTGTCAAGTTGGTTTCCATATAACACCCAGTGCTCTTACCAACAGCATTGACACTCTTTTGAAAAGTACTGAACAGGGGTACCTGGCTGGCTCAGTCAGTGGAGTATGTGATTCTTGATCTCAGGGTTGTCAGTTTGAGCCCCAAGTTGGGTATCGAGATTACTTAAAAATAAAATCTTAAAAAAAAATGGTGAACAGATATTTTGTAGAGTATACC
>CM053560.1:116249217-116302588 GCA_028646485.1 Cryptoprocta ferox
TCTGATAGGTTTCCCTTTGTATGTTAGGGCCCTTTTTTCCCTAGCTGCTTTCAGAATTCTCTCTCTGTCTTTATATTTTGCCTATTTCACTATGATATGTCGTGCCGAAAGTCAATTCAAGTTACATCTTAAGGGGGTTCTTTGTGCCTCTTGGATTTCAATGTCCATTTCTTTCCCCATATTCGGGAAGTTTTCAGCTATAATTTGATCCAGTACCCCTTCAGGGGCTTTTTCTCTTTCCTCATCTTCGGGAATTCCTATGATACGGATATTGTTCCGTTTGATTGTATCACTCAGTTCTCGAATTCTCTTTTCTTGTTCCTTTATCAATTTCTCTCTCTTTTTCTCAGCTTCCTCTTTTTCTATAACTTTGTCTTCTAATTCACTTAAAAATTCTCCTCTCTGCCTCTTCAATCCATGCAGTGGCTGCGTCCATGTTGTTATGCACCTCATTTAAAGCCTTTTTTAACTTGTGACAGCTATTTTGAAGGTCCCTAGTCTGTGTATCAATAGCTTCTTTGATGTTTTTTTCGAGTCCAGCAATTAATTTTATGACAATTATTCTAAATACTTTTTCAGTTATGTTGTTTATGTCTGTTTTGAGCAATTCTGTGGCTGTGACTTCTTCCTGGAGTTGCTTTAGAGGAGAGTTCTTCCGTTTCATCATTTTGGCTAGCTTTCTGTCTCTTGTCAGTTTTAAAAGCTCGTTATGCACTGTGTACCTGTTCGTATTGCTCTATTAAAGGAGACTCATTGACTGTCCAGGGCCTGTCATTTCAGAAAGTGTTCTTTTAATGGTGTCTCTCAGTTTGTTTTGTTGTGCCTTTGAATATTTTACTTCCCTGGTCAGTGATATTTGGGACTCTCCACCATGTGCACTTTGGCTTGTTTCTTGAGGTAGTCCTGAAAAGGAAACAGACTAACATACAGGTAACAAAAGCATGTAAACGCACAGACAAATCAAACAAACAAGCAAGCCAAAAGGGGAAAGGAAGTAAAGAGAAAAAAAGGAAAGGAAAGGAAAGAAAGAAGAGAAGAAAAAGTAACAAAAATCATAAACAAAAAGAAAAACAAGCTGGGGACAGAGACAGCAAAAGGCTATGGACAGTAAAAGCATATAACCACCCATAAGGAGAGATAATAATATGCTATGGGAAATATATCTGGATGGCAGCAGAAAAGAAGGGGAAGCAAAGAAAAAAGGAAAAAAAGAAAAAAAAAGACAACCCTGTGCGGATGGGCGTGGTTTGTCGTCAGGTCAGGTCTCGGGGTGGCTGCTCTCTCTGTTGCCCCGCCTTGGTGGTTGTGGGGAGAAGAATGGCGGCGCTTCAAGCTCTGCTTGAACCAAGCATTGCAAGATGCTCTTCTGAGTCCGATCTCCTTGTGCCACGGGCGAGCCAAACTGTATTCTCCAAGCCCTGCCTCACTTTCAAACCCTAGTCCATGCAGTTCAACCCTGTCACCGGAGATGAGATGTGTTCCCGCTGGCAGCTGGCCTCCCGGCCTGGCTTGTGCTGCCCTTTTCTCGGCGCCACCACCGCCGCTGCCCGGCCCCGCTTTTCAAGGCGCCTTTCGCAGCGCCACCACCACCGCTTTTCACACCGCCGCTGCCTTTATCTGTGCCGCTGCCTTTCACGGTGCTGCTAGGAATGGATGCCGCTGCCACTGCGCCCAAGGAAGAATTCGCCAGCCAGATGGGATGGATTTCTCTCCCTGCGCCCAGCAGTTATATATGGGGAGACGGGCAAGTTTTTCCTCCCTTAGAGATGGTTCTATGTGCGTTTTCTGTCTCTCTTTCTCTTCCCCTTGTCTCTCCGGGGCACAGCGCACTCTCCCTGTGTTGGGTTGGGGCTCCCTCCCCCTGCACCACCAGGACCCGCCCGTCCTCCAATTTCCCAGATCACAATCACTCACTCAGGCATCTTTGAGGTTGTGTTCTTTCTGGTGTCTGTTTCTTCTTTCCCCCACTTGCAAATCCGAGTTTTATCCCTTTAGTCCTTCTCAGTTCAATCCATGCAGGCGTGCACAGATTACAGAGCTCCCTACTTCTCCGCCATCTTGCCCTCCTCTCCAGAGTGAAGTTTTAAGAAAAGCAGGGTCCAACTATAAACTTAATACAAGAAACTTACTTCAAATTCAATGACATAGGGAAGTTGTAAAAGAAAGGAGAGAAAAAGTATAACATGTAAGCATTAGTATTCTTTTAAAAGAAAATCAGTATTGGATTATTAATATCTAATAAAGTAAACTTCAAAGCAAAGAAAATTGCCAGAGACAGAGAAGGACACTTCATAATGATTAAAGGATCAATTCACAAGGACGACATAGTGATTTTAAATGTGTCCATACCAAACCACAGAGCCTTCCAATATATGAAGCAAAAACTGATAGAGGTAACGGAAGATACAGACAAAGCCAAAATAATAGGTGGAGATTTCAAAACCCACACTTTAACAACTGTTATAACCACTAGACATAAATCAGTGAGAATATACAAGATCTGAACAACACAGTTAACCAGCAAGATGTAATTGACACACATAGAAAACTCCACCAAACAGTATAATATATGTTTTTGTTTTGTTTTGTTTTTTTCCACTCACCCTAGGAAGAAAAGTGTTTCAACAAGAAAAACCATATCCTGGACCAAAAATTTACCTTAACAAATACAAAAGGATTAAAATCATACAAAGTGTATATTCTACAACCATAACAGACTCAGACTAGAAGTCAATAATATAAAGACAACAAGAAAATCTCTATACCTGTGGAAGGTAAACAACACATTAAATAATCCATGAATCAAAAAGGAGGTCTCAAAAATATTTGAAAATACACAGAATTGAAGGAAATCAAAACACATATTTTCTGGGGTGCCTGGATGGTTCAATCAGTTAAGCATCTGACTCTTGATTTTGGCCAAGGCCATGATCTCACAGTTGGTGAGATAGAGCCCCATGTCCATTAACATCACAATGCCTGCTTGAGATTCTCTCTCTCCTCTCTCTCTGTCCTTCCTCTGCTCATTCTCTCTCTCTCTCTCTCTCTTTGCCTCTCTCTCTCTCTCAATAAATAAATAAATGTTAAAAATATATCATATAAAATAAGCAAGATACAGTTAAAGCAATGCTGAGATCTAAAATCTCTTTGCTGCATCTACAGATTGTTTCCTTTATTTTCTTCTGGAAGATTTATACTTTCATGATTTATATTTATATCTCTGGTTCATTTGAAGTTAATTTTTCCATAAGATGTTAGATGATGGTCAAGATGTATTTCTTCTGCATATGGACAAAATAATTTTCTAAAAATCATGTATGGATGGCAATCATTTCTACATTAATTTACCTTTGCATTAAAAAAAAAAAACAAAATGCGGGGCACCTGGGTGGCTCAGATGGTTAAGCGCCCAACATCAGCTAAGGTCATGATCTCACAGTCCATGAGTTTGAGCCGCACGTCAGGCTCTGTGCTGACAGCTCAGAGCCTGGAGCCTGCTTCAGATTATATCTCTCCCTCTCTCTCTTCCCCTCACATGCTCCTGCTCTGTCTCTCTCTCTCTCTCAAAAATAAATAAAAACATTTAAAAAAACAAGATGTTGGAGAAAATAGCTGATTAGGAAGATCATAAGCTCACCTCATCCCATGGATACAACTAGATAACACTGACAACAGTGTCAATAATCCAGAAAATGATCTGAACACTGACAGAACAAACTCCACAACTAAATGTAGAGAAGAGGCTACATTGAAGAGTGTAGGAAGGGCAGAAATGTGGTAATGAAAAAAGAGGGACTCCCAGAACTGTCCACAAGATAGAGGGATGCCAAGGGAGCAGAGAGGACAAAAAAATAGAGCCTCATACCAGGGAGCCAGCACTGTAAAGAGAAATTCCCATAACATTTGGCTTTGAAAATCAGAAGGGCAATTTTTTGAGTTCTTACAATGGGACTTAAAACCTGGAACTTAAAAAATCAATGGACTCAGTTCTGGGAGAACTAGGAGGGCAAGAGAAAACTGAGTTCCTGCCCTTAAAAAGGCAGCACCAAAACAAACTACAGCCCATGGATATATACATGGTTAGAAGCAGCAGTTTGAAAAATCCCTTGGACATATAAAAAAATATCTACTTATTCATCTCAGAATGTGTGCTGGAGGAACGGAGATCATTGAAAGACTTTTTCAGGGACAAAGGAACTAACAGGTGCCATTTCTCTCCCCTTCCCCTAGCATAAACACATAGTCACCTCATGGAAATCAGTGCAACACTGACTCTCACTACCTAACTTGCTAACACTGCACATCCCCCCAACACTTCCCATGCCTTAGCAGATCCACCGCTCCAGCCAGGCTTACCTCAGTCTCAGCACTTGATGTCCACTCCCACAGAGAAGAGGCATACATACCTTGCTAACACCATGGTCCTGCCCCTGCACACATAGCAAATCTGCCCCCTCCAATACACTCATGGCTGGAGACCATTCAAAGTACTTCCACAAGCCTCACAGTGTGCAAGCAGCCCCAATAGGGTCCAGCACCATTCCAAAGTGACTCCTGCCCCAGGGAGAGGGAAAGATAACCACACATGTCAATCAGACCATGTCTCCAACAATGGGCTGGGAGAAGACTACTGGCCTAACTGCAGGCCCCACAAACCAACAAAATCTTCTCCGGGGACAACACAGGGAAAGCACTTCAGTTTGGCACTACTGAATTTCTGGCAAATGCTTGGTCTGATTTGACTCAAGCCCAAGGAGTCTCCATACTGGCCTGATAAACCACAGGGACAACACCTGCCCACGATAGGCAAAGAGAGCCGTTGCAGATGATTGGACTGAAGGAAAAAGCACTCAGCCACAATAGTGGGGCACACACATCACACATAGGAGACACTCCTGGTAAACAGGGGGATACTGCACTGTAGGGTTCTACAGGACCTATTCTTCATAAGTCCACTGCTTTCAAAAGCAGAAGACATAGCTACTTTCCTAGCACACAGAAACAGACACAGAATATTAAACAAAATGAGGGGACAGAGAAATATGTCCCAAATTAAAGAACAGTACAAAATCACAGCAAGAGAGATAAATGAAATGGAGTTAAGTAACATTCTTGATAGAGATTTAATGTAATGATCATAAAGATATTGGACTTGAGAAAAGAGTGGAGAATCTCAGTAAGACTCTCAACAAAGAGATAGAAAACTTAAAAAAGAATCAATCAGAGATGAAGAACTCAATACATGATATTTAAAATACATTAGATAGAATAAATAATAGAATAGAGGAAACAGAACAATAGATCAATGACCTGGAAGACAGAGTAAAAGACAGCAATCAAGCTGAGCAGGTGAGAGAGGGAAAAATAATCCAAAATAAAAATAGACTAAGAGACTCAGTGTTACCATTAAGCCTAATAATATTCACATTATAGCAATTTCAGAAGGAAAAGAAAGGGGCAGAAAATTTACTTGAAGAAACAATAACTGAGAACTTCCCAAATCTAGGGAAGGAAACAGAAATCTAGGTCCAGGAGGCAGAGAGAGCCCCTAATAAAATCAACCCAAGAGGTCCACATGGAGACACATAGTAATTAAAATGATAAAAAGTAGTGATAAAGAGAGAATTTTAAAAGCAGCAAGAGAAAAGGAACAGTTAAATACAAGGGGAATCCCATAAGGCAATTAGCTGATTTTCAGCAGAAACTTTATAAGCCAGAAGGGAGTGGCATGATATATTTAATGTGCTAAATGGAAAAATCTGCAGCCAAGAAATATCCTATGCAGCAAGACTATCATTCAAAATAGAAGGAGAGATAAACAGTTTCTCAAACCAACAAAAGTTAAAGGAATTCATCACCACTAAACAAGTCCTACAAAAAATGTTAAAGGAGACTCTCAGTGGAAAGGAAAACCCATAAGTAGGAGTAAGAAAAGGTGGAAGGCCAAAAGTAGTAAAAATAAATATATCTGAAAAATTCATTCAAGAGATTTACAAAACAAAAATATGTAAAATTTGACAACATGTACCTAAAATGTGGGGTTGAAGGAAAAAGAGTAAAGAATAGGTTTGAGGCACCTGGGTGGCTCAGTTGGTTAAGCATCTAACTCTTGATTTTGGCTCAGGTCATGATCTCATGGTTCATGAGTTCGAGCCCTGCTTCAGGCTCTGCACTGATAGCATGGCACCTGCTTGGGATTCTATCTCTTCTCTCTCTCTCTCTCTCTCTCTCTCTCTCTCTCTCTCATTCTCTCTCTCTGTCTCTCTTTCTTGAAATCCATAAATAAACTTAAAAAAAAAAGAATGGGTCCAAAATTAAGCAACCAGCAACTTAATATAGACTGCTAATGCATAAGATGTTAAATATAAACCTAATGGTAAACACAAATCAAAAACTGGGAGTAGATGTGCAAAAAATAGAAAGAAAGCAATCAAAATATAACACTAAAGAAAGTCAGCAAACCAGAAGAGAAGAGAACAAGAGAAGAAAGGAACAGAAAAGAACTACCAGAAAATGTAATAAAATGGCAATAAATACATATCTATCAATAATTACTTTGACTGTAAATGGATTAAATGCTCCAATCAAAAGACACAGGATGATGGGAATGCATTAAAAAAAAGATACCCATCCATGTGCTGTCTATGAAAGACTCATTTTAGAATGAAAGACCCCTGCAGATTGAAAGTGAAAGGATTTATCATGCAAATGGATGTGAAAAGAAAGTCAGGGTTGCAATCCATGTATCAGACAAAGTACACTTTTAAACAAAGACTGTAACAAAAGACAATGAAGGATAATATATAGTCATAAAAGGGACAATCCAATGAGAAGATATAATAATTGTAAATACTCATGCAGCAAACATGGGGCACCATGTTTGCATAAAGCAGTTAATGCATAAAGCAGTCAATACCAAACGTAAAAGAAGTAATTGATAGTAATACAATAATAGTAGGGGACTTTAGCACCCCATTTACATTAGTGAACAAATGACTGAAACAGAAAATCAGCAAGGAAACTAAGATCACAATAGGCCACAAAACAAATCTCAACAAATTCAAAAAGATGAAAGTCATATCATGCATCTCTTATGGGCACAATGCTATGAAACTAGAAATCAATCATAAGAAAAATCCTAGAAAGAGTACAAATCCATGGATGTTGAATATGCTACTAACAATGAATGGGTCAACCGATAAGTGAAAGAGGAAATCAACAAATACATAGATACAAATGAAAATGAAAACACAACCATTCATAGTCTTTTAGATGCAGCAAAAGAAGTTCTGAGAGGGAAGTTTAAGGCAATACAGGCCTACATCAAGAAGCAAGAAAATCTCGGGGTGCCTGGGTGTCTCAGTTGGGTGAGCATCCGACTTCGGCTCAAGTCATTATCTCACAGTTGGTGGGTTCAAGCTCCGCGTTGGGCTCTGTGATGGCAGCTCAGAGCCTGGAGCCTGCTTCTGATCTGTATGTCCCTCTCTCTCTGCCCCTCCCTTGCTCATGATCTGTCTCTCTCTGTCTCTCAAAAATAAATAAATGTTAAAAAATAATAAATAATAATAAAAAATAATTTAAAAAAGAAGCAAGAAAATCTCAAATAAGCAAAATAACCTTATACCTAGGAGAGCTAGAACAACAACAACAAACAAAACCCAAAACCAGTAGAATAAAGGAAATAATAACGATAGAACAGAAATAAATAAAATAGAAACCCAAACACCAATAGAATAGAGTAATGAAACCAGAAGCTGGTTTTTTGAAAAGATCAACAAACTTGGTAAACCTTTAGCCACACTCATCAAGAGACAGAGAAAGACAGAGAGAGGGGGGTGGGGGTCAATAAACAAAATCAAAAATGAAAGAGGAGAGATAAAAATTGACACATCAGAAACACAAAGGGATATAAGAGAATATTATGAAAAATTTTACGCTTACAAATTGGACAACTAGAAGAAATGGATAAATTCCTAGAAAAATATAACCTCACAAAACTGAATCTGGAAGAAATAAAAAATTTGAACAGACCAATAACCAGCAATGAAAAATTGAATCTATAATCCAAAACTCGCAGTAAACAAAAGTCCAGGACAAAGATTCACAAGTCAACTCTACCAAACATTTAAGGAAGGGTTAATACCTATTATTCACAAACTATTCCAAAAAATAAAAGAGGAAAGAAAACATCCAAACTCATTCTATGAGGACAGTATTACCCAGATACCAAAACTAGATAAAGGCACTACAAAAAAAAAAAAAAAAAAGAACTAGACCAATATCTCTAATAAACATAGATGAAAAAATCCTCATCAAAATGCTACCAAACCAAATCCAACAATACATTAAAAAGGCCATTCACCAGGATTAAGTGGGATTCATTCCAGAGATGCAAGTATGATTCAGTATTCTCAAATCAATCAATGTGATATGTCACATTAATAAGAGAAAGGATAAGAACCACATGATCATTTCAACAGATACAGAAAAAGCATTTGATAAAGTACAACATCTATTCATGATAAAAGCCCTCAACAAGGCAAGTTTACAGAGTACATATTTCAAAACTGAAAGCTTTTCTCCTAAAGTCAAGAACCAGGCAAGGATATACACTCTCACCACTTTAATTCAAACTAGTACTGGAAGTCTTAGCCATAACAATCAGACAAGCAAAAGGACTAAAACTCATCAAAGTTGTTAAGGAGGAAGTAAAACTCACTATTTACAGATGACATGATAGTATATATAGAAAATCCTAAAGACCACCAAAAAGTGGAACTGATAAATGAATTTAGTAAGGTTGCCAGATAAAAAATATACAGAAACTTGTTGCATTTCTATACACTAATTATGAAGCAGCAGAAAGAGAAGTGAAGTAAACAGTCCCTTTTACAATAAATATACCTAGGAATAAACTATACCTAGGAATAAAGGAGGTGAAAGACCTATACTCTGAAAACTGTAAAACATGGATAAAAGAAATTGAAGACAACACAAACAAATTGAAAGATATTCCATGTTCATGGATCAGAAGAATATTGTTAAACGGTCCATACTACCCAAAGTAATCTACAGATTTAATGCAATATCTATCAAAATACCAATAGCATTTTTCACGGAACTAGAACAAATAATCCTTAAATTTGTATAAAGACACAAAAGACTTTGTAAAATCTAAGCAATATTGAAAAAGAAAAACAAAACTTGAGGCATCACAATTCAAGGCTTCAAGATATATTACAAAGCTGTAGTAATTAAAGCAGTATAATATTGGCACAAAAATATACACATAGATCAATAGAATAGAATAGAAAGCCAAGAAATAAACCTACAATTATATGGGTTAATATAATATGTATTAATTAATCTTTGACAAAAGAGGCAAGAATATGAAATGGGAAAAAGACGTTCCCTTTAACAGAGGGTTTAGGGAAAAGTGGAAAGCAAAGTGCAAAAGAATGAAACTGGACCACTTTCTTTCATCATATACCAAAATAGACTTAAAATGGCTTGAAGACCTAAATGTGAGACCTGAAACCATAAAAGTCCTAGAAGAAAGCACAGGCAGCCATTTCTCTAACATCAACTATAGCAACATTTTTCTAGATAGATGTCCTTAAGCAAGGGAAATAAAAGCAAAAATAAATTATTAGGACTACATCAAAATAAAAAGCTTCTGCAAAGCAACAGAAGCAATCAACAAAACAAAAAGACAACCTATTGAATGGAATAAGATATTTGCAAATGACATATCTGATAAAGGGTTAGTATCCAAAATATGTGAATAACTTTCTCTACTCAACACCAAAAAACAACCCAATTTAAAAATGGGCGGAATACATGAACAAACATTTATACAAAAGAAGGCATACAGATGACTAACAGTCACATGAAAGATGTTCAACATCAGTCATCATCAGGCAGATGCAAATCTAGGCCTCAATGAGCTATCACCTCATACCTGTCAGAATAGTTAAAGTCAAAAACAAGTGTTAGCGAGGATGTGGAGAAAAAGTAACTTTTGTGCATTGTTGATGGAAATGCAAACTTGTGCATCACCATGGAAAATAGTATGAAGCTTCCTCAAAAAATTAAAAATAGAATTACCATATGACCCAGCAATTTTACTACTGAGGATTTACCCAAAGAATACAAAAACATTAATTGGAAAAGTTATATGCATTCTTATGTTTATTGCAGCATTATTTACAGTAGCCAAATTATGGAAGCCACCCAGGTGTTCATAGATAGATAAAAGGATAAAGAAGATGTGATATATATATAATGAAATGTTATTCAGCCATAAAAAAGAATGAAATCTTACCAAAAGTGTGTATTTTAAAATTTACCTTAATCGTTACATTTCTATAACTCTTAATTTCTTTTTACAAATTCCATGTTTAAGTATAATATCACATTCTTATGAAGGAGAGTTCTCCTTAGTAATTTTGTAGTGTAATTATGCTGGTAATTAAATCTCTAAATTTTACTTTATTTGAGAATGTATTTATTTTCCTTCATTTTTGAAATTATTTTCACTGTGAATAGAATTATGAGTTGACAGTATATTTTCCCAGCACTTTAAAAATGTCATTCTATAACCTTTTGGCTTGCATTCTTTTTAATGAGAAGTCTACTGTAACTTATTTTTGTTCCAATCCTCTACTTTGTTCCTTACATTTGTTTCTTTATTGTAGGCTACCTTTTAAAATTTCTCTTTTTGTTTTGTTTTCAGCAGTTTGTATGATGTGCATAAAAATATGTTTGTGTATTTGTGAGTGTGTGTGTGTGCGCACATTGGTGTTTGCCTTTCTTGTGGTTCTCTGAGCTTCTTGTATCAATGTCTTCATGTCTAATTTTAGGAAAAAATTAGTTACCATTTATTTAAATATATGTTCTCCATTTTATCTCTCTTTTTCTGAGATTCTAATAGTAAATATTTTGTTATATTTGATTGTCCCATACCTCATGGTTGTTCTCTTCTTTTTCCTACTATTTTATTTTATCTATATCTCTCTGTCTCGGTCTCTCTATCTGTCTGTCTGTGTCTTTCTCATTTTGGTAATTTCTGTTAACTTATTTACAAGCTCATGATTTTTTTTCCTCAGCTGCATCTCTGGATTAAAGGCATTCTTTATCCTGTTAATTGACTGTTCATTTCAAGCATGTCCATTAATTATTTTTAATAGATTCAATCTTTCTGCTTGAATAACCCATGTGATCTTGCACATTGTCTACCTTTTATATATTAATCATAATTATAATTTACCTATCAGATAGTTGCAATATCTGTGCCAAAGCTTACTTTAATTTTGATCATTTCTTTTTGTCTTCTGAGTGTTATTTTCTTGTATTTTTCTTACCTTAAATACTTTTGAGTGTTAACAATAATCTAAAAACTCATAAGGAGTCAGGTAGAAAATCAAGTTTTCTACAGAGGAATGAAACTCAGGCTGACCTCAGTGCTAGCTGATCTCAGAGGGCACCTAGGGCATCTGCAGAGCTTTGAGGGGAAGAGGTAGGGATTAGAGAATGCAAAATTCAAACAAGCTGTGGGTCACAAGGAAAGGTAACATTACAAGTTTCCAGAAAATATACCACTTGCATATACTTCCTGAGGGGTGAAAAAATCTTAGAAAGTATATTTCAGCAGAGTTAGAGAAACATGAAAATAAATAATTAAAAAATAACAGAATAGTTGGAATTTAAACATTGAAACGTTTTGGACATATGTATTTGGGTATAAATAAATGTTATAAATATGGTAACAAAGTTGCATGAAAAAATTAATGTTCTTTTTAAAGGAACATTTACATATTAACTGTCAATTATATAATGTTCAAAAGAGCAAAAGAAGCAAAGAAAAATTCTTCAAAGAATATGGGGAAAATTAAGCCTTTTTTCATGACTTGGTTAGAAAATTTTGATGAAATATAGATTTAAGCATACTCTGTCATTTGTTCAAGAAATATATTGAGTGTCTAAACTTTTGAGTGAGAAGGAATAACGTCTGCTTTCTTGAACTGAAACTGGTAGGTAGATAAATAAATAAGAAAATAAAAATAAATGGGGAAAAATACAGAGTATACAGAGTACTGCACTGCATAAATGTAGCACATGGGGTGGTAAGGACAGAAAAAGGTAGGAGACAACCTCCTGTGTATGGCTTGGTCAGCAAGGTTCTTTGTGAAGGGCATGAATGTGGCACCCTGAAACTTGAGAAGACCCAGCTGTGCAAGGAGAGGGGCAGTGTGCATTCCATACACTGCCTGAATCCTAGAAGGATATGAGGTTGGCAAGAAACTGAACACAGCTCAAGTTGCTGAACAGTTAGTTAAGGGAAGGCCCATCCAATAGAACGGTGGAGAGAAAGGTTGAGACCTGATTACATAGCTTCCTCAGCCTATGCTAAGGGCTATGAATTTTCACTAGATTGTAGGAGAAAGTCACCGAAGAGTGTGTGTGTGTGTGTGTGTGTGTGTGTGTGTGTGTGTGAATAATATATTCAACAAGGTTCAAAACTCAAATCAGAACACATTACACAATGTGTTAACCCTGTTCTTGTCTATCTCACCACTTTAATTTTCAAGCAAATGTAAATTCTTACTTCTTCTTCTTTCTTATATAAAAGATGACAAGCTATGAAATATTTTCAACTTGCTTTTTTCGTGAATAGTATTTTCTGGAGATATTTTCATATCAGGATGTGAGAAGTTTCTTCAATTTGTTTTACTACTTCAAAGTATTCTTTTGTATGATATACCATAGCTTATTTATCTGGTTTTCTCTTGGTTGGCTTTTGAGTTGTTTGCAATATTCTGCTATTTCAATGCTGCTGAGAATAAGCATGTACAAATATCACTTTGTACATGTAAAATTACATGCAAAAGGCAAACTCCCAGAGATATCAATGTGTTAAAGGGTAGGTGCATTTAATATTTTCATGGAAATTCCCATTTGCCTTGCATTATGTTCTATAACATTTTACACTCCCATTGACAATGGCTGAAGCACCTGTTTTCTTAAGCAAAGAAGTGACATAATTTGACTTACAATTATAAAAGCCCACTCCACCCTCTGAATGAAGGGTGCTTGGTGAAGTAGATGAGATCACTTAGGCTTTTGCAATTCTTTGGAGAAGAGCTATTGGTGGATGACAGGGGAATCAAGGAGAAGAGTATACATTTTGTTTATTTGAATCTACAGAATTTGCTGATAATTTGGTTATGGGGATGAAGAAAAGAAGAAAAAAAACAGCTACATGGGATGTGGGCCAGGAGACCAGTGAAGATCCTCAGTAAAGTTATGAATCTGTTAGGTTTGGGTCTCCTATGGCACATCCAAACCGTGCTTTTCAGTGTCAGTCATGTACACGAGATGGAAGCTCAGAAGAAAGATCTCAACTGGAAATGAGGATTGGGGATGGAAATTAGAGCAATAAGGATGAAGGATGTCACCTAGGAAGAGTGCAGAGAGAGACAAAGAAACATTCCAGGCCCAAGGTCCAAGGACCAAGGTAAACCAGCTTGCAGAGTGGAACAGAGCAGGGGAGCAGGGGAGCAGAGCAGTGCACATATGGTGTCATAGGAAGTGCCACAGAAGAGCTTGTTGGGAGGAAGGTGTGTTCCACTATCCCCAAAGCTGCTAAGGGGCTGAGTGAGATGAGGACCACAGGAGTTGCTAGATAGGACAGAGTGGAGACCTGTGAAAAGAACTTGTGGGAGAGTTCCATTAACTTAAAGGCAACCACTAAATCACATAAAGAAAATGCTTCCTTCAAAATCACTAGAGGAAGAAAAATAGGGAAACTGTATGATATCTGTCTTTTTTGACTGAATTATTTCACTTAGCATAATACCCTCTAGTTCTGTTACTGCTGCTATAAACATGTGCCCCTTTGAATCAGCATTTTTGTATTCTTTGGATATATTCCTAGTAGTGCAATTACTGGGTCATATATGTGGAATTTGAGAAACTCAAAAGATAAATATAGGGGGAGGGAAGGAAAGGTAAGATAAAAACAGATAGGGGTGCCTGGGTGGCTCAGTTGGTTAAGCATCTGACTTTGGCTCAAGTCATGATCTCATGGTCGATGAGTTCAAGCTTCATGTTGGGCTCTGTGCTGACAGCTCAGAGCCTAGAACCTACTTCAGTTTCTGTGTCTCCCTCTCTCTGTTCCTCCCCCACTTGTGCTCTTTCTCTCTCTGTCTCTCAAAAATGAATAAATGTTTAAAAAATATAAAAAAATACAGAGAGGGAGGCAAACCACAAGAGACTCTTAAATATAGAGAACAAACTGAGGATTGCTGGAGGAGAGATGTATGGGGGGATGGGTTAAATGGTCAATGGGCATTAAGGAGGGCACTTGTTGGGATGAGCACTGGTTGTCATATGCAAGAGATGAATCACTGTGTTCTGCTCTTGAAGCCAAGACAACACTGTATGTTAACTAACTTGAATTTAATTTAAAAAAGGAAAAATAAAGAAATATGATATGTTTAACTTAAATATAAAATAAATAAAACATAATCAGGAAAAAAGAAATATGATAATATGCTTAATTTAAATATAGAATAAATAAAACTATTTAAAATCGGGGGGGGGGGAGTAGAGAAACCCAAAGAGACAGCCAGGAAGCCAAAAGTAAAGTATAATAAAATGCTTGTGTACGTTGTGGCTAGGAGCAGGGCTTAGAGTTCGTGTCTGGTTCACCCTGGGTGAGTGCGCTCAGCTTGGACCTGTTTGGCGCTCATTAAGGTGGTGTCTTTGCCTGCAGAATAGACATGGGATGGAGAAAACAGTGCTGTGTGGGTGCATAGGAAGTGCTCAGTGACATTAGTTAACTGACACTAATAAGACAGTTTTTACAATAGAAGTAGCTGGATTTAATTCTTTCAATTAAAAGAAAATTCTGAGACAGTGGAAGGGGAGAGAGATACCATTCATTTTACATATTTTTAAAATTTAATATTTAATATAAATATATTTTTAAAATATGTGTGTATTTATATATAAATAATTATATAATATATTTTAAATATATAAAAATATTCATAATATATGAAATATTTATATAAAATTTATATTTATATAAGCAAGTTAAAATATGTATATATAAATATTTTATATGTAATATATTATGTTATTCTTTATATTTTATTTTATCTATTTAATATATTTATTATGTAAATAATAAACTGTGCATGCATAAAAAATGATGAAAAGGGAAAGCAAAGGTTTCATCATAAATTTTATTCCCCTGAGATCCAGTCTTTGTCTGGTTGTACCTCAGCTCAGAAAACTAAAAACCAGTCACATTGGATGGCAAAATTGTTACAAAGGCTGTAGTTCCATTAATAATACTGTGTCAATGTTCTGGTTTTGATAATTGTACAATTAACAATTAAGAGAAATTGGGCAAATGATATATGGGAATCCACTGTATGAACTTTGCAACTTTTCTGTAAGTCTAATTCTTCTAAAATAAAAAGGAGAAAAAAAGAATGAGAATATTCTTTTTCTTCCCAAGCATTTCCTCTGCCAGCTGTCCAGTCTCACTGAGAGATGCCATCCTTCTCCCTACCTTCGAGCTGGGACTTCAGGTGTGTCCTGAACTCTTCCTTTCTTTACTGCTCTCAGTCCTGTCTGTTCTGCACCAGATACTTCCATCGTTCCTGTCCTTTCTCTCTTCTGCACAGCTAGGCTCAGGCTCAGTCCTCCATTGCTTACACAAAATCCTCAATATCTTTGCAATGATAGCAGTCCTATCTCCCCCATCCTCCTGCTGCTGGAGTTCTCCTTCTTAAATACAGACCATATTCTGCCTCTTTCTACCCTACACCTAACTTCAAAGCACTGCACCCCTTGAGGTCCATTTGCCTGTCCACCTTCATTTCTCAACCACTTCCACCAGTTGACCTGCCTTCAATTGGCCTCTGGGACCTCTGTCCTATGCCCTACCTAGTTTGCCTTAAGTTTCAGTCAAAGGGTGCCTCTTCCCTACTGCCTTCCTCAAATCCATCCACTTCCTGGAAGTAGTTACTGCTCTCTACTTTACAATGCATATACATGCAAATGTATCATTTTATTGTAGTGACACAGAGATATTGTCTTGATGCTCATGCCTCCCTTAATATTATATTCCAAGAACACAGCTCAGCTCTAGGTATATAATAGATTTGCAAAGGGCTGTTGTTGCATTGAACATGTGCCAATGCTTCATTTACACCTTGCTTAATCATATTTCAAAAGCTATGGAAGTTCATATGAGCAGGAAACAAGCCATTTTCCACCCAATGAAGTGACTCCACTATTCACTTCCTCCCGTGCCTCCATCAGCCAACAGAAAATGGCCAAGAATATCAACTTGTAATTTACTTAAATGTTCTTTACTTCAGAAAAGGATTCAATTCAATAGAACTTCAAGTTATGTTCAGCTTCCTTAACAACATTGGAATCAGTTCATCTTGCATTGGCAGGCTGGAAGGAATGTGCAGTCAGTGCAGCCCCGAACACCCTGCTCAGTAGTCCATGCAGAACTCATCTAAGAGAGAGTGGCAGAGGGAACAAACCTCAAACCTTGCAAAGCAGCTGATAAATCCCTGAGAGAATCCGCATCTCCAGGACTCACAGTGCGATTCAGTAGGCTGGAATGTGAGTCCTGCTACCTTTTCAGTTCATTACAGCTGTACCTCAGCTGAATTTTTAGTGTCCCTGGCCTCTTGTGTAAAATCAGAGGTATGAGCTTGAGGATCCCACTCCTGATCCTCTGTAGTCCTCTGTTACTAATATTGTCCTTTACTATTTTTATTAGGTAATCAGAAAAAAAAAAAACAAACACTTGTCTCAAGTTTTTGTTTGCCTCTTCAGCCCCATGGACACAACACACATACCCACATGTTCACATATGCACATACGCAGCTTTTTTCCAAACAGCTTTACAGAGTTCCTCAGCTATTAGGCTTGACACAGAATGTCTTTGTTTTACACACCTTCTCTAGATAAAGAATGTTGTCTAGAGTGACTGTTCTGTAGAGCTACGGCCACACATCTTTCTGGGATCTAGCCTGGCCATTCTTGACTCTTTTGTCAACACTTGGCAGAGTGCTCAACAAGGAGAACAAATATGGGGCTGAAAGTACTGGACATAGGTGACTAAAGAGTTTCAGAACTGTTTCAGAGGCTGCAGTGAAGCTCATACCATGGGGAAGTGAGCAGACACTTCTCAGATGTCTCTTGGACATGTTGGTGGCCCACAGCTTTGATACATTCTAACAGAGAAGGGCTCCCAATCAAAAGGAAGTCACTGTGAGCACACAAGAAAGCACATGGCGTATACAGTAAAGCAAGTTGGAGTCAGGAGCAACGGGCAGCTAGAGAGGCTGCCTCCACTGTTGGACACAGATAGTTACAAGACCCCTCACAGAAGGCCTGGGAAACAGAACCTCAAAGCCTTGCTTTTCTATGATCCTGGGCTCACCTGAAACCTTCTCATTTCTAGTTGCTCTACTAGTAGACAACGTTTTCTCTTGGTAGATGTGAGTATAGTTCCCTGAACAGAGATGGTCATACATGTGTCCACTGGTGAGAGCCACATGCCATGAGGTGCAGTGACCTAGCTCCGTCTAGGATTCTAGCATCAGGCACAGTCCTGTGCTAAACAGGTTTGCCTGTCATGGGCTCCTGGATGGGGGCACACAGCAGTATTGGTGATTTGATTGATTTGTATCCTTGGGTCTGCAATCTTTTAAATGAAGTCTTGCCTATCTTTTCTGAACGCTAAATTATCTGGATTGGCATGCTTGGATTCCAAGTGAGCTGCAAATATTGCAGCAAAGAGGAGAGGTCTCCAGGAAGAGTGCATATTTGGAAAGCTGCCTCCTTTTCATGAGTTGTTTTCAGGTGATGTTCACAAGGTCCAATTTCATCTCTCATGTGCTGATAAACCACCCTTCAAAGACCTTTCTGAGCAGACAGCCAGAAAATGCCTCACTGTGCCCTTATACAGACTTCATTTAATTTCCTGCTGTTTCTCAGCTAATCCTCAGCCTGTAATTTCTTAATGACTTTTCCAGGGCTGTTCTGCTGATCACTAAAAGCATAGCCAGCCAAGATCTCCTGCATGTGTTTGTAGCTAGGATTTTGACAGCATTTCTTCCTTTATTAGGATGCTGCATCATGATGTCTCTGGGCATCCAGCATTCTCTAATGAGGAATAGGGTTTGGTAGGGACCCCAAGGAACAGGCCATAGTGAAAACTTTGAACATCCAACCCTGAAGAGGCCCAGAGCATTTCTTCTCCTTCTATAATACCTAGGGAGGCAAGGCCTGATTCTGGACCATCTTTATTTCCCTCTCAATTATAATCCAAACAGCACAGCTTGGAAGGGACCCACTAAACCAAGGCACCTCTAGGTTTTCAAATATATCTCTCCCACTGGTTTATACTTTTGATACCCATTGCATGTCTCTTTCCTTAACCCTTCCTCTGTAAGATGGCCTGGCCATGTAGCTAAGTAAATGTTTCCCAAATACATTCATTAATGTTAAACAATGAAATTGTATAAATGGCTTAACATTGTACTCTGTTCATATAGTGATATTTCCAAGTTAATGAGATTATGAGTCTTAGGCTGACATACTACAATCTAATAGTAGTCTTTAGGACAAGCTGTGAAAAAGTTATTCTTTTTATTTATTTTATTTTTTAATGTTTACTTCTTTTTGAGAGAGAGACAGACAGACAGACAGAAAGACAGACAGACAGAGTGCAAGTGGAGAAGGGACACAGAGAGATGGAGACACAGAATCTGAAACAGTTCCAGGCTCTGAGCTGTCAGCACAGAGCCTGACACGGGGCTCAAACCCACAAACTGTGAGATCATGACCTGAGCCGAAGTCAGATGCTTAACTGACTGAGCCACCCTGATGCCCCAAAAGTTATTCTTAATATCATTTTTACTTAGTGAGGAAAAGATCCTTTTGCTTCTCATCCACAGGCAAAAGATGTTTCAGATGAGAAGACATGGGACCAGCTTTATGAACTCAAATGAATCAGGGAATTGGACAGCCAGCCAGATCACTGAGCTCTGCAGGACTCCCTACCCTTGGATGCTGGGAATCCCGGCTACCCTTCTCTCTCTCTCCCTCTCCCTGACCAATCAAGAACCAGGTTTTGAGAAGACCTAACATTCACATCTGCTTTCCACTCCTGATTTACATGCACCTCATCTTTTTCCAGGACCAGTGCAATGGTCCGGCAGTATGTTTCTGTTTCTGTGGTGGTTACCTATAATCTTTGGCTATGTGCATAGAAATTGGTGAGCATATGACAAAAAAATCAATCAAGCCACCAAAATACTTAAATTTTTTCATAATCCTAATTCTTACCAACTCCTCAAGGATCTGGGTCTTGTCCACCTTTTCTAATCTTGCCTGCACTCATTCCCAACATCACTGCCTTATAAAACCAATCCTACACTGCCATATAAAATCTTGTCCAACCTCTATACTTTGACACATGCTTCTCCTGTTGCCTGGAAAAAAATATCATCCTTATTTATGTGTAAGTCCCTAGCCACAATTAAAATTCAGATCAAGATTATTACTTTTATGAACTACCTCAGAGAAGCAAGACACTTCTTAGCATACATCATGCACTGAACCTTCTGCCACCTGCTCAACACAGACTCTTGGGGTCATAGCAGATTTGCATGTTGGTCTCCCCAAACACCATTCAGACAGCAATATCAGACACATTTAAAAATAACTAGCTAAATACCAAGGTCACAGCACTCTCTGGCACATAGCAGGAACCAAAAGAGCCAATGGGGTTATTCATCTTACTCTCATTCACGAGAGTGTGCTGAATTATAAATTAGATAATTGTTATTCAGTGCAAGCAATAATTAAAGAATGCCCCCAGACTAGTATAGCAGTGTGAAAGAGCAATCAAACCATTCAGACTTGTCCTCAGCCTCAGGTACAATTTACAGCACCAAAAATCCCTGTCCTCACACATATCATCATCAGTCCAGATCACAGTTCCTGTCCTCACATGTATCACCATGAGTACAGGCATACCTTACTTTGTTGTGTGTCACTGTATTGCACTTTGGAAATATTGTATTTTTTACAAATTGAAGCTCCAAGACTTCAGTGGTGGAAGTAACTGCAGATATGGTGGAAATAACAAAGGAACTATAATTAGAAATATAATGACTAGTAAGAAATATACATTTGATCATTCAATTGACCAAAATATATTTCTTAAATAGATTTGGTTTTCATCCACAGTTTCTGAAAATGCTTCAGAGCCATAAAAGTGAAATAAGTGTTCTGTTATTGATGAAGGTGACTTTGGGCCCCACCCATGAGTGGGGCTGGTTGTCAGGAGGACCAGTCATATGATTATAGGATTGGAACTTTCAGTCATACCACCCAACTCTGGGGAGGGGAAACGGCTGGAGTTTGAATCAGCCAATGGCCAGTGTCTTAGTCAATCATGACTATGTAATGAAGCCTCTATAAAAGCCCTAGAGGCCTGGGTTCAGAGATCTTCTGGGTTGGTGAACACATGGGGATGCAGAGAGAGTACCACACCCGAAAGGGGGATGGAAGCTCCATGTCCTTACCCCAAAAGTTGCCCCATGTGTCTCTTCATTTGGCTGCTAATTTATATCTTTTACTGTATCCTTTCATAAACTGGACATAAACATAATGGAAGTAAATGTTTCCCTGAACCTGTGAGTTACTCTAGCAAACTTAAAAAAAAACCAAGAAGGAGGTCATCAGAATTCTAATCTGTAGCAGGTCAGTCAGAAGCACAAGTAACAGCCTGGGGCTTGCAACTGGCATCTGAAGTAGAGGGTGTTGGGGTAAACAGTCTTGCAGGACTGAGCCCTTAAACCTGTGGAATCTGATGCTATCTTTGTGTAGACAGTGTCAGAACTGAGTTGAATTCTCAGATACCTTGCTGGAATCAGAGAATTGCTTACTATTGTTGGAGGGGAGGGACCCCTACATTGTAATTGGGTCTGGGGGCCCAACAAGAGCTGGTGTCAGCAGAGAAGTGGAGCCTGAAGATGTGACTGAATTGCTGCAATCTCATGATACAATTTTAACAGATGAGGAGTTGCTTCTTATGGATGAGCAAAGAAAGTGTTTTCTTGAAATGGAATCTATTCCTGGTGAAAATGCTATGAAGATTGTTGAAATAACAATAAAGGATCTAGAATAGTACATAAACTTAGATGACATTCAGCAGGATTTGAGTGGATTGACTCCAAATTTGAAAGAAGTTCTACTGTGGGTAAAATGCTATCAAACAGCATCTCATGCTACAGAGAGAATGTTCAATTGAGGCAGCAGACTTCATTGTTGTCCTATTTTAAGAAGTTGCCACAACCACCCCAACCTTCAGTAACTACCACTCTGGTCTGTCAACATCAAACCAATACACCAGAAAAAAGATTACATTTCGCTGAAAGCTCAGATGGCAGTTAGCATTTTTAGAAATAATGTATTTTTTAAAATTTAGATATGTACATTAGTTTTTTTTTACATAATGCTATTACACACTTAATAGACTACAGTATAGTGTAAACATAACTCTTATATCCACTGGGAAACCAAGAAACTTCATTTGACTCATTTTATAGTAAAATCACTTTATTGCAGTGGTCTAGAACCAAACCCACAATATGTTTGAGGTATGCCTGCAGAGGTCACAGAACTAAAGTTCCATGTCCTCACATGTGTTACCCTCAGGGCAGATAATAGTACTAAAAGTCCCTGTCCTCACACATGCTGAGTCTCAGTACAGATAATCATAGGCACTGGAAGGCTGGTTGCAGTGATCTTTTCATAAGCTGGTTGTCACTATCTTAGTCCATATTATTCTCTAGTCAACCACCTTTTATTCATTGTGTCTTAGACACAGGTTCAGAGCCTGACCTACAAGTTCAAAAATCAAACAACTTTTAAATGTAAGTATAAAAACCTTAAAAACTGTTCCCTGAAATTGTCATTCCCCATGTTTATGGCAATGGGAAATGGTTAGTAAGAGCACAATGAGTTCACCCTGAGGCTGCAGTGATTCTGGTGGACATTGGTCCTTTAAACTAAACCAGACAAGGCAGAGAACGGACATAGCAGCAAAATGCAATATGAGGTTTCATTTGATGTGCATGCCCAAGCTTTCCTTCTCTGTCCCATCAGGAATAGAATTGGCCAGAATATCAAACCCGGACCTCCCAAAAGCCACTGCTGCCTCTGGGTATGCTTTTTTGATCCCCTGCAATAGCCATTGCCTTCTGGGAAATACCTTCCCCAAGTAAGACCCTCTGGCCCTTTCACTCCCCAAACAATCCTATAGAATATGGGAATTGACAGCCCTTTTGTACGTTGTCATCTTTGTATCTGTCTTTGCTGTGTCACTATCAGTTCTGATTTTCATTTTCAAAGCCTACCAAAGCCATGGGAACCAGCCCCAGCGTGAGCCACCCAGTTCATTCCTCCTGACAATTTCCCCAGAAGTACCAGGCCTGTTCTGGTTTTGTATCTTCTCCCCACTCCTGTGATGCTGCAGAACTCACCCTGGAAGTTAGCCTGGCCTTTCTCTCTGGATGGAAGATTCTGAAACCTTTCACCAGGCATTCAGAGCCTCTATCACTTGTCCAGGGACACCAGAGTCTTCTGTATCAGTTCACCTTTCTCAATTTGCTTTTTCATTTGCTAAGCCAGGGGGAAACAAAAAAGACACGCAAGGCTCCATCTTTGCCCTCTGGGAAGCACTTTCACAGGCCAAGGCAAAGTGCAGTGCCTTGGAGAGATATGTGGGCTTCCTGGCCTATGGAATCAGAGGGTGGCCAGTGGGGAATCTTCCTGGGGAAGTGTAGAGGGTTTCCAAGAAAAGAGGGCACTGAACCAGCTTACAGGGTGAGTATAGGTTAGTAATGGTGGTGACACACGTCCTGTCTTCTTCTCAGTCCTATATCCTTAGAAAGGAGATGAAAATACATTTATAATACCACTAAAAAGAATAACATCAGCATATCAGGAATTTTAAAGAATCTTTGAAAGGCAGAAATGAAACAGGTCTGGACAATAGCACAGCCTGAAGGAAAGGCAGGAAGGGCTGTGGAGTCAAGAGGGTAGAGGGCTCTGTAGATCTTAGCTCTCAGACAATAGCACCTACGTCAGACTTTCATTGAAACTTGGAACTGTCCTGGAAAATTCAGAAGGGCTCATCTCTGGTTTACTTTCTTTCCATTGAAGAGCCCCAGAGAATGCAGCTCACTCAGTCCCTATTTTCCCAGAGGTGGGAAGACTGCATACCTCCAACTGCCAGCAGGAAACAAAGTCCTGATTTTAAGACATTACATTAGGGGTGACTGGGTAGCTCAGTTAAGTGTCCGACTTCTGGCTCAGGTCATGCTCTCACAGTTCGTAAGTTCGAGGCCCACATTGGGCTCTGTGGTGACAGCTAAGAGCCTGGAGCCTGCTTCAGATTCTGTGTATCTCCCTCTCTCTGCCCCTCCCCCACTCATGCTCGCTCTCCGTCTCTCTCTCAAAAACAAACATTAAAAAAAATGTAAACATTAAAATTAAAGCACCAAATAATCCAAGTTAATTGTTTTTCTCTCAGATAGTCTAAAAGCACAAGAAAACAACAATGGTTTTCTAAATGCTTGTTATACTATCGGGTTTGTGCTTATCTATACATTTTAAAATTGTCCCTGCTTTTAATGAAATCCACCCCTTCTGTTTTCAGGGAGGTTGTAACTACTTACACATTTTTGTATTTACATCTCCATCTCCATACAGAAGGTGTCTGAGAGAGCCCTCATGCAACAGGGAGAGGTTCCTTGTCCAGCTATTGAAGAGGGTGACAAAAGACAGTTTCCCTGGACAGGGAGAACTCTGCCACCTGGTGGCTGCATCAGGAGCCGGTCACACTCGGGGCTATGAGACCTGAGCACTGGGCAGTATTTAAGGCAGAAGGATCCACCTCAACCCCTGTGCCTGCTGCACTTCCCTAGTCTTGGAGGTAGGTCTTGCTGCTGTTTCAGAGGGCTGGGCCTGCAGATCTGGACTCGCACTGGCTCCCTACAGGGTGCCTGAATTTAACCCTTCACTGGGGGCCTTTACCAGGACATTGTCACCCTAGGGAAACAGAGGCTTATCCAAGCTGATGTCTGTGTAGGCAGACATGCCCCCAAGGGGGCTGGGAATGAGATGAGGAGGGAACTGAGAGGGGAGCAGGGGTCACTCCACCAAGGAACCCCCAGAATTCCATCTGTGTCCTATGGGAAAGGGAAAGTAGAGAGGAATGGTGATTTTAAAGAAAGATTTGTGAGATGGGAAGTATAAGGTATGATGCACACTGCGGGTGACGTAGAAGTGGGGAGTAGGTCTTCTGGCATTTTGGCTTGGATGGTGGTGCCTGGAGTGGCACGGGACCTTCCTAGGAACGCAGCTCTACGTGCAGCTTCACTGGGCCCAGGTACCAATGCCTGCATGAGTTGCCTGCTGGGGGTCTTTTACTGCTGGGACTCCCCAGAATAATGGGGTGGCTTTGAGGTGAGAGGCTGATCCCTCAATGAAGCTAATTTAGAGGAGCTCTAAGCAGAAGCTTGTTAACAGGACACTCTGTGGAAGGTGATGCACAGAACCGTCATGGCCTTGAACCCTGCTGTGGGCAGTGTGCGGTGACACATCTCCCCCACACTGATGCCTGCAACCAGGAGAGCGGCTCCAGTTGTTCAGTTGCTTCTAAACTAAACCACACCAAGGAGCTGCTAGGTGCTGGGCACACAATGCCAAGTACACAGGCCAGGCTGGGCACACAACACCAGACACATATGCCAGTGCACAAAACACAGACCACACACTCACGGCCACACTCCAGTCACACTGGAGTGGACACCCATGCCATGTACATTCTGCCAAACAGTGCTAGGAACACAACACTGGCACGCAACTCTGGGCACACAAAGTCAGGCATACAATGAAGCCCAACAAACTGGGCACACAAACCAGGGATACACACCTGCACACATGCTGGGGACATACATCATATTCACACCAGGAACAGAAGCTGACACATACCCCAGGGATACAACGCCAGCACATAACACCAGACACACAGTGTCAGGTACACACAGCAAGAGCATATGCTAGTAACACACACCAGACACCCACCCCAAAACACACATTAAGTATACTCTGCAGAGCGCAAAACATTAAGCACAGAACAATGACACACAATATTAGGTACACGGTTGGGGCACACCAGCCTTGCACACACTCTAGAGAATATCACCAGGCACACATGCTGGAAAGACAAAGAGGGCACACAATGCCATGCCCACACACCACACAACATTGGGCACATGCCAGGCCTACACACTGGGAACACACACTAGATGCACAGCACTTGAGCAAGGGACACAATGCTAGGCACACATCTTTAGGCACAGATGCCAGGACCCAATAGCGTCCATAAAATGTCAGGCTTATAGTGCCAGACATACACTTTGGGGAACACAGTGCTGGGTACACAACAGTGGCAGACAAAAATGGACATACAGGGGTTCCTGGGTGGTTCAGTCAGTTAAGTGTCTGACTCTTGGTTTAGACTCAGGTCATGATCTCACAGTTCGTGAGTTCAAGCCCCACATTGGGCTCTGTGCTGACAGCATGGAACCTGCTTGGGATTCTCTTTCTCTCTGTCTCTCTCTCTCTCTCTGTCTCTCTGTCTCTCTGTCTCTCTGTCTCTCTGCATCTTCCTTGTTCATTCTCTCTCTCTCTCTCTCTCTCAAAATAAATAAATAAACTTAAAAAATCAAAAATGGACATACACTGTCTGGCACATGACTGCACAAAACCACAGGCCAACAATACCAGGCACACACACCAGACACATCCTGGGAGACACACCAGACAAGACGCAGTCTCTGGGAACACAACACTGAGCTCACAAGGCTGAGTCACGTGCCAGGCACACAATGCCAGGCATATACTGCAAAAACAAAATGCTGGGAACACAGATCCAGGCACATAATGTTAGGCACACTCTCCCAGCATGCATGCTGGGTATAAATTCCAGGAACACAATTCCAGCCATGCAATGCTGGGCACACAACAGGCACACGTAGCAGGCCCACAAAATCAGGCATGAAACATAGACATACAATACCAGGCACAGACTCTGAGAATAAAACACGGGGCACAGGGCGCAGGGCACACAACACAAGACACACAATACTGGCACACAAGCCAGGAAAAAGAAAACACTGAGCACATACACCAGGCATACACACTGGACATACAATGGCAGGTGCACAGTGCTGACCACACAATCCTGGGCATACAAAGCCAGGCACAGAGTGTTAGGCACACATGCCAGCCACACAACTCTGGGCACACAGAACCAAGGAAACATTGTTAGGGAATAGACCTGAGCAAACAACACTAGGCACAAACTGCTGAGTACACAAAGCCAGAGAGCACACTGGGCATGTATACCTGGCACAAAGTGGGCACACATGCCAGATACAGAGGCTGGGAACACAACACTGGGCACACCAAGTCAGCACACAAAACTGGCTTTGAGCAATGAAGTGTGAGCTGGAAGACTCCTTAATCACCAGCTCCAGTGCAGCATGCTCTTTTCCCTCTGGTCCAGTGATCAGCCCTGCCCCAGACCGGGGGCTAGTGTTCTTTGTAACTGCCACAAAGCCTAGACCACTCTGGCTGGTATCCTTGGTGTGGATGTATGAGAGTTTATGTCATCAGTCCCCTGTGATGCACTGTTGAGCCATTCTGCATCCTTTGCTATAACAAATAATTCTGCAGTATGTTGTATGTCTATACCTCATTTTGTATTTATTTTTTTGCCAGAGTATTTTTGGAATAGTTCCCTAGAATACCAGGTCAAAAGGCAAAAGCACATGTGGTTTTGCTAGATATTGCCAATTATCTCCTGTGGGCTTTGCCACTTTGCATTTCCAAGGCAGTGTCAGTGCCTAATAAAACAGCTGTAGTGGGGAAGGTCAAGGGAAGAATCAGAGACGGGTCTCTGAACCATACTGACATTTGATGCATGTGCTCTTCCCTGGTCTTAAATCTCAGAGAGCAGGAAACCAACTGACTTCAGACCTCTCTGCGTCCACCCTTCCCAATCCCAAACCTTCCCACCCCTCACTCTGTGGTGCTTTAACAGGAGTAGTTTGAACCTTTAGCCATTAGGTGGTGCCACAAAGTAACCATTTAAGCCTTCCAAGTGCTTTTGACCTTCCTCTCTCCAGATGAGATTTCTTTTCTTACTGCAGGCCCAGAGATTTAGCCCGAAGGAAAAGTGCAGCTCCAGAATCTGCCAAGTGCCGCAACGTCTTCAAGCAGATCTGAATGATTTTCATGCAATTCTTTGCTTCCTCTGATAGAAAAATTAATAACATGCAGACTCTTAAGCAGAGAGTGATTTGCCCTTCAGAACAAAGTGACTTTGCCCCCTGCCAGGCACCCTTGTAGGAGAGAACTAGTGCTTGGCAAAAGTTTGCTAAGTCCCTGAACAAAGGGGTGAGAAGTATTACAGACTCCCTTCTTCAGCAATGTCCCCAGCAGCTGCCTCTTTGCAAAGCAGCAGTGTGAGGCAGCCCTCCCCCCAACAGGGTTTGAGGGCAGGGCGCCCAGATTTGCTGTGCTCTGGGGCAGTCCCTTCACCTCTCCATCCCCAGAATCAAAGCCTTATCTCTGTGCTCACCTCAGCTCTAACACAGGGCCTTCATTCAGTGAGTCCCTGGGGGACCTTCCTTTGTCAGGTGACTTTAATGGCACTTGGGATGCAAGGAAAGCCAGACATTTTGCAAGCAAAAGCTGGAAGGCAGGACCTAGAATTCAGAAGACTTCGCAGAGCTCTGGCAATGAGTTTACCTTCTGAGACTTCCCTCCATAAGGCCCAGGTCACACACTGTTTGGTATGAGGGATTTCAATCTCCGTGGCCTGCTCAAGAGTCCCAAAATAAAGGACCAGAAGAAGTACTGCAAGGCTTTGTTCCAACCATAAGCCCTCCTCCCAGGCTAGGGGCTCAGGGTCTCTAGAATTGTTCAGGAATTAAGGACATTGGCCCAAAAAGCCTTACTGGGGGCATTGCAGACTTCAGACTCAAGCAATTATCTGGTCACTTTGGGTCTGGCTTTTGCCACCCACCCTTCCAAACTGCACAGCACTGAGGCAGGAGGCAGTTATCAAAAGTACATGCTCCCTGTCCAGGTAGAAGGAGCCCTGAGCCAGAAAACTGGGCAGCCAGACTTCAGCCTGTGGGCCTCAGCTTCATGGTACATGAAATGATAAAAGCAATTTCCCAAACAATGAGGAAGTTTCTGGTGTGGCACAGGTGAGTAAAGGTACTTTGCTTCTTATTCCTCCATGCCCCAGCAGACACTCCTGTGGCAGAGAGTGCACCCACCAGAACTGAGCCTTTCTGGGAGCATGAGCCTCCCTCTTTCAGTCTTCCTGTGAGAGTTTAAGTGATCCACCCGTTTGATCTTTCAGGTGGATGTGGCATCAGGCAGAGACCATGCTGGGACTCTTACTCTTCTCACTGCATGGAAACACCTGGAAAGTCAGAAAAGCATATGGGCCACCTCTGGCTCTGACCAAGTAACAATACTGGGCTTTGCCTTCAACTGGAAAGTGGATAAATATCCTAAACTACTGCTTTCAGACTTGGAGCCCCAGACAGTGCAAGGATGACCCCTTCGAGTAAATGAACCAAAGAACAGGGAGTGGATTGCCAACAGGGCACAGTGTGTCCAGGAATAGGAGACACAGATGAGACAGGGGCAGGAGAGGAGAAAGTTGCACATGGGGCCCATGCCTGGTTCATGGACTGAGGGAACTTACACCTGCTTGGCAGATAGTGAGTGTGTGGGGATGTTTCCATCATGAAGGCATTAACCTCGACCACCCAACCTAGGGGCTTCTTCAACACATCGAGGGTGTCTTGACCCACGATAGCCCTGATTGCCTTCATTATTGTCTCCAGCCAAGCCAGATCATTGATGATTCAAAGAAGGGCACAGGGCTCTCATAGCCCATCCCTAAATTGATCTGCTTCCATTAAAGCCTTTTAAATCACAAAATAATGCTCTTTCTAAGCACCTACTATACCCCAGATCCTGAAGCTATTATATAACTTAATTTGGGTCCTTTATAACAGTTCTGTTGGATAGATAGTGCCAGCCTTCTTTACCTTTCTAACAATCTATACAACACACATATGACATTGTGATTTATAATAAGAAATATGTATTTGCTCTTCATCCTTGATTCTGGAATAGAGCTCCTAAAACCCTTGGAATTTCCTAAGTGATAAGAATGATAAATGTGTCTATTCATAACAAACTCCATGCAACCACACTTGAGTTTATATGAATGAAGTGATTCTTGGAAAACACCTCAGGAAGGGGGCAGGTTCTAGGGGAACCAACCATGAATAGAGGATTGGAACTTTCAGCCCCACCCAGACAGCAACATCTGGGGAGGAGGGGCTGGGGCTGAATAGATTGCCAAAGTCCAATAATTTAATCCATTGTGTCTATATCATGAAGCCTCCAAAAAATCCAAAAGGACAGAGTCCAAGAGCGCACACATTAAGGTTCTGGGAAAATGATCGGCTCAGAGAGGGCATACAAGTTCCTCACCCTTTCCCACATACTTTGTCCTATGCATTTCTTCCACCTGACTGTTCTTTATACATATATATATATATATACACACACACATATATATATAGTTTATTGTCAAATTGGTTTCCATATAACACCCAGTGCTCTTCCCCACAAGTGACCCCCTCCATGACCATCACCCGCCTTCCCCTCCCCCTCCCTCTTCAGCCCTCAGTTTTTCTCAGTATTCAAGAATCTCTTATGATTTACCTCCCTCCCTCTCCCTAAGTCTTCCCCCCACCTTCCCATGGTCCCCTGTTAGGTTTCTCCTGTTAGACCTATGAGTGAAAACATATGGTATCTGTCTTTCTCCGCCTGACTTATTTCGCTTAGCATGACACCCTCGAGGTCCATCCACTTTGCTACAAATGGCCAGATTTCATTTTTTCTCATTTCACTTGGTTGTTCTTGAATCATATACTTTTATAATAAACTGATAACCTAGTAAGTGAAATGTTTCTCTGAGTTCTGTGAGCTGCTCTAGTAAATTACTCAAACCCAGAGAAGAGATCATTGGAACCTCCAATCTATATAGCAGAGGTGATAATCTGGACCTAAAACTGATGTCTGCAGTGAGAGCAGTTATCTGGGACTAAGCTCTCAATCTCTGGGATCTGATGCTATCTCCAGGTAGATGCTATCATAATTGAGTTGAATTGTAGGACACCTAACTGGTGTTGGAGAATTGCTTGATGGTATGGGAGGCAAACACACACACACACACACACACACACACACACACACATCAGAATTCTTGTCCATAGTTAACATGCATTCATTTCTTGGAGAGAAAAAGAAAGAAAATAGACGTATATAGGATACAAAATTAGGGGTGCCTGGGTGGCTCAGGCGGTTAAGCATTTGACTTTGGCTCAGTTCATGATCTCACAGTTCATGAGGTCGAGTCCTGCATCAGGCTCTGTGCTGATAGTGTGAAGCCCGCTTGGGATTTTCTCCCCCTCTCTCTGCAATTCCCCCACTCACTTGTGCATGTGCACATTCTCTCTGTCTCAAAATAAATAAATAAACTTTAAGAAATGTTAAAAGGGTGGGGTGGGACAAGATGGCGGAGAAGTAGGGAGTTCCTGTACATCCCGCCTGTATCTCTCAAACAAAGAAGAGCTGAAGCCAAAGGACTCTGAACCACAAGAGTCTGGGAGGAAAAGAGACAGAGTCCACTAAGACAGCTTCATAGAGCTTTTGGAGAGAGATCCTATCTCTAACTGCAGAGTTTTCTTTGGACTGGGTGTCCCTGTCCCAGAAATTCCCTCTGGGACAGACGGTATGCAAGGGACTCAGTAGGCATCAGGAGTAACGGATCCCCTGCTCGGTCCCCTGCTCGGACCCTTGCTAGGAAGTGCCCCGGCTTGTGGGATTACATTTCCTGCGGTATCACTAGTGCGCATGGAGTAAGAGCTTGAAAGTCGTCTGGGTGTGGGACATAGAATATGCCTCACTTTGGCTGTGCCTGAGGCACAGTGATATCAGACCCAAAGGAGTGATTTGGAACACCTGATTCAAGAAGGGACTGGGGGGATCACCATTTTTCTCCCCGCAACCACCAAGGCAGGGCCTCAGTGAGCGGCCCCACCTTGGGACCCACAGTGGAGGTGAGATGCGCCTATACCAGACCACTCCCACCTGCGCTGGGTAGCTGCTTTTTTATCTGAGCCAGATAGAAGCTTCAGAAACAGAGGGACCCTCCCCCAAGACCAGCACTGATGCATTGGCATGATTAACTCTAGATCAATTCTTGCTATTCAGGTATATTCTCCCTTATCTCACTCTTATCTCTTGCCTCCTCTGGACTGGTGATTCTGGTTATAGGTTTGCTTAAACAGGCATATTTAATCCATTATCTTGATGCATGTTCTACACCTCCTTCTTTACCTTCCTTTCTCTCTCTCTGACATGATCAGACTATAGAATCTCTCTCAGTAACATTATCTTTGTTTTTTCTCCTCACTTCCTGCTGTATTCTCCTTTTTCTCTCTCTGAATTAAGCCTTTTAGTCTCTCTGCCTGGTCAATGTTCAATTTCTCTTTCACTCCACCCCTGTCATTTCTCTCTTTGTATATGCTCTTCCATCAGCACTGCCTCCACCCTGCTCTTAATTTGTAGCTGGGATTTCTGGTGTAATGCTTTTAGACTGTCCTTTGTGTTTTGTTGTTTTTATTTTGTGGGTTTTTTTTTTTCAGTTTGTTTGTTTGATTTGTTTTTGCATTTGTGTGGTTTTGTTCCCTGTTTGTTTCTCTGTTTTCCAGTCCAGGGCTACCTTAAGAAACAAACCAAAGTACACATGGTAGATAGTCCCAAATATCTCTATGAGCAGGGAAATAAAATAAACAAGTCACAACAAGAGAGACCAAGGGGCGCCATTAAAAGAACACTTCCTGAATGGACAGGCCCTGGACAGTCAATGAGCCTCCTTTAATATAACAGTACTCACAGGGGAAGAGTGCAAAAAAAGCTTTTAAAACTGACAAGAGACAGAAAGTTAGTCAAAATGATGAAACAGAAGAACTCTCCTCAAAAGAAATTCCAGGAAGAAGTGACAGATAAAGAATTTGTTAAAACAGATAATAAGCAACATAACTGACCAAGAATTTAGAACAATAGTGGTAAAATTAATCTCTGGGCTTGAAAAAGGCACAGAAAACAGCAGGGACTCTATTTCTATAAAAATTATGGATCATAAAAATAGTTATGATGAATTAAAAAATGCTATAAATAAGGTGCATAATAATATGGAGGTGGCCACTGCACGGATTGAAAAGCAGAGAGAATAGGTGAATTAGGAGATAAAATTATAGGAAAATATGAATCCAAGAAAAAGAGAGATAAATTGATCCAGGAGCATGAAGGAGAATTCGAAAACTCCTTTGATTGCATTGAGTGATGCAATCAAAAGGAACAATACCCTTATCATAGGAATTACAGAAGAAGAAGACAGAGAGAAAGGGGGTGAAGGGAACTTGAACAACTTATAGCTAAGAACTTCCCCAATTTGGGGAAGGAAATAGCCATTGAAATCCAAGAGGCACGGAGAACTCCCTTCAGAAGTAACTTGAATCTATCTTCTGCATGACATATCATAGTGAAACTGGCAACATATAAGGATAAAGAGAGACTTATGAAAGCAGCTAGGGATAAAAGGGCCCTAACATACAAAGGGAAACCTATAAGAGTAGTTACAGATCTATCTACTGAAATATGGCAGGCCAGAAAGGAATAGCAGGAAATCTTCAATCTGATGACCAGAAAAAAATTATGCAGCCAAGAATCCTTTATCCAGCAAGCCTGTCATTCAAAGTAGAAGGAGAGATAAAAGTTTTCCCAAATAAACAAAAATTGAGAGAATTCATCACCACCAAACCACTCTACAAGAAATCCTAAGAGGGACTCTATGAGGGAAATGTTGCAAGGAATACAAGGTACCAGAGACACCACTACAAGCATGAACCCTACAGAGAACACAGTGAATCTAAACCCATATTTTTCAATAATAACACTGAATGTAAATAGACTAAATGCTCCAATCAAACGACATAGGGTAGCAAAATGGACAAAAAGACAAAATCCATCTATTTGCTGTCTACAGGAGACTCATTTTAGACCTGAAGACACTTCAGATTGAAAGTAAGGGGATGGAAAAATATCTATCATGCAACTGGAAATCAAAAGAAAGCCAGAGTATCCATAATTATATTGGACAAACTGGAATTTAAAGTAAAAGCAGTAACAAAAGATGAATAAGGACATTATAACATAATTAGAGAGTCTCTCCATCAGGAAGAGCTAAGAATTTTAAACATCTACGTGCTGAATTCAGGGGCACCCAAATACATAAAGCAATTAATCACAAACAGAAAGAATCTTATTGATAAGAATGTGCTAATTGCAGGGGACTTTAATACTCCACTTACAGCAATGGATAGATCAACTAGACAGAAAATAATTAAAGAAACAATGGACCTGAATGACACATTGGACCAGATGGACTTGACAGATACATTTAGGACTCTACATCCTGAAACAAGGAATTCACCTTCTTCTCGAGTGCACATGGTTCATTCTCCAAGATAGATCACATACTGGGTCATAAAGCATCCCTCAGTAAATATAAAAGGATTGAGATCATACCAGGTACACTTTTAGATCACAATGCTATGAAACTTGAAATCAACCACAGGAAAAAGTCTGGAAAAACTCCAAAAACATGGAGGCTAAAGAACACTCTACTAAAGAACGAGTGAGCCAACCAGGCAATTAGAGAAGAAATTAAAAAATATATGGAAACAAATGAAAATGAAAATACAACAATCCAAACTCTTTGGGATGCAGCAAACATAGTCCTAAGAGGAAAATACATTGCAATCCAGGCCTATTCCAAGAAACTAGAAAAATCGCAAATTCAAAATCTAAAAGAGCACCTAAAGGAACTAGAAGCAGAGCAGCAAGAGCACCCCAAACCCAGCAGAAGAAGAGAAATAATAAAGATCAGGGCAGAAATAAACAATATAGAATTCCAAAAAACAGTTGAACACATCAGTGCAAAATCATGAATTAAAATGATCTATTACAACTAATCCCTCAGAAATACAAGCAATCATCAGGGAATACTATGAAAAATTTTATGCCAACAAACTGGACAACATAGAAGAAATGAAAAAATTCCTAAACACACATGCACTACAAAAATTCAAACAGGAAGAGATAGAAAACCTAAGCAGACCCACAACCAGTGAAGAAATTGAAGCAGTGATCAAAAATCTCCCAATGTATAAGAGCCCAGGGCCAGATGGCTTCCCAGAGGAATTTTACCAGACATTTAAAGCAGAGTTAATACCCATTCTTCTCAAGCTATTCCAAAAAATAGAAATAGAAGGAAAACTTCCAGACTCAAGCTACGAAGCCAGCATCACTTTGATTTCCAAACCAGACAGAGACCCAACAAAAAAGAGAACTACAGGCCAATATACTTGATGAATACAGATTCAAAAATCCTCAACAAGATAGTAGCAAATCAAATTCAACAGCATGTAAAAAGAATTATCCACCATGATCAAGAGGAATTCATTCCTAGATTACAGGGCTGATTCAATATTCCCAAATCCATCAATGTGATACATCACATTAACAAAAGAAAAGATAAAAACCATATGATCATGTTGATAGATGCAGAAAAAGCATTTGACAACATACAGCATCTTTTCTTAATAAAAACCCTCGAGAAAGTCGGGATTGAAGGAACTTACTTAAACATCATAAAAGCCATTTATGAAAAACCCACAGCTAAGATCATCCTCAATGGGGAAAAACTGAGAGCTTTCCCCCTGAGATCAGGAACACGACGGGGATGTCCACTCTCACCACTGTTGTATAACATAATACTGGAGGTCCTAGCATCAGCAATCAGACAAAAAAAGGAAATAAAAGGCATCAGAATTGGCAAAGATGAAGTCAAACTTTCACTTTTCACAGAGGACATGATACCCTACATGGAAAACTTGAAAGACTCCACCAGAAGTCTACTAGAACTGATCCGTGAATTCAGCAAAGTCGCAGGGTACAAAATCAACGTAAAGAAATCAGTTGCATTTTTATACACTAATAATGAAGCAACAGAAAGAGAAATCAAGAAACTGATCCCATTCACAATTGCACGAAAAACCATAAAATACCTAGGAATAAACCTAACCAAAGATGTAAAAGATCTGTACAATGAAAACTATAGAAAACTTATGAAGGAAATTGAAGAAGACACAAAGAAATGGAAAAACATTCTGTGCTCATGGATTGGAAGAATAAACATTGTTAAAATGTCATTATTACCCAAAGCAATCTACACATTCAATGCAGTCCCAATCAAAATTGCACCAGCATTCTTCTCAAAGCTAGAACAAACTATCCTGAAATTGTCTAGAACCACAAAAGACCCCGAATAGCCAAAGTAATATTGAAGAAGAAAACCAAAACGGGAGACATCACAATTCCAGAAATTAGCCTCTACTACAAAGCTGTCACCATGAATACAGTATGGTACTGGCACAAAAACAAACACATAGACCAATGGAATAGAATAGAGAACTCAGAATTGGACCCACAAATATATGGCCAATTAATATTTGACAAAGCAGGAAAGAGTATTCAATGGAAAAAGACAGCCTCTTTAACAGATGGTGCTGGGAGAACTGGACAGCAACATGCAAAATAATGAAACTAGACACCTTTCTTACACCATACACAAAAATAAACTCAAAATGGATGAAGGACCTGAATGTGAGACAGGAAGCCATCAGAACCATAGAGGAGAAAGCAGAAAACAACCTTCTTGACCTCAGCCACAGCAATTTCTTACTTGACACATCCTCAAAGGCAAGGGAATCAAAGCAAAAATGAACTATTGGGACCTCAAGATAAAAAGCTTCTGCACTGCAAAGGAAACAGTCAAGAAAACTAATAGGCAACTGACGGAATGGGAAAAGATAGTTGCAAATGACATATCGGATAAAAGCTAGTGTCCAAAATCTATAAGGAACTCACCAAACTCCACACTCCAAAAACGAATAATCCAGTGAAGAAATGGGCAGAGACATGAACAGACACTTCTCCAAAGAGGACATGCAGATGGCCAACACACACATGAAACGATGCTCAACATCACTCATCATCAGGGAAATACAAATCAAAACCACCAAATACAAATCATGAGCTACCAGCTCATGCCGGTCAGAGTGGCCAAAATGAACAAATTAGGAGACTATAGATGCTGGTGAGAATGTGGAGAAACGGGCACCATCCTACACTGTTGGTGGGAATGTAAACTGGTACAGCCACTCTGGGAAACAGTGTGGAGGTTCCTCAAAAAATTAACAATAGAACTCCCCTATGACCCAGGAGTAGCACTGCTAGGAATTTACCCAAGGGATAGAGGAGTGCTGGTGTATAGGGACACATGGACCGCAATGTTCATAGCAGCACTTTCAACAATAGCCAAATCATGGAAAGAGCCTAAATGTCCATCAACTGATGAATGGATCAAGAAGGTGTGGTTTATATATACAATGGAATACCACGTGGCAATTACAAAGAGTGAAATCTAGCTATTTGTAGCAATGTGGATGGAACTCGAGGGTGTTATGCTAAGTGAAATAAGTCAGGGAGAGAAGGACAGATACCGTATATTTTTACTCCTATGTGGAACAGGAGAAAGTTAACAGGGGACTGTGGGGGGGGAAGGGGAAAAATAGTTCAGAGGGAGGGAAGCAAACATAAGAGACTCTTAAATACTGAGAACAAACTAAGGGTTGGTGAGGGGTAGGGGAGAGGAGAAAATGGGTGATGGGAATGGAGAAGGGCACTTGTTGGGATGAGCACTGGGTGCTATATGGAAACCAACTTGACAATAAACCATTTTAAAAAAGTAAACACTGTTGTAGTAAAGAATTTTGGAAGGAAAAAAATTTTTAAAAATTAAAAAATGATATCTTGCCATTTGTGAAATAGGATGGGCTTAGAGGTTACTATGCAAAGTAAATCAAGTCAGACATAGAAAAACAAATACTGAATGATTTCACTTATATGTGAAATACAATAAACAAAACAAGCAGAAACAGACTCATAAATAGAAAGAACAAACTATAGCTGGTAGAGGGCGAAAGGGTGGGGATAGGCAAAAGAGGTAAAGGGGATTAAGAGATACAAATTCCCAGCTAGAAAATAAACAAGTCATGGGGATATAAAGTACACAGCATAGGGAATATAGTCAATAATATTGTAATATCTTTGTATAGTGACAGATGGTAACTAGACTTACCTGTGGTAATCATTTCATAATGTACATAAATGTCACATTACTATGTTGTCCATCTGAAACTAATAAAATATTATATGTCAACTATACTGCAATAAAAAATAAAGTTAAACAAAAACAAACAAACAAACAAAAAAAATACAAAACTAAAGTGGTTTTACATTGGTTCCATGCCTAATCTTGCACCTATCCCTGGGCATGCACAGATAAGAGGAAGCTTGATTATATATATTCAATCATTTGTCTTCTTGAGGAAGTCCTGCTTGGTTTTGTAGGCCCAAAAAGCATCTTCAAAGGAGTACCACCTTTGCTGCTTGCACTAGTTTTCCTAAAACACATAGAGACGGGATGTGGCATGATGACAATTCAAAGAGTTCTAAAAAAGATTAAATTTTAAAGAACGTCATGACTCATGCTGTTGATTTTGTTAAAAACCAAACTAAATGTTTTTCTTAATGTGTGGGAAAGAGAGTCAGCATCTGTCACTAGTAAAAAGCACCAGAAAAAAATAGAATGGAAAAGATTGACAAGCAGCATGGCAAGCCTGAAAGTTTAGAAATACCCCAGATATTATGTCTTTTCTATAAATCATGCACCATTAAACACAAACCATAGGACATTCAAAGAAAACCAATAGCACAAAATAAAAGGATCAAATACAGTAAACAGATTCTGGAGTAGTACTTACTATATGCTGCTTGTTGCAGAATTTTTAGCAGTTGGGGGGGGGGGTAAACGGGAAATGTTTATACATAGGGGAATGTTTTCATAATGAGTAAATTAAGATATCTGGATTTCCTGATTTTTTGCATTCCAATTACCTATTCATTGTAGCAAACCTTCACAAATGTAGTGGTTTAAAACAATAAAAATCACTCATTTTGCTCACGAATGTGCACTTTTGTGGGACATGGAAGGAACAACCTACCCTACTCTGTGCAACATCAGCTGGTGCAGCTCTTTTGCAAGGCTGGAGGAGGAGGCACAAACCGTGAGATCATCACGTGAGCCAAAATCAGGAGTCGGACGCTTAACAGACTGAGCCACCCAGGTGCCCCTCATTGTGGTTTTAATTTGTATTTCCTTGTCAGTTTGATCACCTGTTCTTGTTTTTTTTTTTAATTTTTAACATTTATTTATTTCTAAGAGAAGAAACAGAGTGCTAATGGGGAAGGGGCAAAGAGAGAGGAAGACCCAGAATCTGAAGCAGGCTCTAGGCTCTGAGCTATCAGCCCGAAGCCCGACGCGGGGCTTGAACTCACAAACTGTGAGATCATGACCTGAGCAGAAGTCAGACACCCAACTAAGCCACCAGGCGCCCTGGTCACCTGTGCTTAAGTTTTTGAGGAGTTTGGATAGACTTTTTAATGAAGCGCCTGTGCAAGCCTATTGCCTACTTTAAAAAAATATAAATTTTCTATTTACTAATTAGTCTGTAAATATTCTTTAGAAATCTTAGATTATTGTAAGATATGTACTGTAAACATTTTCTTACATTCTGACATGTCTGCTTCATATAGGTTTTTTTTAATGGAATTGAGGCTGTTGATTTTAATATATTAAAATTTTCTTAATTTTCTTTGTGGTATTTTTTAAAGAAATCTTTGCTTACCATTAGTCATGAATATATTCTTCTATGCTATTTTGAGAAGCCTTATTGTTTTACTTTCACATCTGGATATAAAATCTGTTTGGGGTTGTTTCCTGTGCATGATATGAGGTTAAAGAATTAGGATTAACTTTTTCTATATGAAATGTAGTTGAGTCTACATGATTTAATGAAAAGAGTCTCCTTTCTCCACTGTTTTACAGTTTGTCCTTTGTCCATAAACTGGCTGTGGATATCCTTTTGTATGGATTCTTTATTGCAACTTTATCAACAGTAAACTGGTAATATTTATGTGTGTCTACTTGCTTCTTTCATCAGTGTTTTGCAGCTTTTGACATGAAAACCCTGTACATGTTGGTTAGTTATACTAATTGTTTTATTTCGTTGGACTATTTTAACTGGGTATCACTTTATTGTTGCTTTGTTTTGCTTTATTTTGTTTCAGTTCCCTGTTGTTCATTTCTGGAATGCAGAAGGCTGATAGGTTTGTGTCTATTGACTTTGTATCCTGTATTTTGAATATTTGCTGTCAACACTGGATCTTGCTGATGTTGATCCTCAGTTGGCTGCTTCAGAGGAAGAAGCCATGGCTATAGCTGGCCTGGCAGTAGAAGTGATTGCCTCAAGGTTTGGTCAAACAAGGGAGGGGGGACACATTTTCTATGATGATCTTCATACTCCCAGTCCACCAGCTAAATCCAAAAGTGAAGAACATGTGAAAATTTAGGAAATGCTGTGTGCTGACACATTTATCACAATGGGCATTCCAGAGTTATGAGGCACTGAGGGGACAGATTTTAAATGGTCGTCTGGGTCAACATTGCCTGAAGAAGAACATCTACAAATTCTCACAAGTGTAAAGTTTGTTCCCCCTCTCCATTTTGGTGACCGGTAACACTACTATAAATGTATTTAATTTTTTGAAGTTCACAGGGTATTAATATGTTGAGTACTATGCAAATTTAAAGAAGGCATTTACTACCTTGGTTTAAAAATAATTTCCTAAATTCATTAGTTTTGGGAGTACTTTTGTATATTCCTTGGAATTTTCTACATAATTTGTGTCATCTGCAAATTCAGACAGCTATATCCCTTCCTTTTCAATATATTTGCCTTGTATTTCTTTTTCTTGCCTTCTTGCTCTGGCTAAGACTTCTAATAAAATGCTAAATAGAAGTTGTGAGAGTGGACATCCTTGCCTTGTTCCCAATATTAGGGGGAAAGCATTCAGTGTTTCACCATTAAGAATGATTTTCATAGTATATATTTTATTTCATTGTTCAGATGTTCTGTCTTTCCATTTCCAAATTTACAGGTGCTGCTTTAAAATCTATGTCAGATTGTCCCAGTGGCTATATCATCTTTGTCCAAATATTTTCTACCTTTCAAAGAGCTGCTTCATGCATGCATTCTCTCAAGGCTCGTATAGGTGCATTCAGTGAGTGAGGCAGAGCAGAATGTGTTCAGTTCATCTTACCCAGAACTGCATATCCTCATAACTATATTTGACTCCAAATCTGTGTTCTGTGTCAAAAGGTTGACTCTCTTCATGAAAGGAGTCTTACCTGTAAGTGAGGGGATGACAGTCCTTCAAGTGGATCCATTGAGAAATATATGATTTTTGTTAGCTCCTAGCCTTCTACTAACACAATATGCTGTTTTCCAAGTATACAAATGAAATGACATTGATGGAGTAGGTGCAGACAAAGTCCAGCCAAACCTCTCTCCATTATACCCACTTGCATACCCATCGGGCACTTCCTGCTACTTCTCTCCATGCTTCTACACTTGACCTTCATCGGTCTACTTTCTGTGACATCAATGCTCCTTCTTACTACAGGGCCTCACTCAGCACATGACATTCCCCATGCCTTTCCACAAGCTGTCCTACTGTACTCCTCTACATCTTCCGTGATGAAATAAAATACAAGAAACTTATCAAAAAGCTTTGCTTTTTCTGTTTCAGTCATCCAGCACTGTCCTACCCTAAAAGTTGGACACATGCTCATTGGTAGTCTTGTGAGCCCCTCCATTAGAGATATTGTGATCCTATATTGTGATTTTTCAAATTTCTTCCCCAGATGACAGGGAGCTCTTGGATGCAAAACGTGTGTGGTTTCCAGGTCTCTTATTTGATGGAGAATAGGTATTGTAAATAACTAAGGTATAAAGGAGAGGAGGAGAGATGTATGGAGATAAAGGATAGAGAAAGACTAAATGGCACCACCATTAAAAGAATTTTTCAAACCAGGAAACTGGCGTTCTTTTTAATATAATCCATCCAAATTTGCTGTTATAAGTTCTGTTTTATCTGCTGGTCCATTTACAGATCCGCATTCCTACTTATGCCACAGAATACTGGCCGACATAATTTGAAACCAGTTAAACCACAGGAACCTTCTTACTGGGCATCCAACTTCAAGTCTCAGGTACTCAACTAGCTTTAGTGAGATATTTATAAAACATAAATCTTGTTGTTTGACTCTTTCATTGGCATTCATTTATCTGCTTCCATTGGGTTTTAGAATAAAGACTAAATATCATTCTGTGGCTCTTGAGGCCATTTGTGGTCTTTCCGTCCTGATATTCATCTCCATCTCCCTGACTCCCTATGCACTTTATGCTCAAGCTATTCAGAAATACCCTACATGTTAGTTTCCTGGGGATATGGTAATAAATTGCCACAAACACTGTGGCTTAAAACAACAGAAATTTATTATCTCAGTTCATGAGGCCAGAAGTCTGAAATCACGGTGTCAGCAGGGTTGGTTCCTTCTGGAGGCTCTGAGGGAGATTCTGTTACAGTCTTCTCTCCTGTACATGGTGGTTGCTGGCCATCCTCAACTTTCCTTGGCTTGTAGCTGTATCACTCCAATCTCTGCCTGTATCTTCACATTCCTCCTTCACTCTGTGTGTGTGTCGGGGGGGGGGGCTCCATAGCTCCCTCTCCATAGAAGGACATCACTCACTGAATTTAGGGCCCATACTAGGACAGTAGGACTTCATGGTAACTACATATGTAAAGGCTCTATTTCCAAATATAGTCACATTCTGAGTTTCTGACTAGACATGAATTTTGGGAATACTATTCAATTCACTATATGTTCTTTCCACCTAGTAGATTGTATTCACTTTGCCTTTAGACTATTTGCATTAGTGCTTCACTCTTATTGGCCTTAAGCTTTTCTTCACTTTGACTTGTGTTCTTTTAGAGTGACTTTACCTGCTTTGATCGTTAATTTTATGTGTCATTCTCACTGTGCCATGAAGTTTCCAGATACTTGATCAAACAATATTTTGGGTGAGTCTTTGAGGATGTTTCTGGATGAAGTTAACATTTGAATTGGTCTGTCTTTACTTAAGTAGAGAAGATTGTCCTTTCTAATGTGGGTGGGCCTCATCTAATTAGTTGAAGGCCTGAGCGGAACAAAAATGTTGACCTTCCTTCTAGTAAGAAAGAATGCCTCCTGCCAGACTGCCTTTACATGGGACACCAATTTTTCCTGTCTTCAGACATGAGTTGAAACATTAGTTCTTGGAACTATGCCATTGGCTCTCCTGTGTCTCCAGCTGGCCAACTGTAGCTCTTGTAACTTATCAGTCTTCATAATTGTGTGAGCCAATTCTTTATGATATAGTTGACATCAACATGAATATAGATGTATCTCCCATAGATTCTGTTTCCCTGAAGAAACCTCACTAATACACCCAGAAGAATTTCCCTTACTCCCAAGAATTGTTTAGGTGTTCTTTCTGAGTACAAAGCTGTTCAAGGAGAAGTTAACATCCTACATTGTCTCTCTAACTGTGGTCAGTAACCACCCTCTAGACCATAAGTCCTTAGATGTAATAATTTTTTCATTGTCACTGTTAGATATTCAATTCCTAGCATATTCAGTATGTCTTCCTGAAACTGGTATATTCAAATGTCTTCCGGGACTTCTGCCTCTGGGAAGATGATGTAGACATAGTTTTCCCAATTTTTCCCACTAAGTACAACTAAAAACCCTAGAAATGTTATGTTAAACAAACATAAGAAGGTTCCGAGAGGTGGAGAGAAGGCAGATGTATTAGGAATCTCAGGAACAAGAAAATAATATGGCTGTGAATTATCTAGGAGAATTTCTTTACCGCACATATCGAAGGCTAGGAGATAAAGAAGCTGGCAACCTAAAAACACCAATGCATGAAAAGAGAAAAATAATAAAACAAAAAGCTTCTCTCCCTAGTCAAAGGTTCAGGAAAGAATGAGCCTAGCAAGACATAAAACTTTAAGACAACAATTACTCAACTCCAGATATATACAGTGACATCAGCACATCTACACCAGTAAAGGCTAAGGGGCGGGGGAAGTCTAGACTTCCACTCTCACCAAGCTATAATGAGGTGCCAAATCCTCCTTCTCAACACCAGGCTAGTATCCAAGAGGGCAGAATAGGGAATTGGGACTTCCATCTCCAGGGAACTTCCATCTCCAGGAACATGCTCCTCCCCTCATGGGGTCAGTGAGGGCCCTGTGGGGAGCCTAGACTTCCACTCCCATCTGGTGGTGATGAGGTGTCCACCTCCTCTGAGGTGTATAAGAGTAGGCTTGGTGGAGAGTCAAAACTTTCACCAACATTCAGGCATAAGAAGGTCACTCCCCACTGGTATCAGTGGAGCCACATCAATAACAGTGATGATGTGGTCATCTCTACCAGACGGTGATTTTAGTGGAAGCCTACTGAGGAACCAGAAATCCCAACCCCACCCACAATAATGAGGAGTCTCTTACCCACTTGATTGTTAACAGAAGCCTAGTAAGAGAATTGGACTTATATTCACTAGTTGTAGCAAGGCAAATTCTCTCCCTTCCCCTACCTGAAGCATGTCAATCGAAGCCATCTAAAAGAGAGGATATAGGTAAGATCTAGACTCTCATAATATACTACCCAATATAACCAGTTTTCATTTAAAAACCAATAATTACACAAAGATTCAAGAAAATAAAAATGCGAGTGAAAAAAGACAATCAACAGATGCTAATACTTAGATAATGTAGATGTTAAGATTACCTGATAAACATTTTTAAAACAGTCATTATGGAAATGTTTCAGTGAAGAACTACAAACATGCTTGAAACTAAGGAAAAAAGTAGGAATTAGAATGTCTCAGTGAGGAAATAGAAGACATAAAGGAGAACCAAATGGAAATTTTATAAAACAAAATACAATAATCAAAATAAAGAAAACAAAACTCAGTAGGTAGTCTCAACCCCAGAAAAAAAGAATCACTGAATTTGAAGATGAACAATGGTTATTATCCAATTTGAAAAACAGAGAGAAAATATATTATTAAAAAAGTGATCAAAACTCCACAGGGTTGTGGGACCATAATAAAAATATGATATTTGTGTCATTGCAATACTGAGGAAAAAAGGAGAAAATGGCGGAACTGAGAAATAATTCAAAGAATTATGGATTAAAATTTCCAAAATTTGGCAGAAGACATAAACTCACAGGTTCAAGAAGTTGAAAGAAATTCAAACTTGAATTTCAAAAAACAAATGTAGATCAAGATGTACCACAGGCAGGCTTCTGAGAAGTAATGGCAGAGAATAAAAACCTTAAGCAGCTAAAGAGAAACAACACATTACCTGTACAGGAAAAACAATTTGAATGACTACAGATTTTTCATCAGAAACATTAGAGGACAGAAGGAAGTGGCACAAGATTTTTCAAGTAAAAAAAAAAAGTGTATTTAATCTAGATTCTATACCCTGTGAAAATCCCTTTTAGAAGTGAAGGATAGGAGCGGCTGGGTAGCTCAGTCAGTTTAGCATCTGACTTTGGCTCAAGTCATAATCTCACGGTTTGTGGGTTCGAGCCTTGCATCCGGCTCTGTGCTGACAGCTCAGAGCCTGGAGCCTGCTTTGGATTCTGTGTCTCCCTTTCACTCTGCTCCTCTCCTGCTTGCATTCTGTCTCTCTCTCAAAAATAAATAAACATTAACAAGATAATTTAAAAAAAGAAATAAGGGATAAATCAAAACATTCTCAGGTGAAGAAAATTTAGCAGAATTTTTCAAAGGCACATTTTCCCTAAAGGATGGCTGAAATATGTTCTCTAATCAGAAAGAAAATGTTAAAAAGAAAGAACCTTGGGGCATCAGAAGAGAAGAAAGAGCAATGGAAAGAGTACCAAAAAAGGGGGGAGCAGTAAATACATACTTTCTTTCTCCTATTGAATTTCTAAATTATGTTTGACAGGAGAACCAAAAATAATGCCACTCTCTATAACACTGTCTTATATGGCTCTAAATGTATATAAAGGAAACATTTAAGATAACTATATATAAATGATATAGACTAAGGGGATGTAAAGAAAGGTTAAGTGCCTATATTCATGCTGGTGTGGGATGTTGGTAATGGAGTAGGCTGGGGATGGGGGGTATAGGGGAAATCTCTGTAGTTTCCCCTTGATTTTGCTGTGACCCTAAAACTACTATAAAATATTCTAATTTTTAAGTTTATTTATTTTTGAGAGAGAGATTGTGTGTGAGCAGGGAAGGGCAGAGAGAGAGAGGGATGGAGAGAAAAACCCAAGCAGGCCTCACACTGTCAGTGCAGAACAACTGCAGGGCTCGAAACCATGAACTGGGAAATCATGACCTGAGCCAAAACCAAGAGTCAGACATTCAATTCACTGAGCCACCCAGGTACCCCCCCATATTCTATTTTTTAAAAAGTTTGCATTTTCCAGATAAATAGCCATATACTACATATCAGAAGCTATGTTGATCAACCCTACTAAGAGTACCAGTACATCTGTCCCAGCTATCACTGTGCCTTAAGTCAATAATCAGCTGACTTAAGTTTGTCATTTTTTTTGATACATCCATAGCACTAGCAATAGCCAACCAATTTCATGGTCCTTATGCTAACCATGTCCCCACATCTCCCAAATGCCAGAGTTATTCCACATACCAACATATACTTTTCAAACTGTACCTTGTCCCACTTCACCTAAGGTGAATCACAGCTATCAACACACCATCCACTCCCAGTGATTGGGTATAACCTCAGAATCCTATCCTTAAAGTTCTGCTTCCCAGGACCACTTCCATACCAACTGTGTTTGGTTGTGTTCTCCAGAAGGAGACTCTGATGCAAGAGTTTCTATGAAAGAGATTTGTGGGGAAAAAATGCTACCAGGAGAAGCCAGGGTGGAGAAGCAGGATAGGAAACAGGATGGTGCTGAACAACAGTAACATTTCATGCAAAGTCCCATAGAAAGTAATTTCAGATTTGATCCCAAACGGTGACAGAGTCTTTACTTGACCAAATGTTAGTCAGGCTCCTCCAAATCCTCTGCCCAACTAGGCCACAACTTTTTTTATTTCCATGTTCATCTTTCCATCAACGAATTTTCTTTTTTTTTTTAAACTTTATAGTTTATTGTCAGGTTGGTTTCCATATAACACCCAGTGCTCTTCCCCACAAGTGACCTCCACCAAGACCATCACCCGCCATTACCTTTCCCCCTTCCCCTTCCGCCCTCAGTTTGTTTTCAGTATTCAAGAGTCTCTCGTGTTTTTTCTCCCCTCCCTAACTCTTTTTCCTCCTTCCCCTCCCCATGGTCCTCTGTTGGGTTTCTCCTGTTAGACCTATGAGTGAAAACATATGGTATCTGTCCTTCTCCGCCTGACTTATTTCACTTAACATGACACCCTCGAGGTCCATCCACTTTACTACGAATGGCCAGATTTCATTCTTTCTCATTGCCATGTAGTATTCCATTGTATAGATGAACCACATCTTCCTAATCCATTCATCAGTTGATGGGCATTTAGGCTCTTTCCATGATTTGGCTATTGTTGAAAATGCCGCTACGAACATTGGGGTTGCATCAACCAATTTTCACAAGAATCCTGCTAAGTGGCTTAGTCAGAATCCCCCACTCTCCATACCTGATCACCCTCGGTCTGTGACTGGGTTCTTCATTCTCCACCATCCCCCAGGTGATGTCCAATCAGTCTGAATCCTGTCTTCAGCAAGAATCCTGTCAAGTCAGTTTATCCAGGATCCTCTTTATCTAGGATGTTTTCTATTAGTAATTTTCCATCCAGTGACCACTCACCCTACTCCTTGACTATAAATCCCCACTTTTCCCCATGTTTGGAGTTTAATTTCATCTCTCTCTCCTACTACAAAACCCCATTGGCCCCTATACCTATCACAACATTGCCCTGAATAGTGGGCCTTACCATTTTAAGAAGTGTCATGAATACTTTTTTCTTTAACAAAGGAAACTGGAATATACCTTATGCCTCAGAGAAATCCTGTGTGGAGATATTTACTGGGCTTTCACACTCCTGTACCCATCAGCCCTGGGCTGAGGGCCACCATAGAGGATGTGGCTGGCCATCTCTGTACAGAATAGTGCATGGTGGGGCTGAGGGAGCTGAGAAATGAAGCTTTATTACAGAATTCTTAGAGAAATGTCCCAAAGCAAAGAATTCATCCAGACACGTCCATTCACATACACTCTTTAGTTTTATCTGCAAATATTGTAACACAGGATTATTTCTTACTGCCAAATTTTAAAGTTTTTATTTTTCATTGTTTTTCATATAACAATGTGAAGTACATGCTGTGTGCCAGCAACTGGGTTGAATTCTTGACTTAAATAATCCCATAGAAGACTGTAAAGGAGGTAATATTATCCTCCACTAGGGATAAAGCTGAGACCCGCAGGTCAGGGGCTTACTGGTGATGGCTCAGAAGGGAACACAGGCAGAAGGAGTCAGCCTGTGGCTGAACTTCTGCCCTCTGATGTCCTCAACTTTTCATGTTCTTGTGCTTGTGCTCTTGTGATCTTAAGCTTTGATTTTCACTCCTCCAGGTGCCCATCTTCAGACTCAGTTCTGCCTTCATTGTAGACAGCTGAAACCACTCCACCCCCAGGAAGTCTTCCTGGAGTCCAATCAGATGAACTTCTGTCTTCTTTTGGACATAGCTGGCACTCCCTACAGTGGTTGTATGTGCCCCATATCCCCTGCTGGTTACTATGAATTGAAGGGCGGAGCTCTCTGTGCATTTATTTCTTACTCCTCAGAGAGTGCAGCAGTGCTCTAGAAATGTAGTTAAGTCTGCAATACAGATGCATTGCTGGAATAAAGTGCTAATACTCAATGTTTGCATTTTAAGAGGCATATGGCTTGATCCTCCGTTTCCAAATGCTTATACATGATTTGAAGCAATGTGCTGTTGAAAGTGTTTATTTGGGGGTAGGGGCTAACATATATAAAAGCTAGAAGACACCTTTAATATCCAATATTATGTCATTATTAAAGGTAAAAAAATAGCATCTCCATAACTAGAATGCTTTTATATCCATATTTTTGTCTCTTCGGCAAGCCATCTGCTTGCATAATTTCATTTCTATTCTACAGACACCCACAGGCAGCCCTCCACTGGAATCAAACTCCTGGCTTGTCCTGCCCTAATTCTCAGGAAAGATCAAATGAAAGCCTGCAGTTCTCCCTCAGTTAATCCTCAGAACCACTTTGAGGCTTGTTTTATTATCTAAAGCCAGATGCTTAAGGAAAACTTGTGACCCGCTTGCTGTTAAGGAGCTGGTGCAGACAGGCATGATCCCAGAGCTCCTGACCACTCAGCTACATTGCTTTCTGTGGATACCACCTCGCTCTGCTCTCCCAGCCTCTACCTGTGTATATGGATCCTTTGCCACCTCCTCAAACACCCCACACTTTCTTCCCTCACTGGGTTACTGTGGCAGAATCTGTGAGCCCTGGAAATTCCTCTCAGAAAGTTGCTATAGAAACTCCCAATGGGGATGTTCAGTAGGATGCAGTGTGAATCCTCCCAGCTGATGCGCAGAGCCATGGAGCAGTGTGCATGGCAGCTCCAAATCAAGTCCCCAGCATTTCTCACCCGATATGTGTCGTCCCAAAGGGTGGAGGAGGGAGCCACCCTGCTCCTTTTCTGTTTAACTCCAGCATTGAAAAGAGAACCTTACTTCCTCTGATCTTAGGCAAGGTAGAGATCTCCTTGTGTCCAACAACCTCAGTTCCAAGCTAGTAAAACTGAGGTTGAGTGGTCACCAGCTGTTCAGGGTGTCAGAGATTACCACTAGCCAAAGATGAGAAGGGGGTCAACTCCTTCATGAAGTGCCAACGTGCCACATTATCTCCATCAGCAGGATGGTGGTAGGGGAGGAGCCTGTCCCTAGCTGGGTTTGGATGATAAGCTCCTACTCCTGCATCTCTTCAAAGATCTCTGGTTCTTGCCAGAGAATTGACTTCAACCGTTCTTGAGTTCACAGAGTTGGCTTCACCGACTCCAAACTCATTGAAGGCTTGCTGCAGCCAGTAGCAGACCACCAACTTTGTCATGGCTGTTTCTGGAGAAAATGAGTGAATCTTGCTGCTCACAGTAGCTAAGTCTAACAGAATCTTGAATGTGGAGACAAATGGCCTGAGCTCAAAGCCTACCTTGACCAGATTCTAGTTGTTCCCTAAGATTTTCCCATCTACCATAGATCATAGTTATTTATAAGGTAGACTTGAGGATTCAGTGAGGTTATCTGTGTTCTCCTCAGCCATGTTGTTCAAGAGAAGTTACAACTGACCATGGCCAGGGGCCCCAGAGAACAATGGAAGCAAAGGTGCTCTAGTGGACACACAGCTTCATGGCAGCCTCAGAACTTGCATCTGTGAGGCCCACCTAGGAGAACTGCACCTCAGAAGTGACCCAAGGAGGGCAAGGCCAGAGGCAGACAGACAGACATTCAGGGCACTTGATCCCACATGTTGACAAATGACTGGATTTTCACAGGGTTGCCTGTGAAATTTTCTCTTTTCACAGTTCTTAAAATAAATCTCGCTGGAGGGAGGGTTTCACAGAGGAGAAGTGACAGATATATCTTGTTCTACATAAGATGACTAATAGCCTACAAATGTTCCCAAGAAGCATAAGTTAGAGAATGTCAGAGACACAAAAGGCTCTAGAGACGTGGGGCCTTATGGCCCATATGAAGAATGAAAAAGGCTGAGAGCAAGTGTGGGTTTCAAACAAGCTAAAAGTCCATTTATCTGAACATATATCAAGAACATTCTGTGTGTGAAACTTTATGCTAGAGATAAGGCAATCTTAGAAATATAAGTAAGAGATGGTCCCCTGTTCCATGGGTATTATAGTGTACTTAAGGGATATGACACAAGCAAATATAGTACTGGGAAGAGTGGAAAGAAATACTAGAAGAGTTGTATAAGCTATGGCTACTGGAATTGAAGGATTGAGTTATTTACTATGAGTGTGGGGGATGGAGGGAGAGGAAGATACTTCTGAAGGAGCTTCATCAGAATTGTGGTTTCCTGAGGCTGACCACAACAAATCAGTAGAAAATCTATAAGAATCCAGGCTTAAAGAAAAAGTAAATACAAATCAAATTCTAAGAAAAAGAACACCTGTTTGAATATTATTTAAAATGTTGAAAATTGAGGTCAAGAGAGAAATTTAGAAAACAATATGTTATGGAAGATTAGGCAGCCATGTTTCAAAGAATATTTACTGATACCAAGAAATATATCAGACAAAACTGGAAAGTGCTCTGACTAGCCTCCCATCACTAGTTACTGTGATGCTCAAAGGAGAAATAAGAATACCTGGCAGAGTTCAGGAAGACTTGTGGTGTTCCTGAATATTCAGTGTGTTCCCCTAAGTCAAAGTGAGAATGAATGGCCCAACTGAACAAAGATATATAAGCACAAACTCTGGCTAATCAGTAGATAATCATTAAATGATGCTGACCCAGAGGTATTAGCAGGAAGCCTGGCTTACAAAAACAAACAAACAAAAACAAGATTTTTTTTTTTTAATGAGAAGGACTTCTTCAGCTTCATACTGTTCTGGTGGAGACCAGCTAGGGCGTTAGTCTAGAAAAGTCAGTAAGCAAGTTAACAAGAGATGTATGGGACAGGAACAACAACAACAATTCTGGGAAAAGAAGGTGGAATTAGGATCCAGTGTTGCCAAATCTAAAATATTCCATTTTCAATGGCCATAACAACAACAAACTAGGAGACATGGAAAGAAACAGGGAAGTGTTACCCATGTGCAGAAGAGAAAGTAATCAATAAAAACTGCTGCTTAGAGAGTCCAAATGTTGGACTCAGCACACAAAGACACCAAAGCAACTATTTATAAATGTGTTCAAAGAATAAAGGGAGCTATGTGTAAGAATACAGGAAAAGTGTGATAGCTTATCAAATAAAAATATAAATAAAGACACAGAAATTATATTTTAAAAAAACCTAATAGAAATTTCAGAGTTGAAAAGTATAATCATTGAAACAAAAAATTTACTAGAGGGATTCAACAGCACTTTTGAGCTGGCAGAAGCAATAATAAGCACACCAGAGAATGTGGAGATAGATATTATCCAATATAAAAAACAGAAATTTTTTTAAAAATTTTGAACAAAAATTTTTTTTAATTTTTTCTTAAAATTGAACAAAGCTTCAAAGAAGAAAGAGACATAAAAGCATTTGAAGGAACAGTAGCTGAAAACACCCCAAATTTGATTTTAAAGAAAATATTAATCTACACATCTAAGTTCAACAAACTCCAAGTAAGAGAAACTGAAAAAAATCCACACCTGGACAAATGAAAATCAAATTGTTGAAAGAGAAAATCACAGCAGCTAGAGAAAAATGGATCATCAAGTACAGAGAAACCACAGCAAGTTAACATCATATTCTGAAGTGAATTCTCATAAGAAACAATGGAGTCTAGAAAGCAGTGGGAAGACACATTCAAGAGCCTTAAAAAAATCAACCAAATATTCTGTATTCAACAAACCAACCCTTGAAAAATGAATATGAATTAAAGACATTCCCAGATACACAAAGAATGGCAGAAGTCCTTGCTAGAAGATTGTCCTTAGAAATACTTAAAAAGTCCATCAGGCTGAAAAGAAATGATATGAGACAGTGACTTGAATCCACATGAAGAAATAAAATGGACTGGTATAGGTAATTATATAGGAAATATAGATGTATTATGTGCCTTTATCTTCTCAACTCATTTTCATAATAATTATAATTCTATATTTATTGTTAAACTTTAACATATATGGGTGTAATATAAATGGTAATAATAGCACAAATAAGAGGGGAGAAAACAGAGATTTATTGGAAGAAAATATCTATATTTTACTTAAATTACATTAGTATTGATCTGAAGTTGACTGTGATAAATTAAGACACATAATTTAATCACCAGAAAAACCACTGATAAAATAATACCCAAAATATACTGAAAGCAATAATGATAACAAACTAATTAAAATGGTGAAATAGAAAATATCTACTCACTGCCAAAAAAAAAATACAGTAAAGAAACAACACAAGAAATAAAAAGTGATGACACATAAAATTTAAATAGCAAAATGACACATGAAAATTCAATCATGTCAATAATTACATTAAGTGTAAATGGATTGACCATTCCAATTAAGTCAGAGATTTTTAGGCCGGGGAAAAAAAAGGTATAAAATACAGTTTTAATCCAAATACAATCATAAGTTGAAGACAAAAGAATAGAAAAACATACTATGGAGACAGTAACCAAAGGTAAGCTAAAGTGGCTATATTAATATCAAACAAAATGAAACCACGGCATATCAGAAGTCATGGTACACAAATAATATAGCGCTTACAGAGAAATTTATAGCTTTAAATTACTGTATTAGGAAAGAAGAAAGAACTAAGTCACTTTTCCACTTTTAAAAATTAGAAAAGAAGAAAACTAAACCTAAAGCAAGAGGAAAGAAGTAAATAATAAAAATTAGAGAGGAAATAAATAGACAAAGGAAAAACAATGGAGAATATCAGTGAACTGAAAGTTGGTTCTTTGAAAAATTGACAATATTGCTAAACTTTTTTTTAAAATTTATAGTTTATTGTCAAGTTGGTTTCCATATAACACCCAGTGCTCTTCCCCACAAGTGTCCTCCACCATGACCATCACCTCCCTTCCCCTTTCCCCCTCCCCCTTTCGCCCTCAGTTTGGTTTCAGTATTCAAGAGTCTCTCCTGCTGTCTCCCTCCCTCTCCCTAACTCTTTTTCCTCCTTCCCCTCCCCATGGTCCTCTGTTAGGTTTCTCCTGTTAGACCTATGAGTGAAAATATATGGTATCTGTCCTTCTCCGC
>CM053560.1:116303088-116322504 GCA_028646485.1 Cryptoprocta ferox
TTGCCATTCGTAGCAAAGTGGATGGACCTCGAGGGTGTCATGCTAAGCGAAATAAGTCAGGCAGAGAAGGACAGATACCATATGTTTGCACTCATAGGTCTAACAGGAGAAACCTAACAGAGGACCATGGGGAGGGGAAGGAGGAAAAAGAGTTAGGGAGAGGGAGGGAGACAAAACATGAGAGACTCTTGAATACTGAAAACAAACTGAGGGTGGAAGGGGAAGGGTGAAAGATAAAGGGGGTGATGGTCATGGTGGAGGTCACTTGTGGGGAAGAGCACTGGGTGTTATATGGAAACCAACCTGACAATAAACTATAAAGTTAAAAAAAAAAAATCCATCCATTCCTCTCAAAGAAGTTATGTTCTTGTTGGTGAGGGAAGACATAATTAAGATTACGTAATACAAGATTCAAGTAACAGATCAATCCAGAAGTTTTCTCTTTGGGTTTTAAGATAATAAGAAAGACTAGTTCCAGAGAGTGAGATTGAAGATCATTTTTCACTTAAAATACTTATCCAGAAGTAGGAGAGACTGAAACACCCCCATTTTTCTACAGAGGAAATGAGGTCCAGTGTGGAAAAGTTCCAGGCAAAGTCCACTGTAAATTGTTGGCAGACAGGGACCCAACCCTGGCCTTCTCATTCCTGTAAAGTGTGGTGCCACTCTGCTTTGCTTTAAGTCTAAATTTTAGATGTTCAGATATAATCCAAGTAACCTGATGTAGATATCTAGCTATATAAATGATAAAAAAAACATTGTGAACATTTATATTTGCAATTATCATCATCATCAAAGAATTACTAAGTACTAAATTATGCAAATTGAGTCCAATCTCTACATTACAAATTTTCAGGAACATTAAATCGATTATGATCATTGTATTAATTTGCTAAGGTTGCCATAACAAAGTACCATAGACCAAGTGACTTAAACAACAGGTATTTATATTCTCACAATTCTGGATGCTGGAAGTCTGATATCAGCGTGTTAGCTCATTGGTTTCTTCTGAAGCCTTTCTCCTTGGCTTGAAAATGGCCACCGTGTGTGTCTCACATGGTCTTTCCTCTGTATGCTTCTACGTTCTGATTTCTCCCTGTAATGACCTCAATAATAATGGGTGAGGGTTCATCCTAAAAACCTCATTTTAACTTAACTACCTCACTTAAAGATCCTATCTCCAAATCAGTCACTTTCTGAGGTACTGGGACTGAGGACTTCAACAAATGAATTTCAGGAGGGGAAATAATTTAGTCTATAACAGTCATTTAAACTTTTCAAAATCATAAAAAAATAAAAAATATTAAGCATCATGAGAACAAAAGATTCCAAATTTAAGGAGAAAAGTAAAGGAGACTTCATCTTGGGTCCATGTATTGCAGTGCTTCATACACTGAGGATTCCACCTCTGCCCATAGAAGTCACCCTCCTCAGTCCTTCATGCTCCAGCCTGACACCACTCCTTCCCAAAGTCAGCCTCCTGTCAACAAGAACTCTGCATCATCTACTCACTCTTGTGCTCAGGAGCACAAGAAAGGCATAAGGCATCACATGCAGAAACCATGCCAGGCCATGGGGCATGTGAGCACACTATCTCCATTCATATGGTTTTGTTGTTTTCAGGGAATAGTAATTTATACATTAATTAATGTATATATTTAATAGATTGTGTATTAACTGATTATGCACTTACATAATTAATAATTAATTTATAATATAATTGGTAATTAATTATAACTAATATTACTTATTTAACAATATATAATTATTAATATAAGTATAATTATCATGTTTTATATTATATTAACATAATGTATCATGTTATGTTAATATATAATTAATCCATTTATTTACTAATAGTAATTATGTATTACATATAATATACATTAATATGGAATATATATTTTATATAATATATAGTTATGATATATTAATACATAGTACTTTTATATTACTTTTATTGTATCATACTCAATTGCATTTTATTATACTGTGTTATATATATTCCATAATGACTTTATATAATATATTTAATTATACATTTATTACATTAAATATATAACACATACTAATGTATTACATCTTAATATATTATTGTTATTTTTAATACATTAAATATATTGAATATTTAATATACTTATTATACATGTAATATGTAAATGTATTGCTATATATTCATATATGTTACATATTAATATATTTACTATATTGACATATTAACACATAATATATTAATTTATAATATGTAAGTATATTAATATATAAGTTATATATTATACTACATAATTACTAAATTTTAATCATTTCAGGTCTTTAAACACTGTCTCTGTATCCTCGAATGTTACTATTGTTAACTATGAATGTACATTTGACCCTGGTAAGCGCTTAGCTTTTCTGAGCCTCAATTTCCTTATTTTCAAAATGAGGCCAATATATGCCTCCCTGTTAGGAAGACTAATAAAGGGTTAGTGTCCAAAATATGTAAAGAACTTATCAAATTCAGCATCCAAAAAATAAATAATCCAGTTAAGACATGGGGAGAACACATGAACAGACATTTTTTCCAAGTAAGACACCAGATTGCTAACAGACACATGAAAAGATGCTCAACATCACGCATCATCAGGGAAATACAAATCAAAACAATGATGAGATACCACCTCACACCTGTCAAAATGGTAAAATTAAACAACACAGGAAACAACAGATGTTGGTGAGGATGCAGAGAAAGGGAAACCCTCTTGCACTGTTGGTGGGAATGCAAACTGGTGCAGCCACTTTGGAGAAGAGTATGGATGGAGGCTCCTCAAAAAGTTAAAAATAGAACAACCCCATGACCCAGCAATTGCACTATCAGGTATTTACCCAAAGGATACAAAAACACTGACTGGAAGGGGCACATGCACCCCAATATTTATTGCAGCATTATCAACAATAGTCAAATTATGGAAAGAACCAAGTGTCCATTGACTGATGAATGGATAAAGAAGATGTGGTATATAGATAGATATAGATATAGCTGATATATATACATTCCATCACATATCTGTATCTATGTATATAGCTATACAGAGAGATATACCTATATGGTGGAATATTCGCCATGAGAATGGCTAGAGAATGAAAGAGAATGAAATCTCGCCATTTGCAACAACGTGGATAGAACTAGAGTGTATGTATCATACTAAGTGAAACAAGTCAGTCAGAGAAAGACAAATACCATATGATTTCACTCATATGTGAAATTTAAGAAACCAAACAGATGAACATAGGGAAAGGAAAAAGAAAAGAGATAGGGAAACAAACCATAAGAGACTCTTAACTAGAAAGAACAAATTGAAAGTTGATGAAGGTGTGTTGGGTGGGGGGATAAGGCTAGATGGTTTATAGCTGTTAAGAAGAGCACTTATTTGGATGAGCACTGGGTGTTGTATGTAAGTGATGAATCACTAAATTCTATTCCTGAAACCAATTTTACCATATATGTTAACTAACTAGAATTCAATAAAAATTGAATTTAAAAAGTAAATGCTTAATAAAAAAAGGAAGAACAACTGTGGCAATGGTGGATATGACAGGAGGATGAAATCTATAAAATGCAAATCACATAATAAAGATGATTCCCTACCCAGAGATTGCTGATGTGGAGCACTGTGGCAATGCCAGGGCTACGTCCCTGCAGAATCATCCTCCATTTGTTACAAAAGGACCACTATAGGTGCCACGTGCAGATAGCATTAAAAACTCTGTAAAGAAGAATTATAATTCTATTAAATTGGGCACACAACCTCACCTTACACCATGACTCCTCAAACAAGTATCAATTATCCTACATTTAGTTTTGCTGTAAATGGGGAAGGCTTCTCTCAACACTTATGCCACAGTGAGGTGAGTGACACCAGGGAATTTTGTTTGAGAAATTAGGAGCTTGAGGTTTGTAATTAAAAAAAAAAAAAAAAACTAGAGTGGAAGGGAATGTGTTAGTAGAAAATCTCAGAAAGAATTGGTAGTTTCCTTGGCTGCTCCCAAGGCAGGTGCTTACAAGCCTCTACATCTTCCTCTTCCCTGAACAAGTTCAGCAGAAGATACAACATGCTCATTTGCCACCAGTGAGATAAATTATGAGAGTTTCTAACACAGAATCAAAATGAGGAAGATGGAAAAAAAGAAATGAGAAAGATGAGATTTAAGCTCAAAAGAATGTTAAGGTGGAAATCTCTGAAAAAAAAACTAAGAGATTTTCCCACTGTTATATTACTAAACATATTAATAATATAAACAATAGCCACTGGCTTCTGGTTGAGGTCTGTGAGCAAGCACTGATGAGGCCCATTTCATGTGCTGCTTCTAGTCCAGTGTTTGTAGTTTTTATGTTGGAATGACACATTTGAGCTCATATAGATTACACACATTCCAGGATACTTCTGCTTCCCCAGCAGCTACTTCAAGTGCTAGCTTGAAGAAAAGACCAGACAATACCTTGGGTCTAAATGGGAATAAAGCGGAACTTTTCCTTGGTGTTAGAATTATTTGGTTGGTTAACTATTTTGTGTTGAATTGAAAAGTAATAACATTTAATTTAAATAAATGCTATTTATTACATGCATATTTTATTTTAATATATAAATTACACATATTTATAAGCATATAAAATCACTTATATTTGGTCATAAAATATTTTATAAGATAGTTATAAAGCTAAAGAGAGGAAAACAGTATTCACTTACATCTTGACCCCATGTCTCTCCTGTGTTCTTTCCTTATTGATGAAATTGACTGCTAAAGTCCATTACTCACTATGTTTTGCAGAGAAGAGAGAAGAAAGACAAGACCCTCCAACACCACCTCCTGTAGCCAAAGCATGGTCACCACCATTTGGAAAATACTTTGGCTATATAGTATCACACATTAAGGACTAACTTCATAATTTTTCTATCATCCTCTCTGTCAGAGTTTTCTTGAGCATTGCATAACCTGGGTCCAGGGAGGACAGAGTTAGAGCAAGTGTATGAGCCAGATGCAGTGTAGGCTTCCAGAATGGGGGAAACTAAGAGCAAAATGTGATGGCAGCCCTGTTAGAGCCATGAGGACCTCCAAAGGCCTAGCGGTAGCAATTGGCATTCAACTATTGAGAAAGGTTTAAATCCAGTATCCACAAAACACAAACAACCAAGACGGAGTATGAACATGGTTTATGTTTCCATGTAAGATGAACATTTTTGACACCTGAATACGTTAAGACTCTGCCAGGTTGAATATTCATGGGAAAACATACTGCTCACCTGTGCTTGATGAGCTGGTCCAGTAGACCAGTGACATGGAAACAACACACAGCACATTGTAAGCAAGGCTACTCATGATCAGTACATCCATCTAGATCAAATAAACAATAATCAGGTCACAAAAGGGGTTATTTTGGGGGTGCCTAGTGGTTCAAGTCTGTTGAGCATCTGACTTTTGATTTTGACTCAAGTCATGATCCTAAGGTCATGGGATTGAGCCCCGCATTGGGCTCCGTGTTGAGCATGGAGCCTGCTTAAAATTCTTTCTCTCTCAGGGCATCTGGGTGGCTCAGTTTTAGTTAAGTGTCCAATTGGCTTAAGTCATGATTTCATGGCTTGTGAGTTCAAGCCCCATGTTGGGTTCTGTGCTGACAGCTCAGGATCTGGAGCCTGCTTCGGATTCTGTGTCTCCCTCTCTCTCTGCCCATCCCCCATTCGCATTCTGTCTCTCTCTCCTTCAAAAATAAATAAACATTAAATTTTTTTTAACAAGTCAAAAAATTCTCTCTCCCTCTTCCTATGTCCCTCCCCCCACCCCTCAAATAAACACATCAACAAACAAAAGGGGGACTACTTGGTATTGAGTGCATTGGGAATTGTCAACAGACCTCAAGAAAGATAAGGTTACAGATGCATATTTCCATAACTACACATCACTGCTTAAAATTTATCTCTCAGTAGATAACTTAAAAAGTGTATGTATGTGTGTGTGTGTAACTATATATATATATATATATATATATATATACACAGAGAGAGAGAGAGAATTTTTCTGTGTGAATGTATTTTTTCTGCTATAACGAAATAAACATCAAATGTAGATTCTTGAAACTGCAGTAGAAAAACAAACTATTAGGGGAAAGGAAAACCCAGAATGGAAAATAGATTGGGGGTTTGGGATTCTCAGATAAAGAGAGCCAGTCTTCCATTTTTTGGAAGTATCTGTCTGCACCTGTATCCTCACAGTGATATTTAAAGGAATAGAAGAGCAATTTCATGCTAACAGGACTAGACAAGAAAGCCCCTATCCAACATGGCATTTTCCTCAGGTTGGGCTGTGAAGAGGTATTCTTTGTTGCAGTCAGTTAATTTATATTTTAAACATCTGCTAGAATATGGTGAAATGACTCCCTCTTAATAATCACTATCGAGAATGAATAAATACATGCATTTATCTTATGCACAGTAATTGGCTACAAAGCATTCAGCAATACTTTCATTAGGGTGATGAGATCCAAAAATAGATGCCAAGTATGTTTATTGGAAACTAATAGACCCACCTGAAGTGTACAAAATTCCTGTAAATGCAGTGGTTTGCAGAGATGTGTGTGGTTGTAGGGTACACATGTGTGTGCACTACCATGCATATGTGTTTCAGAGGGAATTATGAGATGAAAGAAAGCTAATAATTCATTCTTCTACCACGTTAAGTTCTTTGGGAATGAAGATGCATATTCAGTGTAATTCACTTCCTTTGGTATAATCATTGAAAGGATTACTCCACTCCTTCCTCTAATGTTTGAGTTTGAGATCCCATTGAGAAGCCTCTGTTTCTATGAGCTCCATGGTGGCCTGCAGACATCAGTGGGTTCCCTTTATGTGCCATATAGGAGGTGCTGCACCACTTTCATCCTCCTTTCTGTGTCTGAGATTAGGCTTTGATTAATTACAATTGCATATTCAGAGCTCTCACTTGGGTCTTACTAGGAGTGATAGTGTGGTAGGCAGGATTTTGGTTTCCATGACCCCCAACCATCTGATGTTACACCTGTGAGTATGTTACCATGGCAACAACAACAAAAACCAAAATACCGATTTTGGTCTCTGGAAGTGGGGTATTTCTGTAAGAAATCCCTAAAAATGTGAATGCAGCTTTGAGATCATGCAGTGGCCAGAGGCTGGAAAGATTTTGAGGAGCCTGATTTTAGTATAAGCCTTGACTGCCTTGTCAGACTGTTAGCAGAGATGGATTCTAAGGATTCTGGTAGCTAGGACTTAGAGGAAGTGAGAAGCATTGTACAAAAACCCTAAATTCCCTCAGAGAATGCCTGTGCACCACAGAGAGACTGTTAGAAATATGCACTTTAAGTCTGCTGCTGGTGGGAATGCTTAGAAAAGGCTGCACGTGAAGGCTCAGAAGAAAGTGAGGACCTGTGATTGGGAACTGGAGGAAGAGTATCCATGTTAGGTAGTGAAATTGTGTTCTGCAGTTATGAAGAAAGCAGAACTTGTAAGTGACAAACCTGGTCATTTAGCTGAGGAGATTATCAAGCGTAGTGTTACAGGTGCAGCCTTCATTCTTTCTCTCTATGGTAAAATATGAGAAGGGAGAGAGAAATCAAGGGAAGAGCTGTTAAGCAAGAAGTGAAAAGGACAGAATCGTTTGGTAAATTGGCAGTCTTTTCAGATAGCAAAAGCCACTAAAGGAGATATTCACTGTCAGGAATGTGTTCTCCAGAGACAAGCAGTGTCAAAAACCTTTTGCTAGTGCTTGGGAATGATCAAGAGGCTTGACTTTATGAAAAGGTGATTATTCATTCCATGGTACAAAAGGCTTCTGGAAGCGATTGAGAATGTAAGTAAGATATTACAACAAATTCAGGAGAAGAAAGTGCAGAAAATTGTGTCCATCATTGTGTCCATGAAAGTAAAATCAGTGAATCCCACAGTACAACCGTTACCAAGTAGAACTGAGGGTCTGCTCAAGACCAAGACCTGTCTCTTTCTCTCAGTTGTCCTGGTTTTGGCTCCTTCCTTGTGCTCATAACACTGTAACATGAAAGGCTATGTGCAAATGAGAGAAACTGAAATTGAAGCAGAGCCAATCAGAGCTAGGAAACTCCACAGTTGGGGGAAGGAATCTAAGGGGGGCTTGATGCAAACAAAGAGATTATTTGAGCTATGTGTCAAAGGATCACATTGGCCTAAAGACTCAGGGGAGCCCATGGGTACTGCTGATCTCTTGCCTTTCCTAGGGTTTGAGTCTGGTGAGTGTAAGAAATAAATCACATTGTTACATATCCACATCTTTTTGCTTCTTCCAATGAAGCAAAGTGGGTGCTGCCAGGAAGGACCTGGGGCTTTCAAGAACAACCAAACTGTTTACCAGAGTAGCTGTTCCAGTTTTCATTCCTTCCAACTATGAATGAGTGATCCAATTTCTCTGCATCCTTACCAGCATTTGGTGTTCTCGCTGTGTTACAACTATCATGATAGTTGTACAGTGATATCTCATTGTAGTTTCATGTGTGCTTATTTTCTTGATTCTACCCCATCATGATGGCCTACAAGATCCTTAAAGGTTTAGTTGGTTCTCCTTATCTCGGCCACATTTTCTTTGCTTATGTCAGGTTTATTCATCTTTCTGCCATGCCCCTAAGGTATAAAGCAGCTACAGAAACTCTTATCTTGAAAGGGCTCATCCCTACCTGGAATATAGCGCATTTAGAATTCTTTGTATTTTTAGGTCTCAAATGGGTATCACATAGGATGATTTTGGAATAAGTTCGGTCTTTTCCTTGTTAAAATGAGAGCAACAGCTTCTCATAAACTTTTACACCCTAAGAAGTAGAATCCCCATTACTCTGTTTAGCCAGCAGAGCCCTAGAGCAGCTTGTATGTCACCTGTGGTAGCATAAAGTGCCCATAGAGATTGGGAGCTTGTGGTTTGGTTTTCAGTAGGTTTGAAAAAAACTGTTATGATGACTCCCCCATGATTTTGTCACTAATCCTATCCATCTTTTCCAAAGTGTTATTCTCACCAAAAGATACTTATCTCTATCTCACAGGTACCCCCACAAACCCTGTGAAATCAGTTATTCTAATATATCAAGCAGTTCTACTTTTCTCTCTCATTCAAGGCTTGAATCTGATATCTGCTAATATTGGGAACTCATGTAAGTGTTACTTAGATTACTATCTCTCCATCCATAAATAAGATCACAATATTAACCCACTAGTCTTGCTTTACAACCTGGAGTGTGTAGTGCTTTCACCAAGGTAAGCACTATTCTGAATACTTCAGATATATTGACTCTTTAGGTAAGAATATCTTGCATTTCAACAATAAAAGAAGCACCATTATGATTCCTATTTTATTTTATTTTATTTTATTTTATTTTACTTATTTTAATTTTATTTCATGAGAGAGTGAGAGAGAATACACACTTGTGAAAGTGGGGAAGGGGCAGAGAGAGAGAGAGAGAGAGAGAGAGAGAGAGAGAATCTTAAGCAGGCTCCACACCCAGCATGGAGCCTGATGCAGGGCTCAATCTTATGACCATGAGATCATGATCTGAGATGAAATCAAGTGTCGGAGGCCTAATGGACTGAGCCACCCAGGTGCCCCATGATTCCCATTTTAAAGCACAGATACCATAAGGGGCTTGCCTAAGACACATGTTAAAAGCTGAAGCCAGGAAGTGTTGATCTAGAGACCATGGTCTTTGGACTTTGGATCATGTCCAAAGACCCACATGGGTCATGTCCAAAGACCCATATACTGTCCCAGCTCTCTCAGAGAGCAGGCTGGGATAGTCTCTTTCCAGCCTCCCACTAGCTTGTTGTGCATTCTCTTTTTTCTCTTCTTCACCCAAGTTGCCCACTAAAATTGTGTTTTAGACTAAAATTTTAAACTGTTACAACTCCCTAGTAGTTCATGTTCATTTTAATGATTGCAAACAGTATTTTAAAAAATAAATCAGAATAATATAGTGAAATAAGAAAATATTTGACTCCTCACAGACAAGGGTATTGTTCTGTGAAATTCAGTTTCAGGTGTGTGAGTGTACATGCAGGTGTGTGTGTGTATTCAGATGTATGTTTCAAGAAATAAAAGATCTATATTAATGTGGGTGATGGTTTAAAAAAAAAGAAAAACACAGCTGTAGGCCAAGAGGAGTCAGAATACATCCCCAGAGCCAACTCTACCACCATGTAGATTTCTGTTTTATTATTTATGACCCCATTGTGTCACTTAGGAAATCTCTATTACCATATGGTTTAACTATAGTTAAACTCCTGTATTCTCTTTTTACTCTTCATTGCTTTGAAATTTGCATTAGGTTTATAAGCCACTTGTTATTGATTTTATGTGCACTGTGAATGAGATATGCATTTTCATTTTTTGATATAAATATTTCATTATCCTAATGCCATTTGTTGGAAAGGCCACACTATCTCCACCATTCTGCAGTGGCACCTTTGTCACTAATCTAAACTTTCTATGATGGTCCATAGGGTTTCTTAAAAAAATCTTCATGCCAACACCACACTGTCTTAATTATCAATGCTTTATAGTAAGTCTTGATACCCAATAAAACAATTCCTCACATCTTGTTCTTCTTGAAAAGTATTTTGGCTATTCTTGGCATTTTGCATTTCCATAAGAGTTGGAGGATCGGCTTGCAAGTGCCTTTGATGAGGGGAGAGGGGAACTATAGACATCTGCCTGAGATCGCATGAGATTCATAGGTCAAGGTGAAGAATTTACATTTTAACTTTATTCACTATTCCAAAATCTGAACATAGTGTGTTCGAAACTTCTTCTTTCTACTTTCTTTAATTTCTACCAATAATTTCAGAGTCCCTTACAGATAAGTCCTGCAAAGTTTTGTTAGATTTCTTCCTCTGTAGTTGATAGTTTATGCTATTTTCATTGAGGTATGATTGGCATACAAAAAAGCTGAAGATATATAATGTATATATCTTGATGAATTTGAAGATAAATATATATCCAGGAAGCTGTCCCTATAAACAATTCCATAATCATTGCCATCACCTCTAAAAGTTTTCTCTCCCTCTTTTGTGTGTGTGTGTGTGTATGGGTGTTTGCATATGTGATAACATTATTTAACATAAGATCTATAGTTTCAAGTGTACTATACGGTGTTATTAACCATATGTTCCGTGTAATATAGTACATCTAGGACTATTCCTCTTGCATAATTGAACTATGGACACTTTGACCAACACCTCCTTGATCCTCCTTTTCTCGGTGCCTTGGGGCCATCATTTTATTCCTTCCTTCCTTCTTCCTTCCTTCCTTCCTTCCTTCTTCCTTCCTACCTTTCTTTCTTTCCTTCCTTCCTTCTTTCTTTCTTTCTTTCTTTGTTTCTTCTTTTAATGTTTATTCATTTTTGAGAGAGGCAGAGTGTAAGCTGAGAAGGGGCAGAAAGAGAGGGAGACATAGAATCTGAAGCAGTCTCCAGGCTCCGAGCTGTCAGCACAGAGCTGGACGCAGGGCTCAAACCCAATGAACTGTGGGATCATGACCTCAGCCAACGTCGGACACTCAACCGACTGGGCCACCAAGGTGCCCTGTTATTCTCTCTTTCCATGAGTTTATTTTAGATTTCTGATATAAGTGGAATCACGTGGTTTTTGTTTTTCTGTATCTGTATCTGGCTTATTTTACTTAGCATAATGCTTTCCAAGTTCATTGTTATTGTAACAAATGTCAGGATTTCATTCTTTCTTGTGGCTGAATAATATTCTTGCTATGTATATGCCACATTTTATTTATCCATTCATCTGTTGATGAGCATTTAGGTTATCTTCATGTTTTTGCTATTGTAAATAATGATTCAATGAACAGGAGAGTGCAGGTATCTCCTTGAGATACTGGCTTCAATTCTTTTGGGTATACACCCAGAAGTGAGATTGCTGAATCATGTGGTATGTATTTTTAATTGTTTGAGAAACCTCCATACTGTTTTCTATAGTTGCTGTATCAATTTACATTCCTACTAATAGTGCATAAGGGTTTTCTTTTCTCCACATCATGGCTAATACTTATTTTAATTTTTTTGATAATAGCCATCCCAACAGGTGTGAGGTGATATCTCATTATTGGTTGAGTTGCATTTCCTTGATAATTACTAATGTTAAGCACATTTTTATTACCTATTGGCCATTTGTATGTCTTCTTTGGAGTAATGTCTATTCAGCTCTTTTGCTCATTTTTTAATTAAATTGTTTCTCCCTTCCTTCCTTCTTTCCTTCCTTCTTACCTTCCTTCCTTCCTTCCTTCCTTCCTTCCTTCCTTCCTTCCTTCTTTTCTTCCTTCCTTCTTTCCTTCCTTCATTATTGAGTTGTAGGAATTCCTTATATTTTTGGGTATTAATCTTTATCAGATATATTATTTTCAAATATTTCTCTCCCATTCTGTATATTGCCTTTTCACTTTGATGATTGTGTCTTTTGCTGTGCAGAAGCCTTTTGGTTTAATGTAGTCCCATTTGTCTATTTTTGCCTTTATTGTCTGTGCTTTTGGTGCCACATGCAAGAAATCATTGTCACAGTCAATGTCAAGAAGGTTTCTCTCTGTTTTCATCTGTAATTTTTAGTTTCAGGCTTTATGTTTTTTTTTAATCCATTTTGAATTGATTTTTTTAAATTTTTTAATGTTTTTATTGATTTTTGAGACAGAGAGAGACAGCATGAGAAGGGAAGGGTCAGAGAGAGAGGGACACACAGAATCTGAAGACAGGCTCCAGGCTCTGAGCTAGCCGGCAGCACAGAGCCCAATGTGGGGCTCGAACCCGCAAACTGTGAGATCATGACCTGAGCCGAAGCCGGACGCTCAACCAACTGAGCCACCCAGGCGCCCCAAGTTGATATTTGTGTACGGTGTGAGATAGGGGTCTAATTTCATTCTTTTGGATATGGATATTCAGTTTTCCCACCATCATTTCTTGGAGACTCTTCATTCCCTATAGTGTATTCTTGTCCCCAACCCCCTTATTGAAGATCAGTTTACCATAAATAAATGGATTTATTTCTGGGTTCTCCATTCTGTTCAAATTCAGTGTAGTTGCAGGATACAAAATTAACATATAAAAATTAGTAGCTTTTTTGTAGACTAACAATGAAGTATCTGAAAAGTAAATCAAGAAAACAATCCCATTTACAATAACAATAAAAAGAATAAAGTACTTAAGAATAAACTTAAGCAAGGAGATGAAAGACTTGTACCCTGCTTGCATTATCTCACAAAATAAATAACCATTAAATAAAAAAATAAATACTAAAAAACTACAGTAATAAAAAATTCTGTAAATTTTAATAACATGCTATTTTAAATATTATATTAATTTTTTTATGTTTATTTATTTCAGAGAGAAAGAGAGAGAGAGAGAGAGAATGAGCAGGGGAGAGACAGAGACAGAGGGACCCAGAGAAACCAAAGCAGGCTCCAGGCTCTGAGCTGTCAGCACAGAGCCTGATGCAGAGCTCAAACACACGAACCGTGATATCATGACCTGAGGTAAAGTTGGACACCTAACCAACTGAGTCACCTAGGTGCCCCAAATTATATATATATATATAAATTTATTTTCTACTCGAATATTTATCTTTAAAAGGTAAATATTTTTCTTCTTTACACAAACCCTATGCCCTTATTAAGCTAAAATATTAAAAATAAATTCATAGAAATTTTTCCAAATGTCTCATAAATGTCTTTTTACAATTGGTTTGTTCAAATTAAAATTTCAATAGATTCATACATTATACATTTGGCTGGTATGATTAGGAAGTTCATTCTCTTCTGTAACAGCCCTCCTTCCTTTCTTAATGTCAATAATTTATTGGTGAGATGGGTCAATTTTCTTGTTGAATGTTCTGCATTTTCAACTGGCTGATTCCTTATTGGTGTCATATAATGGTGTAATTCCTTGCCCCCTGACCCTCTTCCTCAGTCAATTTAGTGTAAATTGGTTTGATGAAAACTTAACTTTTGGGGGAATAATAAATTACAGATCCTGTGAAGTTCCTATGGAGTCACATCAGGAATTTGTCCCAGTTTAATAATTTGTGGGTTATTGGACCAATCCCTCCTTTATAAAGTTCTCTATTAATCTTTCACATAAAATTTATTTTGAATTCAGTGATGATGATTGCCTGGTTCTGATAGGGATTTCATTCATGTTGAGACTCTACCAGTTCTATCATCTACAGGTGATGGCAGTTTCCACTGTTTCGTTCTAACCCTTTCTTTTTTTTTTTTTTTCTGGACATATTGCACTGGTTAGAACTTCCAGTATGAGCAGGAATTCGCCTCTTGCTCCTTTCACCAAAGGGAAAGCTTTCAACATATCTTCATTAGATTAGTTCTAATCTGATGATTTCTTTGTAACTACTGAGATAATCAGTAGTGGTGAAGTACACTGATTATCTTTCCAGTGGAAGACCAACCTTGTGATCCCTGGATAATACCAATTTGGTCATGATTTATTGTTGGAAGATCTAAATTTCTAATATTTTATAGAATATTTTAGTTAGGAACATAACATAAGTGAAATTGGCCTTTAACTATCTTTTCCAATTTGAGCTGAAATGTTTTGATATCTAGATTTTGCCTCATAAAATTGTTTGGGAAGTATAGTTTTTATGCCTTGAAACCATGTCAGATTGGTGTTATTTTTTTCCATGAGGGATAACACTTGTGGGTGAAGCTATTCATATTTGAAGTTTCTGTTGGAAGGCTAATGAATCTAGACATTTTTTGTAGTTTTATTCATATTTTTATCCTATGTTAACTATGGCAGGATGCATTTTGGGGGGACTTGGTCACTTTATTTAATTTGCTTATGATGGGGGGCATGAAGTTGCTTACTCCCTTTTTTTGTTCTGATTATTTTTGTCCATTTTTTCTTTGTCCATTCTTTTTATTACAATTAGTCTTATCAGAATTTATCAGTTTTATTATTGTTTTCAAAAAACAAGCTAATTTTATGTAGTGCATGTTTGCTTTTTTATTTTGATATTTTTTGCTATTTTATTTATAATTTCCCTCTCTCCATTTTATTTAAAATATGGAAGGAGGTACCACGTGCACAGATTAGAAGACTTAATATTGCAATGCAGTCCCAATAAAAATTCCAACAAGTTTTTTTTCTTTGTGAAATTTGGCAAGCTGATTCTGTACTCTGCAAAGTGTGTGACCAAACCCAAAGAGAAATGACAGACTCGGAAAAATATTTGTATCTAAAAATTGCATAATAGACAAATGATTATATAGACAAATAATTAGTTTTCTTAATCATTCTACAAGTCAATAAAAACCCACAACAAACCAATATTAAAACATGCAAAGGACATGAATAGTCAGGTCACAGATGAGGAACAATAAATGGGTCACAAATGTAAGAACAATATTCAACCACATTTATATTATTCAAACTAAATATTAATAAAGTATAAATGTATTACATAATTATAAAAAAAAAGATATACTCACATGTATAAGGGATATTTCAATAATAAGACAACCAGACCAAAAACTAGTAAGGGTAAAGAATATTTGAACAGCATAATTAGCATGCTTGACTTAATGAGCATATGGAGAACTCTGAACCCAATAGAATCCTATGAAATTTTAGCAATGTTAGAAGATACTAGACCACAAAGCCAATCTCAGTGAATACCAGGTAGTCTATTTAATATAGATATTAGTATCTAATAAGTATTCAAAATGAAAATCAATGATAAAATGTAGCCAAAAAAGCCATTTTTCTTTGGAAATGAAAAAATGTATTGCTGAATAATTCAAGAAGTAAGGAAATCACAATGGAAATGATGAAATATTTATAAGTAAATGATAAAGAATGACTATATATCAATACCTGAGTGGTGCTGCTAAAATGGTAATTAGAGGAAAATGTAACTTCAAGTGCATCCATTAAAAAAGAAGAAATACCGACCATTATTGACCTAAGTTTTCAAAACAAAGAGTATAAGAAGAGAGTAATCCCAAGGAGAGAAGAGAAAAGTACAAGTGAAAAGCACAAACAGATATCAGTGAAAGAAAAAGCAGAGAAGCCATGAAGGTGGTCCGTCAAGCCAAGAGCTAGTTCGCCAAAAAGGACTAGTAACAAACTAGGCACCTGGAAAGATGAATTGTTTTTTTTCCCCCTCTGGGAAGATATTTAAATTGCAAATTCAATTTTTTGACTTGTTATGGATCAATTCACATTTTCTACTTCTCTTTGAGTTGGTTTTGTTAATTTATGTCTTTGTAGGAAATTATTCATTTTATCTTAATTGTCTAATTCATTGGGATAAAGTTATTGATAGTATTCCCTTATAGTAATTTATAATATCACTACTAATAATTTCCTTTTCATTTCTGTAATTCACCAATAATGTCTCTTCTCTCTTTGTAGTTTTCCCAGATTTCCCTCATTTCCTAACAGTCTAACTAAAAGTTTAGCAATAGGGGAGGGGAGCAAGATGGCGAAGAAGTAGGGAGCTCTGTAATCTTCGCCCACCCACATCTATTAAACTGAGAAGGACTGAGGGACAATACTCTGATCTGCAAGCGGGGGAAGAGAAGATACAGACTCCAGAAAGAAGACAACCTCAAAGATGTCTGAGAGAGTGATTGTAAACTGGGAAATTGGAGGCCGGGCCGGGCCCTGGAGGTGCAGGGGGTGGGAGCCCCAACCCAACACAGGGAGAGTGCACTGTGCCCCAGAGAGACAAGGGGAAGAGAAAGAGAGACTGAAAATGCTCATAGAACTGTCTCTAAAGAAGAGATAAAAAACTCGCCTCAGGACAGAGAGAGATATTGTCATCCCCATATATAACCGCGGAGCACGGGGAGAGAAATCCATCCCATCTAGCTGGCGAATTCTTCCTTGGGCGTGGCGGCAGCAGCGCCCATTCCAGGTGGCCCAGGAAAAACAGCCCCCGCCCCCTGCACGATCCCGGCTGACAGGCCGCCGCCAGCTGGAGTGCATCTCATCTCCAGCAGTAGTATTAAAGTGCATGGACTAGGATTTGGAAGTGAGGTGGAGCTTGGAAAATACAATTTGGCTCGACAGGGAGATCAGACTCAGAAGAGCGATTTGCAACGCTTGGTTCAAGCAGAGCTTGGGGCGCCGCCATTCTTCTCCCCACAAACACCAAGGCGGTGCCTCAGAGAGCAGCCCCCGAGACCTGACCTACGTACACCAAACCATGCCCATCTGCATGGGAGAGCTGCCTTTTTTTCCCTTTTTTCTTTTCTTCTCCTTTTTTTCTCTTGCCATCCAGATATAGTTCCCTTATCTCATTCTTGTCTCTCCTCCCTGATGGTTATACACTTTTAGACTGTCCATAGTCTTTGGCTGTGTCTGTCTCCCCCACTTGTTTTTTTTTTCCCTTTTCTTTTCTTTTCTTTTCATTTCTTTTCTTTTCTTTTCTTCTTTTCTTTTCTTATCTTTCCTATCCTTTTCTTTACTTCCTTTCCCCTTTTGGTTTGCTTGTTTGTTTGATTTGCCTGTGGGTTTGCATGCTTTTGTTCCCTGTGTGTTAGTCTGTTTTCCTTTTCAGGGCTACCTCAAGAAACAAGACAAAGTACACATGGTGGAGAGTCCCAAATATCACTGACTAGGGAAGTAAAATAATCAAAGACACAAGAGAAACCTAGAGACACCACTAAAAGAACACTTTCTGAAACAACAGGCCCTGGACAGTCAATGAGCCTCCTTTAATAGAGCAATACTAACAGGTGCACAGTGCATAATGAGCTTTTAAAACTGACAAGAGACAGAAAGCTAGCCAAAATGATGAAACGGAAGAACTCTCCTCTAAAGAAACTCTAGGAAGAAGTCACAGCCACAGAACTGCTCAAAACAGATTTAAGCAACATAACTAAACAAGAATTTAGAACAACTGTCATAAAATTAATCGCTGGATGTGAAAAAAAACATCAAAGAAGCTATTGACACACAGACTAGGGACCCTCAAAATAGCTGTGACGAGTTAAAAAAGGCTATAAATGAGATGCATAATACAATGGAGGTGACCACCACACGGATTGAAGAGGCAGAGAGGAGAATAAGTGAATTAGAAGACACAGTTATAGCAAAAGAGGAAGCTGAGAAAAACTGAGAGAAATTGATACAGGAACATGAAAAGAGAATTCGAGACCTGAGTGATACAATTAAATGGAACAATATCCGTATCATAGGAATTCCTGATGATGAAGAAAGAGAAAAAGGTCCTGAAGGGATGCTTGATCAATTTATAGCTGAGAACTTCCCGAATATGGCGAAAGAAATAGACATTGAAATCAAAGAGGTGCAAAGAACCCCCATAAGACGTAACATAAATCGACCTCTGGCACAATATATCATAGTGAAACTGGCAAAATATAAAGATAAAAAGAGAATTCTGAAAGCAGCTAAGGATAAAAGGACCCTAGTATACAAACGGAAACTTATCAGAGTGGTTACAGACCTATCTAATGAAACTTGGCAGGCCAGAAAGGAAAGGGAGGAAATCTTCAATGTGATGAACAGGAAAAATATGCAGACAAGAATCCTTTATCCAGCGAGCCTGTCATTCAAAGTAGAAGGAGAGATAAAGGTGTTCCCAAATAAACAAAACTTGAGAGAATTCATCACCACCAAACCAGCCCTACAAGAAATCCTAAGAGGGACTCTATGAGGAAAATTTTGCAAGGAATAAAAGGTACCAGAGACAACACTACAAACATGAACTCTACAGAGAACACAATGAACCCAAACCCACATTTTTCAATAAAAACAGTGAACATAAATGGACTGAATGCTCCAATCAAAAGATACAGGGTAGCAGAACGGATAAAAAAAAATCCATCCATTTTCAGTCTACAAGAGATTCATTTGAGACCTGAAGACACCTTCAGATTGAAACTACGGGGATGGAGAAATATCTACCATGCGACTGGTAGTCAAAAGAAAGCCGGAGTAGCCATACTTACATCAGACAAACTGGACTTAAAGGTAAAGGCAGTAACAACAGACGAAGAAGGACGTTATATAATAATTACAGGGTCTCTCTATCAGGAAGAGCTAACAATTATAAACATCTATGGGCCAAATTTGGGAGCACCCAAATACATGAAACAATTAATTACAAACAGAAACAATCTTATTGATAAGAATGTGTTAATTGCAGGGGACTTTAACACTCCACTTACAGTAATGGATAGATCAACCAGACAGAAAATCACTAAAGAAACAATGGACCTGAATGACACATTGGAACAGATGGAATTGATAGATATATTTAGAACTCTGCATCCTGAAGCTAGGAAATTCACCTTCTTCTCAAGTGTGCATGGCACATTCTCCAAGGTAGATCACATATTGGGGCATAAAGCAGC
>CM053560.1:116323004-116367481 GCA_028646485.1 Cryptoprocta ferox
CAGGAAACGATGCTCAGCATCACTCATCATCAGGGAAATACAAATCAAAACCACACTGAGATACCACCTCATGCCAGTCAGAGTGGCTAAACTGAACAACTCAAGAGACTATAGATGCTGGTGAGGATGTGGAGAAACGGGTACCCTCCTACACTGTTGGCGGGAATGTAAACTGGTGCAGCTCCTCTGGAAAACAGTGTGGAGGTTCCTCAAAAAACTATGAATAGAACTCCCCTATGACCCAACGATAGCACTGCTGGGGATTTACCCAAGGGATACAGAAGTGCTGATGCATAGGGGCACATGTACCCCAATGTTCGTAACGGCACTTTCAACAATAGCCAAATCATGGAAAGAGCCTAAATGTCCATCAACTGATGAATGGATCAAGAAGATGTGGTTTATCTATACAATGGAATACTACATGGCAATGAGAAAGAATGAAATCTGGCCATTCATAGCAAAACGGATGGACCTCGAGGGTGTCATGCTAAGCGAAATAAGTCAGGCGGAGACAGATACCATATGTTTTCACTCATATGTTTAACAGGAGAAACGGAAGAGAGGACCATAGGGAGGGGAAGGAGGAAAAAGAGTTAAGGAGAGGGAGGGAGACAGCAAGAGAGACTCTTGAATATAGAAAACAAACTGAGGGCGGAAGGGGGAAGGGGAAAGGAGAAGGGGGGTGATGGTCATGGTGGAGGTCACTTGTGGGGAAGAGCACTGGGTGTTACATGGAAACCAACTTGACAATAAACTCTAAAAAAAAAAAAAACACTGAAAGAAGTGAAAACTGTCAACCTAGATTCCTATATCCAGAAAAATGTATTTCGAAAGTGAAAATAAAATAAAGACATTTTCAGACCTATAATGCCAAAATAATTCATTATCATGTAACATGGAAGTCCAATAGGCAGAAGAAAGATAGAAATGTAGATCTACACAAGTAATTAAGGGACCAGACATGGCAAATGTATTGGGTACATATACAAGATCATTTATTATTCAATTATTTTAAAAGAAAATTGTTCAAATAATAGTAATGGTAATGTACTGTAGGGTTTATAAAATAAATTAAATCATATGGATGACAGTAATAGCACAAAGGCCAGAAAAACTAAAAAATATACCTTTGTATAGTTCTTATGTTATATTTGAAGTGTTATAACATCACTTGAAGATATACTATGATAGGTTAAAGATGTATTCTATAAATCCTAAAGCAACCACTGAAGAGCAAAGACCTATAACTGATATTCCAATGGGTATTAAGGTGGAATCATAAATAATGCTCATTTTACCTAAGACAGAAGAAATAGAAAGAAGAGGAACAAAGTACAGAAGAGAGAAACAGGAAAAACAGCAAGATTTATTTTTAATTCTATCAATTACCATAGTAATTTTAAAGAGTCCAACCACTCTGATTAAAAGATGGGGATTATTAGATTAGATAAAATATTCAAGACCTGAATATATGCTGTCTACAAAAACGGAGTGAGAGTCAGAAAGAGACAGAGAAAAAGAGAGAGACCACATTTTTCTTATAAAGATGCACATCATGTGAAAGAAAAAGTATAAATAATTATATATCATATTAAAATAGTGTAAATAATACTATATTTTTTCAATTAATATCAGAAGTAGTTTATTTTGGACCACAGAATATTACTACCAACAATAAGTTTAATTCACAATGATAAAGGGGTCACTTCAATGGGACATGACAATCTTAAAAATCTTATGCGACCACCAATGCAGCCTCAAAATACATGAAGCAAACACTGATAGAACTGACTACAAGGAGAAGCAGACAAATCCACAATTACAGAGATTTAAATAATTATTAATATTTATTAATTCTTAAGAATTAAAGGAACAAGCAACAGGAACTCAGTAAGGATAGAAAAGATTTTGGGGCATCTGGGTGGCTCAGTCGGTTGAGTGTCCGACTTCAGCTCAGGTCGTGATCTCATGTTCGTGGGTTCAAGCCCTGCGTCGGGGTTTGTGCTAACCGCTAGCTCAGAGCCTGGAGCCTGCTTCGGATTCTGGGTCTCCCTCTCTCTCTGTTCCTCCCCTGTTCATGCTCTGTCTCTCTCTGTCTCTCAAAAGTAAATAAATGTAAAAAAAAAATTTAAAAAAAGGATAGAAAAGATTTTAATAACACTGTTAACCAACTTTTCCTAATTGACTGACAAAACATTCCAATAATCAACATCAGAATTTTTTTTCACGTGCAATGGAAACAGAATCTTAACCAAGATAGATCATATTCTCAGCCCTAAAACAAGACTGAATTTATTAATTCAGAAAGATTTAAGTCAAACAAAGTATGTTCTCCAGCCATAGACAATTAAACTAGAAATCAATAATAGAAATATCTCTGTGGGAAAAATCCCTGAATATTGGTACTAATTTACACATTTATAAATAACACATGGGTCAAAGAAAAGATAAAAATTGAAATTAGAAATTATTATGAACTGAATGCAAATGAAAATTCAACATGTAAATTTGTGGGCTTCCACTTCAATTATATTAGAAAAGGAAAAGTTCTCAAATCAATGACCACAGAGTCTATCAGAACGAAAAAAGAGAAAACAAAATGGAATACATACAGAAGAAATGGAATTGAAAAGTAGAAACTAATGTAACAGAAAACCAATCAGAGAAAACAAATCAATGAAATCAAAAGTCAGTTCTTTCAGAAACTCAATAAACTGATAAACCTCTAATCAGATTGATCAGAAAAAAAGAAAGTTCAGGGTACTAGAGCATCACAGATGAAACATGTGACATTACTACAGATTCTATAGATAAAAAGAAACATATGGATTATTATTAACAATTTTATATCAATAAATTGGACAAGGTAGATGAAATGGACAAATTTTTGAAATATTTGAAACTAGAAAATTCACTCAAGAAAAAGTAGATAACATGAATTGTCCTCTATCAAGGAAATTGAAATTATATTTGATATCCTTGAAAAACAAAAAACAAAAAAATGCCTTCCAGACCTAAATATCTTCGCTGAGGAATTTAAGCAAGAAATAATATAAATTCTACACAAACTACAAATTCTTACATAAAATCAAAGAGGAAGGAATACTTCCCAATTCATTCCATGAGACCAGAATTACTTTGATACTAAAACCAGGTGAAGACATTACAAGAAAAGAAAACCACAGACCATTGTCTTTCATAAATATAAACACAAAATCCCTTGACAAAATACAAGAAAACTGAACTTAGCAACGTGTAAAAGAGAGCAGATGCATAGCCAGTTTGGATTTATCCTACCAATGCACAGTTGATTTAACATCTGAAAATCAATCAATTAATACACCATGCATTTCAATTATTTCACAGCTAGGTATTTACTCACCCAAGAGAAACCAAAGCATATATCCGAATAAAAATTTGTACATGCATTTTTATAGCAGCTATATTTATAACAGCCAAAACTGTAAAATCCCAAATTCTCACCAATAATTGAATAAACAGGCTGTGGTATCATTCATTCCTGTGGAATATTACTTAGCAACAAAAAGAAATGAATTAAGGAAACATGCAACAACATAAATGAATTTCAAAATAATTATGCCAAGTAAAAGAAGGAGAATTTTATTTAAATTCTACAAAACACAAACTAGTGTATAGTGACAGCTGATCACTGGTTGCCTGTGGATAGGGGCAGAATGAAGAGGTATGGGAGGGAATGATTACAAAGAGGCATAAAGCAATTTAGGGGGTTGTTATATATATTTACAATCTTGATTGTGGTGCTATGGTGTATTCATAGTTAAAACATATTGTACACTTCAAATGTATACATATTACTAGATGCCAATTATACCTCAATAAATCTATTTTATAAAGAAAATAGTAATAGCCAACTTTAAAATGAGGGAATAAATCATTTGAATCAGAGGTTAAATATCTACTCCTAGGGAAAAAATATCACATAGCTTCTGTTTCCATTTAAGATATAGAAAGTCACCAGAAATATAGAAAGTACAATGAAGAAACCAAATAACCTGCAAAATCAGTTTCCAAAACCCATGAGAAAATTAAGAATTCAAAGAAACCTAAATGAACTAGAATCCAAATATTAAGAAGCCTCTCTTCTAAGCTCCTCCTTACAAAAGAGAGATAATTTTGTTAAGACTTAATATTATCAAGATATCAAATATCCCTAAATTGATCTACAGATTTTACACAATTCTAAACAAAATTCTAGAAAGCTTTTTGAAAGAAATTGACAAGTTAATATTAAAATTTACATGAAAATGCAATAAACTTTATAAAGATAAACAAGAAAAAATTTTGGAAAATATATTCTATCTGACTTCAAGACTTCATATAATATAACATTAATGAAGACAGCGTGGCATTGGCATCAAGATAGACAAACAGATAAATAGAACAGTCTAGATTTGAGTTCTGACACTGGCTCCAAGGCAATTAAATGTGGAAAAAATATTTTAAATAAAGAATGCTGGAACAATTGAAAAGCCATTAGCAATAAAATGAACATCAACCATTACCTCATACCGTAAGAAAACTAACTCCAAATGGATCAGACACGTAAAGTGAAAATTCAAAGTTATAAAACTTCTAGAAGAAAACAGAAAATCTATGTAGTGTTGGGGTAATAAAAGTTTTCTTAGACGCAACACAAAATGTCAAATTGTAAAATATAAATACATAGATATATGCACAGAATTTCACCAAAATAAAAATGTTTTGCTCTTCAAAAAGCAAAGGAAATTATTAGGAAAATTAAAAAGGCAAGAGAGAAAATATTTGCAATAAATATATCAGACAAAAGATTTGTACTCAGAAGATAGAGTTTTTAAAAAACAATAACAAAAACAAACTAATAATGATGTAAGGAAAATATTTGAACAGGCACATCACAAATAAAAGTATAAATAGCCAGTAAGTACATAAAAATATGCCTAATAATATAAATTTTCAAGGAAATATAAATTAAAACCACAATAAGATACCACTCTATGCCCATTAGAACCACTAAAATAGCAAATAATAATTAAAATTAAAAACTGACCTTACCAAGTGTTATGAGAATATTAATAAATTGGGATACTCATATAGTGCTGGAGGGAAAATAAAATGATACACCTCCTTTAGAAAACAATTTGATGGTTTCGTAAAAAATTAAACATACACCTACCATATGAGCCAACATACTACTTTTGGTTATTTACCCAAGAGGAATAACATTATATATTCACACAAAGATATACAGAAATATGTATATAACAGTTTTATCTCTAATAGCCAAATAAATACTGGAAATAACTCAAATGCCCATTAACAAGTGAATGGATAATAAATTGTAGAATATCTACACAATGGAATGTTACTCAGTAACTTATGTAACACAAATGAATCTTAAAATTATTATGCTATGTGAAAAAGCAATATAAAAATGAATATTGTAAATGTATATATAAAATCAAGAAAATCCAAACTAACATGCAGTGACTGAATGAAATTAGTAGTTGCATGCAGACAGTGGTGGAGGGAGAATTTTGGGGGTAAAGGATTCATAGGTGTATATATGTCAAAAAGTACACTTCAATTTCACTTTAAGTGTATGTACTTTAATATACTTCAATTGTTCCTCATAAAAAAACAAAATTCTACTCATAAAAACAACAGAAGGAGCTCCCATTGGCTAAAGGTTGGAACAATTAGAGAAATAAATTAAGGAATTTAGGATTATAGCCAATATATAAAATGTGTCCATGAGTCTACACAGACATAAATAAATGACTAAATTATTGGAAGAGAAGAGAAAAAGAGAATTCCAAATAATTTATGTAGGTACTCTACCCTCAAAAAAGTGAAGTACAACTCTTCACTTCCTACGTGTAGGCTGTACATAGTAAATTTCTCCAAAAAAGTACAGTATGGAGAGGGAGAAAAATAATAGTTACTTTTCTGTGGAGAAACCTGACAAAGACTATCTTAGCCAGGTGATCAAGGTCCACATTAACAGTGATGAATCATGTTGATATTATGTACCTTTGATCAGATATAACAAAATTGGTCCTTTATCTCTGTGTTTTTTTCTTTCAAAAATCCATAACCCCAGTCCATTCAGGAAAATAAAAACAGACAACTTCCAGTAAAGAATCATGCTATAAAATACTTGACCAATGCTCAAAGCAGTCAAAGTCTTCAAAAACAAGGCAAGTCTGAGAAACTATCACGAGCAAGAGAAACCCAAGGAGACCTGAAAATTAAATATAATGTGGCATCCTATGATCATGGGATCCTCGAACTAAAAGTAAATAAATAAACAATGGACTTCAATTAAAAATAATGTATCAATATCCATTTATTTATAAGAAATAGTCTATATTAATGTAAGATGTTAATAATTGGGGAAACTGAGTTTGTAGTATATGGGAACTATAGCAACATCTGTCTATAATGAAATCGAGGGTGTGTAGGTAGTCAGTCGGTTGAGCATCTGAATCTTGATTTCAGCTCAGGTCATGATCTCAGGGTCATGGGATCAAGCCCTGAATCAGGCTGACAGTGTAAAGTCTGCTTGGGATTCTCTCTCCCTCTCTCTTTGCCCGTCCCCCATTCATACTCACTCTCTCTCTCAAAATAAATAAACATTAAAAAAATAAAATAAAATCATAAGAGAAGTTAAAAAGAATAATGAAAGCACAATATATCTAGATACGGGGATTGCTGCTAAAGATGTACTTAGAAGAAGATGTATCTGCTTAAATATTTATATTATATAAAGTATTTTTTAATTACAAAAAAAGACTAAATAAAATCTAAATTAGGTGGAAGGAAGGGAAAAATAATGATAAGAGCAGAAATCAATGAAACAGAAAATGGACAATGGGAAAAGCTAACTCCATGAAAAGATTTTAAAAATTATAACACCTGTGGGATAGATCGAGACCAAAAAAGTGACAAAAACAAAAATTACTAATATCCATAAAGAAAGATCTTTCACTATTGATTCTACAGACATAAAAGAGATAATAAGAAAATATTATAAACTTTATTTTTTATTTTTCAACTGAGATGAAACTCTGTAAAGCAAAAATAAATTACATAATAAAAAATACAAAGTCTGGTAATACTAGATTAGATGGTGTTTCTAATTTTTTTGAGGAACTGCCATATAAATATAGAGAACAAACTGATGATTTCCAGAGGGAAGGGAGGGATAGGTAAACAGAGTATGGCTTCATAAGAGCTAGAACAAGGCAAAATATATGTTTACCACTTTAACTCAGTGTTATACCGAATCTCCAACCCAGTATATTAAGACAATAAAAAGAAATAACATAAATAGTGGATATAAAAAGTAAAATTGGGGCACCCGGGTGGCTCAGTCAATTAAACATCCAACTTTTGATTTCAGCTTGAGTCATGATCTCACAGTTTGTGGGATCAAATCCCATGTTGGGCTCTGTGCTGCCAGCTCTCTCTCTCTCTCTCTCTCTCTCTCTCTCTCTCTCCTTCTCTCTCAAAACAAACAAACAAACAAACAAACAAACTTAAAGAAACCTAAAATTGCCTTTTCTCACAGATGACATGAATACCTTTGTCGAAAATCCTAAGAAATCCATAACAGGAAGAAAAAAACACCTAATGGGTGAATTTGGCAAGGCTGCAGCAGTACACCAAGTCAATATGTAAAATCAAGTGTATTCTTTATATCAGCAACACTCAATTGAAAAATTAATGTTTATATACCATTCACAATAGTTAAGATATTTTTTCTTCCAAAGTAATCTATAGAATTAAAGGCAACTCTACTAAAAATCCAGGCAGTGTTTTGGTAGAAATTAAATAAACAGATTCTCAAATTAGAAATGTGAAAGACCTAGGATTGGCAAAATAAAATCTTAAATTAGAAAAAAGATTTTCAGGGCACCTGGGTGGCTCAGTTGATTGAGGATCTGACCTGAGTTCCCATAGATGCCCTGACATGTAGCAAGAGCCAGAAATATACAGCTGCATTTAACCTCTTGAGATTCTTAGCCTCCTTTGTTATACCATACAACCAGCCAATCCGTATATCTTCCAACTAATTTTATTAACTTTGATACTGTAAGCAGGGAGATCATAAGAAAAAAACATTATAGGCCAATCTCATTCATGCACATGGATGCCATTATCCTAAACAAAACTTCAATAAAAAAGATCTAACAGTTTATGTGTTAACAGTAGAAAAACTATTACCTATTAAAGGAGAGAAAATAATTCAATGAAAACAGAAAAGATAATTTTTTAAATGTTGGCAACAGAAAGCAGACCAGTGTTTGCCTGGGTAAAGAAGATGAAAGAGCGGGAGGACATGAGAAAGAGACAACCAAGGGCCACAAGAAAATTGGGGGTGATGGAAACATTCATCTTGGTCATGGTGATGGTTTCTTGAGTATATGCATATATCAAAATTTGTCAAATTGTACTCTTTAAATGTGTTCAATTATTTTATGTTAATCATACCTCAGTAAGACTGTTTTAAAAAGTCATGCATGATAAACACTCAGTACAAAAAGAAACAGAAGGAATTACCTTAAACTCTAGGTCACCTTTATTTTTCCTTCAATTTCTCACATAGTTTCTAAAATTGCACTGGGTTATTACCTCTTGATAGTTTTTCCCCACCATTTCTGACACTGATTTTTGTGAGATTATCTTATCTCCTAAGTTAGTTGCATATGTTGTTCAAGTGTTTTCAGTTTATGATCTTAGTTGCTCTGTTTTTATCAGCAGATTCAAGGATATTCCAAATCTATGCTGCTGACTTCTTCCTGGTCTCCTCTGCTCACCTGGCAGTTGTTATTGAGTGCCCAGTGCCAACGGGTCAAAGACACACCTCTCAATGGCATCTATACATGGCCTCTTCTATTCTGAGAATGACTACAATTCAGGGTCACATCTGTGTCCTTCCCAACACATTATTTTGATTCGGGGATTCTTTTACAATTCTTTTGGCCCTCCTTTCCTACCCCAGCCCCCAAGCAATACTACACCAAGGTGGTGGTGGCAGCAGAGGCAGCTGAGGCCAGGCAAGCACCTAAAATGCTCATAGAGATGACTCTTCTCTCTGACTAGAAAAGATGTGTTCTCAAGGGTGTATAGAAGGTCTGTGTTGCTACTTTTTTCTTTCTCTATATTCCTGCAAGCTGGCCCTTAATGGAGATGTAGTTGTGATAAGTATATGGAAGAAGAGGGAGATTAGACTCCTAGTTTTATCACTGGAAGACCAAGAAGGAAGGCCCCAGAAAGTTGGACAGAGTACAGAAGATCGTGCAGAGAAGGGAGAGCAAGAAGAGTAAACTCATAAAGTTGTATATGAATTCCTAAATAGTTCCATATCTACCTATAACAAAAATTAATTTATAGTTAATTTAATTCTTAACAAGATTGGGTCCTCTAACTATGGATATGAAATATCTATCCATCTATTTAGATCTTCTTTGAATTTTTCAGAAATGTTTTATAATTTTCTGTATAAAAGTTCTATACAAATTTTGTTAGAGTCATATGTAAGTATTTTATTTTTTAGAGTTATTGTTTCTTATTTTTTAAATAATATTGTTTCTTATTTTTTTTAATTTTAACTATTCTTTGCTGGAATATAAAAAGGCAGTTGACTCTTGTATATTAACCTTTTTTGTGTAACCATGCTATACTTGCTCCAGGAGTATTTTTTATGGTTCCTTGGAATTTTCTACATCTACTAATAGAAACAGTTTTATTTTTTCCTTTCCAATCCGTATAAACTTTCTTTTCTTTTCTTGTCCTATTGAACTAGCCAGGACTTCCAGTATAATGTGGAATAGCAGTCATAAAAGACAATATTCATGCCTTGTTCTTTATTTTAGGGTGAAACATTCAGTTCCTCACCATTAAGTATGATGTTAGCTATAGGTTTTTTTGCGCATATTCTTTATCAAATTGGGGAAGTTTCTCTCTATTTCTAGTTTGCTATTGTTGATAATGCTGCTATAAACATCAGGGTGCACATTTCCATTCAAATTAGTATTTTTGTATTTTTTTATCCTTTGGGTAAATACCTAGTAGTTCAATTACTTGCTCCTATGGTAGTTCTATTTATAAGTTTTTGAGGAACCTCCATACTGTTTCCCATAGTGGCTGAACCAGCTTTCATTCCCGCCAACAGTGTAAGAGGGTTCCCCTTTCTCCGCATCCTTGCCCACACCTGTTATTAATTTTAGCCATTCTGACAGGTATGAGGTGATATCCCATTGTAGTTTCGATTTACATTTCCTGATGATCAGTGATATTGAGCATCTTTTCATGTGTCTGTTAGCCATCTGTATGTCTTCTTTGTAAAAATGTCTATTCATGTCTTCTGCCCATTTTTAAAAATTGGATTACTTGTTTTTGGGGGTGTTAAATTTTATAAATTCTTTATATATTTTGAACACTAATCCTTTATCAGATACATCATTTGCAAATATATTCTCCCATTCCATAGGTTGCCTTTTAGTTTTGTTGACTGTTTCCTTCACTGTCCAGAAGTTTTTATTTTGATGAAGTCCCAATAGTTTATTTTTGCTTTTTTCCCCCATTTTCTCAGGAGAAATCTCCAGTAAGAAGCTGCTGCAGCTGATGTCAAAGAGGTTCCAGCCTGTGTTCTCCTCGAGGATTTTAATGGTTTCCTGTCTCACATTTAGGTCTTTAATCCATTTTGAATATATTTTTGTGTATGGTGTAAGGACTATTACTCAGCCAAAAAGGATAATGAAACCTTGCCATTTGCAATAATGTGGATGGAGCTAGAGAGTATTATGCTAAGTGAAATCAGCCAGAGAAAGACAAATATCATGTGATTTCACTCATATGTGGAATTTAAAAAACAAAACAAATGAACACGGGGTGGGGGGTGGGAAGAAGAGAAAAATCAAGAAACAGACCCTTAAGTATAGAGAACAAAGTAATGGTTAACAGGAGAATGGGGTGGGGGGATGGGTTAAATAGGTGATGAGGATTAAGGATTGCAACTTGTTTTGATGAGCACCAGGTGTTGTTTGTAAGTGATGAATCAATCACAAAACTCTACACCTAAAACTAACACTGCACTATATGTTAATTAGCTCGAATTTAAATAAAAATTTGGGGAAAAAATAAAGAGAGGCAAACCTAGAAGCTGACTTTCAACTATAGAGAAGAAAAGGATGGTTACCAGAGGCGATGTGAGTGGGGGCAAGGATTAAAAAAGAAAGAAAGAAAGAAAGAAAGATAAGAAAGGAATGACATGAAATACAGAAAAACAATAGAGAAAATTAACAAAAACAAATCTGGTTCTTTTCGCAGATCATTAAAATTTGTAAAACGGTGCCAGGCTTACCAAGAGAAAAAGACTTTGGGCATACTGTAACAATATCAGAAATGAAAGAGGGCTCATCTCTCTTTACTTCATGCACATTAAAAAAAAATGACAATGAGCAATCTTAGATCCATAAATTTGAATATTTCAAAGTAATGAACCAATTCCTTGAAAGACACAACTACCAAAATGTATGCAAGAACAAGTAGATAAACTAAATGAGTCTATATTTATAAAGAAATTGAATCAATAATTAATGGCCTTCCAAAATGATCACAGGACCCAGATGGTTTCACCAGTGAATTTTATCAAACATTTAAGAAAGAAATTATACCAATTCTCTACAATGTCTTACAGAGGTTAAAAGCAGAGGGATCACTTCCTAACTCATTCTATGAGTCTAGCATTACCTGAATATCAAAGCAAGCTATAGATTTTACAAGTAAGGAAAACAACAGTATCTCTCATTAACATGGATACTAAAATCCTCAACAACATATCAGCAAATTGAATCCAGCACTGTATAAAAACAATTATATACAACCACCAAGTAGGATTAATCCCAGGTATGTAAGACTGAATCAACATTCAAACATCAAACAAGTAATCCATCATATCAATAAGCCAAATAATAAATATCATGTGATCATATCAATATATGCAGAAAAAGCATCTGACAAAATTCAACACCTTTTCATAAAAAAGAAATCTTTTAGCAAACTAGAAATTGAAACTTCCTCAATTTAATAAAGAATATGCACACAAAACCTATAGCTAACATTAAACTTAATGATGAGGAACTGGGTGTTTCCTACTAAAAATCAAGAACAAGGCAAGGATATCCTCTTTTATGACTCCTATTCCACATTATACTGGAAGTCCTGGCTAGTTCAATAGGACAAGAAAAGAGAATAAAATCTATACAGATTGGAAAGGAAAAAATAAAACTGTCTCTATTAGTAGATGACAATATTCTATGTAGAAAACTCCAAAGAATCATCAAAAATACTCCTGGAGTAAGTATAGCATGGTTACACGATACAAGGTTAATATACAAGAATCAACTGCTTTCCTATATTCCAGCAATGAACATTTAAAATGAAAAAATAAGAAATAAAATCATTTATAGTAACTCCAAAAAATAAAATAGGTACATATAACTCTAACAAAATATATACAGAACTTTTATACAGAAAATTATAAAACATTACTGAAAAATTCAAAGAAGACCTAAATAAATGGATAGATATTTCAAATCCATGGATTGGAGGACCCAATCTTGTTAAGATTTAAATTCTTCCAAACTTGATACACAACCAGTGGAATCTCAATTAAAATCCGAACAAGCTATTTTGTAGGTATCTACAAATCAATTCTAAAGTTTAGAATCAATATATACTTGGATATTTAGTTGCTCCAGCATCATTTGTTAAGAAAACTATCATTTTCTGCATTACCTTTGCTCCTTTGTCAAAGGTAATATCCAATCAATATAATATTTTTTATGAAAAAAGCAAAAGTGCAAGAATAGGGGTGCATGGGTGGCTCAGTCGGTTAAGCATCAGACTTCTGGCTAGGTCATGATCTCACCATTCCTGAGTTCGAGCCCTGCCTTGGGCTCTGTGCTGACAGCTCAGAGCCTGGAGCCTGTTTCGGATTCTCTCTCTCTCTCTCTCTCTCTCTCTCTCAAAAATAAATAAACACTAAAAAATATTTTAAAAAGAGCAAGAATAGCCAACATAATGCAGAAGAACAAAATCAGAAGAATGACACTACCCAACTTCAAGACTCACTAAAAGGTTATAATAATCAAGACAGTGTGATGCTATTGGTCAAATAAGATACATGGACCAATGCAATAGAATATACCAACACAAACATAGTCAGCTGACCTTTGACAAAGAAGCAAAGGTAATGCAGAAAATGATAGTTTTCTTAACAAATGATGCTACAGCAACCAAATATCCACATGTAAAAATAATAACAATCTTGACACAGGCCTTATACCTTCACAAAATTTAAGTAAAAACAGCTCTTACACCTAAATGTAAAATGTAAAATTATAAAACTTCGAGAAGAAAACAGACTTAAATCTATGTGACCTTGCATTTGGTGATGTTTTTAGATAGAATGCCAAAAGTATGATTTTTGAACAAAAAATGCTGTTAGATTTTTATTAAAATTAAAACTTCTACTCTGCAAAAGGCACTGCTAAGAGAATGAAAAAACAAGGCTCACATTGGGAGAAAATATTTGCATAGCATACATCATATAAAGCACTTCTATCCAAATTATACAAAGCACACTTAAAACTCAACAGTAAGAAAATTAAAAAACCCAACTTAAAAATGAGTAAATGATGTGAACAGATATCTCACCAAAGAAGATATACAGCTAGTGAATAAGCAAATGAAAAGATGCTCAACATTATTTTTACTAAGGAATTGAAAATTAAAATGACACTGAAATACCTCTCCACAACTATGAGAACGCCATATATGCATATAAACACATATATATTTGCTGTAGAAATTACACACATATACATATCAAATATCAAGGAAGGATGCAGGAAAGTGAGACTCATACACTGCTGGTGGTTATGAAGATGGTATATACATTCTGGAAAACTGTAGGATTACGATAGCGTTGAACAAGTTTTCCATTAGCACTCCAAGGTATTTACCCAACTAATTTGAAAACTTTTGTCCATACAAAACTCTGCATGCAACTGTTTGGAGAATATCTATTCACAATTCCCCAAAGCTGGAAATCACCCAAATGTCTTTCAATGGATGAATAAACAAAATGTGGTACAAATAATGGGATAGCATCCAACAATAAAAGGAACTATTGATATACACATGGGTGAATCTCAAAGGGGTAATGGTGAATGAATAAAGACAGACTAAAAATGTTGCATATGGCAACATGTACATAACATTCTCAAAAATGCAACACTACAGCTATGTAGGCAAAACTATGTCAATGGTTGCATATTAGGGTTGGGGAGGGTGTGCCTATAGAAAGGCAAGAGAAAATTCTTTGGGTGATGTATCCCAATTGTACTGGTGGCTACAAGAATCCAAACAAGTGTTTTAAACGCCTCCATCCCAAAAAAAAGTCAATTTTACTGTATACTAATTCAAAAAGTCAAATAAATCACTAAACATTATTAAACATATATATAATGTTTAAAACTAAGCAGTGAGTCCTAAAGTAAGAGTAAAATAACAGTTGTCAAGAAACACATGAGGATGGTACTAACTAACCTGTAACCACAGAACTCACTAGTTGGAAGAGGGGGTGTGTGATTACACCTAGGGTGTGATGTGAGAGTGAAGAGAAAGCAGTGGGCCGTCCTTAGTATCAGTGACAGGAACCATTCGAAGTGGTGGCATGAAGAAAAATTAAGAAGACGACAAGAAATGGAGAAAGGTCAGAACACTAGTTTAGGAGGCAAAAGGACCAACTTAGTGTTAGAGTGATGCATTGACCCCCAAGGAGCCGAGACAGGATGGGTGAGAGAAAGTTTGGGAAGAGTGAGCAGGGGGTCAGAAATGAGAAAGGTGGACGCACACACTGCGAGGCCAGGGAAGGCAAAGGCAGGCTATTTAAGTAGCACTTCCTGCAGTCCTCAAGGTGCCAAGGAGCACCGCGAAAGGAGAGCACACTGGCGAGGGGAAAGCGTGCACTGTCCCAGGAGGTCCCGCCTGCGGCACGGATCGTGGGCGCGAGCCCGCGCGCTCCGAGGACAGCGCCCGCCGGGCGGGGGCGGGGCGCGGCGCGCGCTCGTCCCCGAGAGGCGGGGGCGGGGCGCGGCTGCGGCCGGTGACGTCAGGACAGGGCGCGCGCCGGCCGGCTGCGGGAGGAGCCAGGAGGCGGGCACAGCGCGCGGCCGCGGGCGGAGCGGAGGGGCGCCAGGGGCGGAGCAGAGCGCGGGAGAAGGCGGGGGAGGAGAGGCCCCCGGGACCGCGAGCAGCAGCTGGGGAGGGGGCCGCGGAGCCGGAGAGCTAGCAAAACAGCTGATCTGATTTTCCTTTAAAGCGAGAGAAAATGGAAGTCGGGTAGCGGCGACTGCGGCGCTGCAGGCTGGCGGAGCGGAGCGGCTCGGCGCGGCAGGTGAGACGGCGCTGGCCGCGGTGCTGCTGGCGGCGGCGGGGTCGGGGCCGCGGGCGAGGCAGGTGCGCTGTTGGAGCGCGGGCGCCGGGTTCCTCCGCGCTTCGCGGAGAGTCAGGTGGGCGCAGGCACAGGGGGCGACCCTGGGGCCAAGGCGCAAAGGCACAGGGGTCGCGGGGGTCGCGGGCCCCACGCAGGGCTCGCGGCGCGCTGCATTGCGGGCTCCGCTCTGGACCCCGCGGGCTCCGGCTCCGGCCCGGCGCGCGTCTCCTAAGCAGGGCGCGGCGCTCCGGATGGGTCGCGGCCGGCGTCTCCTCCCGGCCCCCTTAGCTGTCTGCACTGGAACGTGATGACAGGCGTGGGGGGACCGGCCCCTCTGTCCGTGTGGGTGCGCCGGGGGTCCCGCGAAGCCGGCGGACTCCCAGGCACGGCGGGGCCCGGGAGCAGCGCTGAGGCCGCTAGCCGGGTGCCGGGGATGTGGCTGCGTGGGCCACTGTGACCCGGCGCACCGCTCGCTCGCTTGCTCCTCTGGGTCTGGCTGGACAGCAGGGGAACCTTTAATGCAATTTGGCTGTGAATCCCGGAGGCCTTCCCTAGTATCTTCTCACTGGAGGGGAAAAAATTTGCCTCTGCTGTGCTTTAAGTGCTCCTTTAAATTTGAGAAATGTCAGTGATGTCATCATTAACAAAAACTTTCCTTCATTGGACACAACCGCTCAAGTGTACCCTCCTCCCGGTGCAGCTATTGCAGCCCTTTGAGAATCTTTGTAATCAAATGGATTTGCCTTTGCTCTCTAAACTCAACAGCATTACAGAAGTGAAAATGGGTTTTATTTTTATTTATTGGCTTGAGAATCATAGATTTGAGAGTAGTTGAACGGAAACTTGTTAGATCCCGGTGGATCTGGGAATCGCTTCATCCACACCACAAGGATCCACGGGGAAGTGCCATGCATGACACTTACATGCTTATTGCCTTGCCTTATCTCTGTAAATAAAAGTGAGCCGTGAGATGAAAAATTTTTATAAAAGATATTATATTTGATGTGGTAGATGATATGTCCAGGAAAAGGTGGAGAGTGTGGCCTAAATTTTTATAGGCCTTGATTGCTTCAAGAGAATCTGTAGGCTTCCTTCCTTCAGCAACCCCCACACCCTACAGGATGGGTCTGGGAGCAGCCTGCCCTCGGGAAAGGAGTGACAGCCTCTGTAGGGTCCTTCCTGCCTTTCATTTTCTTACTATTGCAGCTGTGTGTCTCACCAGCCTCCAAGGCCAATTCAGCACCAGGGAGGTGGAGAGAGTGTAGAGGCTGGATTCCTACCTGCCCAGCACACCAAATTTTGCGGGCATTTCCTCCCTAACTGCAAGCAGTAGGCCATCATTCTTGTGTGTGTATTAGTGTTCCATTAGTATTGGTTATTATGGTAACAAAAGTAAGCAAGTTCCCAAGACAGTCTACATATCTACTTAAGACTATCATATCAAAAGGATATTCAATAAGGAACAAAAGTATTGACATTTTTGTATTTAATAATTAATGACTACCCCTAATTGCTTAAAATAAGCATGCCTTAAATTATTAGTGTGATCATATTGGATCTTTAAAGAATTTAATCCCATATGCCATGTAAAAGTTTGAGTCTGATCAGGAATATGAAGCTTTGAAACCCTGGATTGAAGTGAAGGAAATCGGGAAGCAGTGGTTTACTTTAGGGTGATGTTTAGGGTGGCAGTGGAGGGAACTCATTGCTTCATGGAATCTTGCCAGGTGTGGGTCTCAGCCTGGATCTTATATGGCATGTGCCCTTAGGAAGCGACTTCTGAGACCCTTAGCCCTGGTGGAGGCTAGCAGTGGAATTGTCAAGAAGCTGAACTGTCTGTTCTCACCTTGTGGAGGAGGGAAGGAGCATCATTCACCGACGGAAGCAATGTGTCCATGGCCTCTCACCTCTTGGAGTTGTCAAGTGTATTCACAATGGCAAGGCCGGATGAGACAGGAATGTAGCAGAATTGCCTCCGACTTTTGGGTGACTTTGGTCCCACTGCATGTAGCTGTTTAGAACTTAGGCTCTTCGGTCATGGCTGATATTTTCCTATAATTAAAGTATTCCCAGTACTCCGTGGAATAACATGAACATTTTTTTAAGGCTCCGGGCTATGAACTCTTTAGAAATTAAGACTGTGAAACCATTCTGTCCACATATCCATTTTTTTTAAACCTGTAGACCTGTGAAAATATTTACCATAATGTTTCTTTTTTATTTAACTCACCACAGTATTTGTAAAAATACAAATATGTTTCGATTCAATCATTAGGTATATGTCACTTATTTCGTAAAACATTTCAAAATCAAGCACTTTAAAGCCTCTTCCTCCCATTCGTTTGCTTAGAGTATCATGTGTTCTGTTTCTAAGAAGCTAAAATTGCCTTGTTTTCTTTTTGCTCCCTTTGGATCTTAAGGTTATTTACTCCTGTCTTAGGCCCACAGAATAAAGGCTGAGTCAGCTCCGGCAGGACCAGCAGGGGGCGTGCTAAACGCAGGTTGGCGGGCCTCTACCTGAACCACCTTGGGAGAGGATCTGGTATGACCAGGTTGGGGGTGTGTGTGCCTGTGTGCACCACCTCTCCGTGTGCATGTCGCCCAAGGGATGGAAATTGAAGGAAGGAGGGGCAAATTACTTGAATAGCCAGAGGCTTTGGCTTCCAAAACATGGCCTCCCTCAAAGAGGCAGAGATTGCTCTAACTTTAAGTGCTTCTGGTCTTCGGAGAGTGGCAGTTGGTTCTAGTCTGAAGATTCAATGCCTTCTCAGACTGCAGAAGGGAGAGTGTTGGGCTTGGGGAGGAGCTGCTGGCCTCCTAGAACTGTTTGCCTGCATTGTGTTCCCGGTGAGGATGTGACTGCCAGCAAGGACAGCCAGTGGAAATGCCACTAACTCTCTGTAAAGTTTCCTCTTGGAGTTGACTCCTATTAACTTAAACCCAAGGACTCTGTGTCTGTGGCACCTCCCAAAGGCTTTATTTGCCTGCCTTAGCAGGGTTATTGGCCCCAGGGTTTCTATGATGGAAAAAAGCAAATGTTTATAAACTGTACATTTCTTTTCCCATAGAAAATGAAAGAAGATGTAACTGTGCTTTTTGCTTAAATGTGCTTAATCTGATTTAAATATACACGGGTTGTTCGTCAGCAAGTTCCCTGGGAGGCTTCTCTTTGAAGGAGCTGAGCTGCTGCGTGGAGGGTCATCTTGCTCAGCTGGGATGGGTGTTTCCCAGGGCTTGTGTGATCACTGCAGTGTCTAGAGCAATACTGAGAACCAAAGACTCTTCCCTCATACCCAGATTCCTCACGGAGCCCACATGCAAAAGGGAAACAATAATGCCTTGAAGGGAATAGACTTTCTACTAGAGAACTATCCAAATACTATAACTGGATATTTCTTTATACATTTTCTTCCATCAAAAATGCATGTCAAACCAAATTATTGATTTCAAAGGGGCAAATGAGAATAATTTGTTTTTCAGCTTTGTGCTGAACCGTGCTCTTTGCTCAGAGCACTCTAAATGGATACAGGGGATGTGCCCCTAGATAAAATAACAGGTGACACCTCATCCTTTTAGAAGAAGTCCATCCCTGAGAATGACCATAGAACATCCTACTCAAAAGGAACCCTGAGATCCACAGGCATTTAAGTGGAAATAAAACATGCTGCTTCCTATTGATAATAAAGCTAATTTGAAAATAATTTACCTCTGAAAGTTGGAGGCAGAGTTTTATTTGCCTTTGGTTAGTCTGCTGTACCCCAGATAGTCTTTATGTCAAACCAAGAATAAGACAGCATTAACACAGATGAGACAGAGCAGGCAAAGTAGGAGCCAAGACTGCTGCACTTTGGGAATAGAGTTCTTTATTGTTCATAGTAATAGACTGGAAAAGTGGGTTGAAAATAAGTTTTTAAATTCTGAAATTGAGATATAGGCTGGACGCAACCTTACCTGGCTGTGTTGCGGCATTGTGTTTAGCTGGCTGGTTTGTGCATTATATCTGTTGACCAGGAAGTGGGGTGGAGGGATAAAGACCCTGCATCAGCCACCACTAACCAGCCTGGACAAGGCATGGTGTGGCCATGCTCTGGGATCCTTGTGGGAAAAGGAGAGAACTAGCCTCATGTCTCCAAGGCCTCATCTAATAAAATCACTTTATTCCATGAAACACCAGTCCTTGCTATTACAGATTTGCACTGCCCACCAACGCATGTTCTGAGAAGTCAAATGCACATTGATGCTGATGCAAATTCTAAATGCATTTCTCTTGGTTTCAGCAGATAAGTCTAAAGTAAACTCATTTTCTAGGTTTGAATGATTTTGAGTCTCCTTCCAGGGAAGTATTTTCTATTTAAACTCAGTTTACTCTTACTTAGTTTTCCTTATAAATGTAATGGAAATTTGATGCCTGAATGAATATACATGAGTAAGATGTGATATTGACTTTTATGAAATATAAAACGAGACTTTGCAATTAATTTCCTTTTCTGTTCCACATTTCATTCAATTGTTTTATTAAGTTACTGCAGTTTCACGTGGCACTAATGATGGAGGTGAATAAACTACCTACCTCCCCCTTGGTGAGATTAGATTAAGTTTCTCAGTTACTGAGACAAGAGCTTGGGAGTTGGACCCAGAGAAGGCAGATGTTTGGAGCCGAAGCAGATACCCAAGGTCCTGTCCCTGCCAGGTTGAGCCTTACTGCCTCTTAGAAGACCTTGATCTGCTGCCCTTGGGGCTGACATATCCATGATTTACCTCAGTCATCTCTGTGCTTCCATTTTAGGAATTGTCCATCACATGGGGCTCTCCTGGTTCTTAAAGTAAGCTCAGGGTTGGCCTGCATGTCCTTGTCGAGGAAGAGACTACACAATGCCCCGTGTCCTGGGATATGATGTGCCCCTTGTTCTGCAGCCCACCCCCACCCCCAGGCTGAATTGTGCCCTTTTATCTTGGGGATCCAGAGGCCACAGTGATCATCCATTTCCCCATAGCTTCTCTAGTGATGATTTGAGGTTTGGAAAAAAGTGTGTATTATTGAAGTATGGGCAACACATCTGCATATATAATATTTCATGCTTTTTAAAAAAGGTCTTCCCACATCCAAGGTATACATAGTTAACTTTTTCTTTTTAAAATATATGAGTTGGATTTTTTCCAGTCTTTTAAATTATATCATGCTGACTCTTGAAGGAATCACCACTGAGCAGTAAAAATAAGTGGGACAAGTTGCCAACTCTGACTTGGACAGGATGACCAGCTGTGTGACCTTGGGCACAGCCCCAGGCCGCCCCCTAGGGGAGAATATCTGCTCTGTTCCTTCTGCAGGCTTTGGGGCAGGAACAGGTGGGAGTGAGTGTATGCAGTGAGTTCTTAAATCCCAAGGAGCCATCAGTTGTTCCAATAAAAGGAATCGGAGATGGAATATGTCTGTCTCACTCACCACTAGCCCAGTTTCTCTCTCTTGTCAGTTGATGGATTTACAATTTGTACTTGTAACTCAGGACATTGCCTGGTTGAACTTGCTTTGTGTTTTTTGTAGAGGAAGAAGGAGGCCTCAGTAAGAAGGATAGATGGCCTCCTATGACTTAGTGATTCTTATAGTTTATCTAGAATTGTGAGCAAACTCTGTTAAAAATATAAAGGGAATTCCTCTAAATCCAAATAAATCACAAACTTCCTCCAAATTGGGTTGTGTCTCCTATATCTTGGGTGTTGTTGAGCCCCCAAGGGCTCATTGGATGATTACAAAACACATTTTCTTACTCTTGGAATTGATGAAAGATTAGTCGTTTGCATGAACAACTTGGGGATGGGGAAAGGAAGGAGAAAAACATTCCCAAGGTGGAGTTCTGACAGTCAGTGTCAGTAAGAGGCACAGACTCTGACCTGAGATCCTGCCAGCATGACTGTTCCTGGCATTTACCCCTGGGAGGAGTGTGTGGCTAGATCAGTGTCTATACCACTCTCCCCACCCTGAACGTACTCCCTCATAGGAGCTGCTGGCACTCTCAGAACAAATCTTTGGGCTCTGAGACCACAGAGTATCCCTCGTCTTTGGCATTGACAATGGTGAAGAAGGTACAGAGGTTTCTGTGAAACCTCAGGGATGATGCAATCTCATATGGAAGGAAGTGGCTCCTTTGCAATCCCTGTCATATATTAGGTTGAGTGAAAGCTCTGTGGCTATTTAACTTGGCACCATGGATATGCAAGTATTGGTAGGCAAATTAAAAAACAAGACTGGACCTTTGGAGAACCTGTGACATGGAAATGCAAGAATGGATAGCAGTTCACATACACCTCTCTTGATTATTCTGTTTGTAAAGTCTATCTTGTCTGAAGTGCTGGTTGGGAACTAAGTCCTGAGGTCCACTTGGTTGGAAGTGGCCAGTTGACTCCAGGTTGTCAGATATGGCACGTATTGTCATCCTGGCCATCTCCTCAGGGTCTTCTTTCTGCACGTGGATGAGGTAGAGAGGGTTTCCTTAGATTTCTTCTACCAAAATTGACTTATCCCTAGGGGGTTAGGAAATAGACAAAACAGGGGAAGGGGATTAAGAGGCACATACTTCCACTTAGAAAATAAATAAGTCATGGAGATGAAGAGTACAGCATAGGGAACATAGTCAATAATATTGTAATAACATTGTATGGTAGCAGATGGTGGCTACACTCACCATGGTGAGCACTGACTGAGTAATGTGTAGAACTGTCAAATCACTGTGTTGTACACCTGAAACTAATATAGCATTGCATGTCAACTGTACTTCAATATTAAAGTAAAAACAAATTGATTTATCCTGTGAACAGTCTGGCAGGCAGTGTATTCAGAAATGCATCATCCCAAAGGGCATTTAAAGCTTCAGGACCCACCTTGGGAGGGGTTGATATGGAGGAAAAATTCCACTGGTTAAAATTTGGGGTTTATTAGTAGAAGATTAGTGTATAGTTGCATTTAAATTAGACTCCTTCCATCCCCGCAGAGTGACTGGAGGGCCAGGCTACAAACATGGACACGAGTGAGTGTCTGTGCATGGCCTGCCACCTGCGTTGGTGAAGGATGGGTCCGGCCTGCCGGGGAGAGAACTCCCAGCCCAGAGATGGCCTCCTTCTTGCTTTAGCCCCCACATTGGGCACATTCCTTAGGTCTTAACTTCACATGTAAAATGAAGAAATCTAGCTGCCTGACCTCTGATATCCCATTAACTCCATGATTCTGTGCAAAATAACTTCCTTGTTCTAAGTGCTGACTAATCAAGGCCAAGAATACCCTACTCATTGCTCTGATAGAACACATAGGAAACCTCGGATGTCTCTTTGAAATATATGTATCCATTTCTCAGGTGGAGGAGACTACAGAGCATTTTAACAGGTGTGTATGTTTAGAAATGAGTTGTGTGGATAATACTCCTCATTCTGACCAGTAAGTTCATGGAGGAGAGGGTTGTGTGTTAGCCCTTGATGTAATAAGGGCTTGCATCTCTGAGGTACCTTGTGCAGAATAGGCTCTTAATTCTGTTTGTTAAATGCATTTAATAGTCCTGTGGGAATTAAAATTAGACTTTAATTATTCTTTCTAGAACTGCTTAGCTCCCATGAGTTCAAAAGTATTGTAGTTGAGAATGTGGTTCATGTAAAATTTGAAACGTTTTCCAACGTTAGCTCCCAGTTTGGTAGTATGCAAAATAAAACCCAGATTATTTACTGATTCTTTGTAATGGGACCTCTGTCATTCAGCAGAGGGTACATTCTGAGAGGAGTTGTAATTTCGTATTTTCCATTATATATGTCAGATACACTCTATGAAGTCTTAGGGAATATTAGCTACATCTGTTTGATAAAACAAATTATTATACTCTAGAGTTTTAAAAAATATCCCCCAGACCTCATTTTTCCCTGCCTGGGGTTGCAGAGGAGTTGAGAAGAATGACGTTTTCTATGCCATCCATGCGGCAGAGCAAGGGGACGTGGATCCTCAAGGCTAACTCTTTCTTTGGGCCTCCCTTCACATCCTGAAGAATCGGGGCCAGTGACTGTGCTGTCCTCTCCTGTTCCCTGCCCTCTTGCTACCAGCCTATGCCTCCCTGATGAACTCATCTCCCTACTCCTAAGGGTTCCCATGGAGCTGCCAGGGCCCTCAGACCTCATCTGTCTGCCGATGAGCAAGATTCCTTATCACCTGCCTTAATGTTATTTCAGTTCGGCAAGAGAGTAAGATTGACTCGACTGGCGGTAACAGAACATAGCTATGACACTGTGCAGGACTGTCCCCAAGGTATTGAGAGGGAAATGACACTTCTGGCTAAAGTACTGCTGGGAAATTTTTCTTTTAAGTAATTAGCGTTTTCTGTCATTGTCCCCTTTCAGTGTTCTTTCTCCTGCAAAAGTTGCCCAAGAAGGAATTGAACTGCTGTATCCATGATGACAAAGTGAGGGTTCATAGTTAAACGCTGCCATCTCAGCAGAAAGGCCCTTGATCAGAATGGGAAGTCTGTGGCCCTTACTCCCTGTCCCATACTCTGGGTGCACTTGCTGAGCACTCTAGAGCCCAGATGTGGCACCCTGGAGGGACCTAAGGATAGGCATTCCTAAGGAAGGGAGTACAATCTACTATTAACTCTGTGTGGTACAGGAATGCCCAGTACCAGACAGGGGAAAGTCAAGTGTTTAAGGTGTGGCAGCATAGTCCAGAATCAAATCCACATCCCCAGGTCCCAAAGTGTGTGCTCTCCATGTCACACTCTTCCTAACAAGGAGGAGGGGAGGCAGGCACATTTTCTTAGGCAGGCACATGCCCTTAGGAGGGCATGTTGGCCATCTGCTCCCTAGCGTGATGGGACAATTCACACCGCCTCTAGGCCTGCTGTGGGGCAGACCCTCAGGTTCACGATGGCCCTACCTATCAGTTCTTCATGTTACCCAGGAAGCAGGTAGTGACCTTTTGTCCTAGATTCCTGGTGGCATTCCATGACCAGCAGGGAAGGACATGAGAAAGCACCTCTGGAATGGATACCTGACTGCTCCAGGGGAACTCCATCAAGGGCCTGGGGTGCAGGCCTGAGCTAAGCATAGGTGACATAAGGAAAACTGGGACCCTGCACCATCTTTGGGCAGCTACCAGGGTGGTGGGGAGGCCACACGTGAAGGCACCACCTTGGGAGAGCACAGGCAGGGGCCGGGCCGGGGGGGGGGGGTGCTCCGCAGCTGAGGCACGTTCTCCAGGAGCCAGAGCCCTTCAGACCCAGCTTTAGTGTCTTCATCTGTACTCTAAGTTGTGTAAGACTGTACAAACATAAGTGTTTTTTTTTTTAATGTTGTTGTGATCACATGACTCCCAGTGGCTCACAGAGAATGTCCCTCAGATGTCTCTTGCTGGAGCTGCTAGAGTTGTGGGCCAAAAGCAGGTTGCAGGTCATTTCTCCAGGGATAGCATAGGTGTGAGGCTGACACTCCATTCTGAGGCCATCCCATACCCTCCCCATGGATTACTGTTTCCCCCAAATTCCTGGGCTGATGAAACTTAAGGATCCTCTTTTTCACCCCTCTGCTCACCCTGAGTGTCTACAGGCACTGAGCCCAGGCCAGCCCCATGAGTGTCAGTCAGATGGACCCCCATGCTCAGGGCATTGAGCAGAGTGGGTCCATGTTAGCCCCTTCCCTGACTGCTTAATGGCCTTGCACTTTCTCTCTCCAGCTACTCCTGTGGGATCCTGTATCCTCAGCATGCTCTACTTTCCAGAGTGTCCACAGGGGAGGACATGGGGATCTGAGTGTCCCCAGAGGAGCCCCTGAGTGCCCAGGCTGGCTTGGGTGAGACAACTCAAGCCCTGAGAGCCTCTGGGTCCTGAGTCTAGGAGATTCTGTGCTTTTGACCAGGATACACTTGGTTCTCTATTTGTTGGTGCTGCCCCCTGCAATGAGTCCCCAGCTGAGTCAGGTCCTTTCCTAGCCTCAGGATCCTCAGAGGTGACACTTGCCTCACAGGTGACAGTAAGTCCAAGGAACCTATTGGCTCCCCATGGCTTCTCTCCCAGCCCCTCTTCTGTCAAGACTGAACCTAAGCCACCTGGGAATTAATTCCTTTCCAGTGGGGTTGGAGAGAGGCCGGTCCCATCACTGGGGATCTTGGGGACCTTGGTGAGGTCCTAGCCTCCGTGCCCTCATCTTGGAATGACAGTGAGTTGGGGTTCTTCACGGGGTTGTTGCAAGGACTACAGAGGCCGGATGTCAGGTGCTTACTGTCAACTATTAGAGGTCCTCCAGGAAAGGGAGGGGCTTGTCCAGGAGTTCTGGAGAAGTCTGGCAAGCACCTTTGTGAGCTCACAGTGGCTCTAGACAGAAAATAGCCTGGAGCCAGAGAGGGCAACCTAGGCCTTTCGGGCACACATCAGAATTCACTTGTGTGCTTTCCTACTAGGTAGCACACCAAGGGGTCATTCAAACCTTTGTTCAGTGTGCATCACTGATATTAATTTTTAAACAGACTATTGATGAACTTAATTAATATGTGGGGGGAAGGGCAAGTTGAGAAGGCAGCCTTCTACTTTGCTCTTGGTGTTTTGAGCATAACCATCTGTTTGGGGGAAACTTATAAAACATATTCCTTAAGAAATACTGAAATCTAGAAAGGTAACGAATGCGGAACTTCCCCGATCTGCCCCCAGCATCATTATGCTTCCTGTACATACAGAGAGGTGGAGGGCTGGGTATTATGCCATAAAAACAGACCCATACTATTTTTGCTCTTTTATTTTTCCTTATTCAATCTTTTTTTTAAATGGAAAACCTGGTATTTGCACAGTTAAAAGAATTCAGACAGGGATGCCTGGGTGGTTCAGTCAGTTAAGCGTCCTACTTCAGCTCAGGTCATGATCTCGTGGTTTGTGAGTTCGAGCCCCATGTCAGGCTCTGTGCTGAAAGCTCAGAGCCTAGAGCCTGCTTCGGATTCTGTGTCTCCCTCTCTCTCTGCCCCTCCCCTATTCTCTCTCTCTCTCTCTCTCTCTCTCAAAAATAAATAAAAACATTTTTTTTTAAAAAAAGAATTCAAACAAAAGAAGAATATGTAGTAAAACGTGTCATTTTCTGGTCCCAGATCCTAATCTCTGTCTCAGGGGGCAACAATGTTAATTATTCTTGTGTATCCTTCTAGAAATGTTCTGTAAATATCTAAGTATGTGAAGGTTTTTTTTTTTCATATTTAAACACATAGGAACATATAGTACCCATTGTTTTCCATTCTCCTTTTTTCTCAGTTGATCATGCTGAAGATTATTACATTTTTAGTCTATAAATATATGCTATTTAAAAAGCATTTTAATTTTAGTTTTGTTTAATAATGAAATATTTAGGGGTGCCTGGGTGGCTCAGTTGGTTGAGCGTCCGGCTTCGGCTCAGGTCATGATCTCGCGTTCATGGGTTCGAGCCCCACATCAGCCTCTGTGCTGACAGCTCAGAGCCTGGAGCCTGTCTTCAGATTCTGTGTATCCCTCTCTCTCTGACCCTCCCCTGCTCACGCTGTCTCTCTCTCTCTCAAAAAAAAAAAAATAAAACATTAAAAAAATGAAGTATTTACTGAATTTAAGCCAAGTATCTTACTTAGTAGAGTATGAAATTTCCTAAAACATTTCTTTCCCATTTTGAGTAGGTCAGCCTATGAATACCGACATATTCCCCAGATTATTCATTGGCCATCCCAGGTGGTCATGTCAGTAAGAGGGCCCACCCTCTCCACTCAGCACATGCCATATGGGGGGAAGAAGAGGATGTGGATTTGGGGAGCAGCTATCGCCTCATTCAGTTCCTGTAAAGTTAGGGAAAACTGGAATACAGGTTTGCTAGCTACCTTGTGTTTAACTTCTTTTAATGGTTTTATTTATTTTGAGAGAGAGAGCAAATACGTGAGCAGGGGAGGGCCAGAGAGAGAGGGAGAGAAGAATCCCAAGTAGGCTCCTTGCATCAGCACAGAGCTCGACATGGGGCTCAAACCCACAAACTACGAGATCATGATCTGAGCAGAAATCAAGAGTTGAACTTTTAACTTACTGAGCTACCCAGGCGCCCCAGCTACCTTGTGTTTAGAGTTGGTATCAACTCCCTGCTGCTTTGAAAGATGACTAAATTGCAAGGCCACACTTCCTTCAGACCTCCCCTGACCCCACTTCCCCTACCTGGTTTAAGCTAGAATTCCTGACATTGCCAAGACGCACACCGTTCTTCTAGGTAACCTCAGGTTGCACTGGACCTTGGTCTTAGTGCATATTTAAATGGATTCTAGGATCACACAGTATCAGTGCTTTTATCAGTAATTCTAGAGGAGTTCTCAAGGGCTTTCTTTCCAGGCCTCTTTCAATTATCATCTGTAGTTCATTATAGAGTTTGATTTGATCCCATTCCCTTTTCACATGGCTCATGACACTCACCTGCAGAATTCCTGCAAATTTCAAAATCTCTTGAAAATGAAAAAAAGTGCTCCTGAAAATGTGAATATAAAATTCTTGAGTCACACTAGTCCTCTAAAACTATATAGAAATATTTCTTCTGTCCTTTAGCACTAAGCGTTATTGTGAAGAAATTTGAACTCAAACAGTTTTAGGCCTAGTTGTTTGTATGATTCTTTTAGTTCAGTAATTTCACCAGGCTGTTTCTGGATGCTGATCTTTCTGTATCACTTTCTTTTAAACAAACACAGTATACCCTTTCAATTAACATAGATAAGACACTTTATTTCAGAAGTTTTATTTTCTTCTATCATTGACCTTTTTCTGTTAATAATTCAAAAATGTTAAATGTATAAGTACTATTTCTTCTGTGTCCTATCTGTCATCTCTTTAATTAATTTGATATTTCATATCCTTTCCCATTTCTTTTGCTTGTTTCTTTGGTTGATTGTGTTCATTCTGTTAGTCAGTTGGTTCTAGTGTGGTTTTCATTCATACCGCAATTATTTTATTTTTTATTTCTCCAATTTCCCCCAAGCTCTGCTTCTCTTTCTGTCTTTGATTTTTAAAATCTTTTAGGAGAGTGTGGTAGGTAGGATAATGGTTCATCAAAGATGTTGATGTTCTCCTGATCCCCAAAATTTGTGAATGTGTCGTTTTACATAGAAGAGGAGAATTAGAATTGAGGGGGAAAAAAAAGGAGTGCCTGGTGTCTCAGTCAGTTAAGCATTCAACTTCAGCTCAGGTCATAGTCTTGTGGTTCTTGAGATCTAGCCCTACATCAGGCTCTGCGCTGGTGGTGTGCAGCCTGCTTGGGATTCTCTCTCTCTCTCTCTCTCTCTGCCACTTCCCCACTTGTGTGTGCGCTGTGTGTGTGTGTGTGTGTCTCAAAATAAAAATTAAAACAAAATCTTTAAAAAATAAGGAATTGAGAGAAAAAGAGAAAGGTATGGAATTCGTGTTGCTAATCAGGGTTTATCCTGGATTACTGGGAGGGCCCAGTGTAATTGGAAGGGCCCTTAAATGTGGAAGAAGGAGAGCCAGAGAGGTGTCATTGTGAGAAAGACTTGTCCTGATATTTTTTTAGGCAAGGTGTGGCCTCTTCATGCTGGAAAAGGCAAGGACAAAGGTTCTTCTGGTTGTAGACAGAATAGGGACACCCCCCCCCCCCCGCCAAAGATGTTCACGTGCTAGTCCCCAGATCCTGTGAATATGTTGTTTCATGTGGCAGAAGGGACCTTGCCAGTGAGATTAAGAGTCTGGAGCTGGGGATTTGGTACTGAATTATCCAGGTGGGCCTGCTGTAATTTCAAAGAAGGAAGGGGGGTCAGAGTCAGAGAAGGAGATGTAAGAATGGAAACAGAGATGGATGATGCAGTTCCTAGAAGGGTACCACAGGCCAAAGAATAGGGGTGGCCTCTAGAAACTGGAAAAGATGGGAAGCAAATTCTCCCCCTGGAGCCTCCTGAAGGCAGCCTTGCAATACCTTGATTTTAGCCCAGCAAAACCCATTTCAGACTTCTGATCTCCAGTGCTAAACAACATTTCTGTTGTTTTAAGCCACCACATTCATAGCGATTTTGCTGTAGCGGTAATAGGAAACTAACAGAGACTATGGGGGATATTTTATAGAAAAGATTCTTTACCTATTTCCTTATGAACATTTCCTCACCACCTCCATCTTCTCACTCTTCTCTCCCTCCTTCTCCTTCTTCATTTCTGTGCCTGATTCCTGTGCTTTTTACTTTGTGATTTTAGTCATTTTTTTTTAATATGGAGGATCCTTTGTTGAAGAATGGGGTTGGGGGTAATGCTGGGGCAGGTGCACATTTGATCCAAGTTTGTGGCCTGGAATACACTTTGTCCAAATGGGTTTTCTTTGCTCAGTAGGGCTGTGTTCCCCAGATTTTCATGGTTAAGTTGGGTGTGGCTCTGAGCAGACCTTTTATGTTCCTGTCTCATATCTGCTGCCTTCTTTTCTCTCTATATGAAGCCAGGTTCACAGGTGGAGATTTACTCAGTGGCTATGTTCCCACGTCCATAAGATCTCTCATGACTAGTCACATCAATGCCAGACCACTTCTCCCAGAGGGGTCTGATTCTCCCCAGGGGTGAGCCAGAAGGCTCTGGCTCACTGTGTCCATTCCTGACCACATAGGTTCTGAAACACTTGGTGGTTTGCACTTTGTGCTTGTGTCTGTCTCTTTGATTCACTGAGGGTAGAATATGTTTCTCTTTATAGTTCTTTCTCTCCCTTTCCATTGTTTTGGGGATTTCAAAGAAAGTGTAGAGAAGTAATCCCATCAGGACAAGCTTCTGTCTCATCACCATGGTTGTGTGGATGCTGAGGGATTTTGTTTATAATTTTTGGGAATTCCTTATGCTTTAAGCAAGAAAAACAGGTCACAGTTTCTCATGGGGGCTGAACATTGTTTAGTGTTTGTAATTTGGGGGCTCCTTTTCCAATAAGCGGTATTGTTTTACTCTAGAACACTTTTTCACAAAAGCTTTACTGTTAGAGAAGCTATCGTATTAGACATTTGACATCCCCAAGACCCTCCCCTGCACAGCAGCCTGGAGGAAGGAGACAGACAGGTGCTGCACTAGACATCTGGCCCAGGCCTCCACCTGTGCTGCCTGATCCCACACCTGCTGTGTCTCAATGGCCTTGGGGTGACCAACCACCTGTATCTCAGAAATCTGATGGCCTTTTGGACATAAATCAATAAAGGCTTGAATGAATCCTTCCTGCTTTAATCACTAATGAATATTAAATAAATGCTATAATCTATAAGCAGCAAGAGTAAGTGTCACTGACTGCCATGTACTTTATTGACATTATTTGGTTTACATTTCACAGCCACTCTGGGAGGCAGATGTCCCTGTTCGGGTGAGCCAAGTTAAAGGGGCACACAGTTTGCTAGTTGTCTATCTCATGAAGCACAAACTGTCTTTACAAGCACCTAAATTAGTTCTTCACACCCAGGAAGTGTGCCCCAGCTTTGTTGGGTTGAGTTGAAGCTCATGAACATTTTGCATTCTCTTACAAACTCTTAGTGCATGAAAATCTATTGATTTAAAGTATATTTTGGAATAGCTTACTTGCAGTAATTGAAGATATATTTGCTTGTTATAGACCTTACATTTTATTTTTTTGTCTTTATTTTATTTTGAGAGAGAGAAACAGACAGTGAGCTGGGGAGGGGCAGAGAGAGGGAGACACAGAATCTGAAGCAGGCTCCAGGCTCTGAGCTGTCAGCACAGAGCCCTACGCAGGGCTCGAACCCACGGACTGTGAGATCATGACCTGAGCCAAAGTCAGACGCTTAAGCGACTGAGCCACCCAGGCGCCCGTAGACATTACATTTTAATTGTTACATGTTAACAGCCCTCAGTTTCTCACTTTCTCCATCTTGCTAAAGCCATGTAAACTTATAATCAGGAAGTCCTAAATCCTAAGGAATGTGTGTTGGTGATGATTTCACCCCTGCAGGCCCACTGCAGGCTGTCCTTTAGGGCACCTCCTTCAGCCTGTTGCACCTGGGGCACCTGCCAGCCACATGGTGTAGAAGGAGTAGAGCTCACACATCATTGTCTTCACTTGCTTGGAGTTGGGGGGCATCAAACATGTACAAAAAGACAGTAAAAGCTGAGACTAAATACTTTTCTTCTTTCTCTGCCTACCTACGGTTTTATAGAGTACACAGGGGTTGTCAGTCATGGCGATGGGTAACCAGTGGTCCATGCCTTCAGAGAAGCCAGCAGGGCTGAGTTCCACAGCCCTGTAGACAGGAAGTCAGCAGCACCCAAGAATCAGTTGAAATGATCAATACCATCACTGTGTTGTTGCATATATGGAGAAAGAGCAAAATATACCTGGTGTTTGGGAAGGACTACACCCTGGGGTCACCTGTACAACCAGAATGTGTGAGATCGTGGAGAATGTAGCCCTCTGGAAGCTTCTTTGGATACCTGGGAAGATAAAAGAATGAGACGTCCATCTAGTGGTTTCTGGGGGCCTCCCCCCGTGGTTGATTCATGGCTGGCATCAATTCTAGGACATTATTAGCCACTAGCTCTTCAAAGATTGCCTGTTACCACTTTCATCCTTTCTTTATTTTCCAGTTACTCATTTATTGGTCCCACATGTATTTGTTCCACTCTTGTTTTTGTTTTTTTTGGCCTTTTCTCACATTTTCTTTTTTTCTAGTGTCCTATACTTCATTCAGTATAGTCTGCTCAGCCTTGCCTTCCACTTCATGAATCTGCCCTTTGCCAGTGTATGTCAACTCACTATAAAACCCAGCTGCTTGGTGCTTTTATTTCTGTGACTATATTACTCATTTCCATGAATTCCCTTCATTTCCTACATTCTTATTCTTTTGAAAGGTGTTATACTGTTTACATAGTGTTTTGATCACTTTAAAAAATGCTTGAATCCATCTTTTAAAACAGTACATTATAGTTTGTGAATAATAATATGTTATCTGAACATCTTGGTGATGGTGGGCTTCATGGGAGTGGAGGCCTGGTCCTGCTGTTCTCTGGGTCTGCCGCCCCTGTTCAAGGAGAGTTGCTTCATGTCGTGTTCTCAGGCTTTAGGTGGCTATCTATGCTGAGGACCCTCTAAGCCTGTGCCCTTTATCTGTAGTCATGCAGTCTGCAGTGAGGACTGTTTTAAAGCACTTTGCATGAGACAGAGATGTCCTCAGTGTGGGGGTCAGGACAGAGCTAACCACAAGGCACAGACACCATGGTTGTGTTGAATAGATGTCATGCCTGAAGTTGGGAAGAGCTTGGAAAGTAGAGCCACCAAAGGGCAGGGCAGGGCAGTGACCAGTACGTTTGTGTGACAAGGCCTAGGAATGCCCAGTGAGCAGTTTCTTGACCGAGTTTCAGTCGTGGATGGAATGGTATTTGTTGCATTGGGGAACCCTGTCATCTGCTTAGAGGCAAAGTACTGGCTGACCCTTTGCAACTGAGTGTGTTGTATTTTCTGGAAGTTAACTTGTTTGCTTTTTTTCCCTATCAACAATATATAAAATGCAAAGCTTGGGTATAGAAGACCACACAGTACTTCAGGAGATGGGTGTTGGGTCAGTCCAGAGAAAGGAGGAAAGCAATACATACATTGATGGCTGGAATATTCTTGAACCTATTGGGCAGATGATATGCAACTGAGGTTCTTTAGCAAGGTCCATTGGAGAAAACTTTTTTAAAAGCACAGAAAATTTTTAGAGTATTGCCTATAATTGAGAAACTGTTACTTGAAGTTCAAGGTTAAACACTGTACCCAGGCAGACTGTTCTACCTCATTAGCCCTCATCCCAGCTACACCACAGCACATGACTGCCTTGCCCCCATCTTGGCTGCTGGCTTCCTTGCTCATTTCTAGATACCTAGTAGGGCCTGCCCTTCAAACACCTCAACCTCTCCCATGACACGTCTTATGGCTTTCCTTCGGCAAGCCTTTCTCTGCCTGCCCCTCTATGCCCTCCTATCACAGAATGTGTGCTTTCCTGGGAACCCTGTATTTAGGGTCCTAGCTCCCAAAGATCTGTAAGTTTCAGGTACTTTTCATGGTCATGGCATAGGAAAAATTCTTTAGATCTACAAAAGAAGGTAATTACCTGTGTTGCACCCCTTTTTACCATTAGTACCCCCAAAAAGTTTTGTAGTAATCTCGCTCCCCACCAAAAAAAAAGACCACGCACACAGTAAATTTGGAGTCTGAGGTCATTTTACTTCCTGGGAGTGTAGAACCCATTACCAAGTCACTATGATCTGGAGTCTTCCCAGCTAGCCTCCTTCCTGGTAATCATGGTAGCAATGAGTGAGGACATCCATTGTTGTACTTAGCACCGAGACAGCACTGGTCTTGCTCTTCAATGTGTTACTGCACCCCTTTGTGCATTTCTGTCTGTACTCACATCGGTCAGGTGTTCACCGTGGTCCTGCTCTAAATGCTATTCTTCCGTATGCTGGGAATGAGATGGAATTGTCTCAGGGGCACACAGCGCTAGTTGCCTGTATTTACTCCTGGGAGGAGGTTTGAAGTGGCCATGAATTTATATAAAATGTCCCCAGGTGTCCCCCTGTTACATCTTGAACTTTGTCTGTAGTCGGATCACACCCTAACATTCAGCATTCATACCATACAGACTGATCCAGCCAGCAGATAATAGACATGGCCGACCCATTGGGCATCCTGCTTCCTCATCTCTCGGCATTTTATTGACTCTGTTTCTACATTTAATCATGGCTGAATTGTGCTACCCTTGGCTTTGCATTATCTCAATTATTCAAAAGATGTTTTTCTCAAACTTTCTTCCTCGTAAAAGTAGAAAATACTCTTTGGAAAAACACCCATTGGAAAAGAGATAACCTTGTGTGCAAAGAACATTTCATCTGGTTTTGTTTTCCTCTTCACCTGGTGTTATTTCTTGAGCCTTTTCCACAGTATTAAATATTCCTCTTAAACTGAGGTTTCTGCGGCCACATGGCATGCATCAACTGAATGTGCTGTGGTTGGTGAACTGATTATTGATTGAGGGATCCCTGAGGGCTGGGCACTGTGGCTTTGCTCTGGACGTGTTCCAGGGCAAGCAGGTGAATCATTACAGTGCAGCATGGCAAATCACCAAAACCCAGAGAGCCACACTTCTTGCCTGTTTTTGTTCCTGAGCACCATTGCCAAAGCTTTCCCTTTATTCCTGTTCTGTTGGTTTCCAGTCAGCCCCCTTTTCAATTTTACTCTGGTCTCTGTCACACATGCTCATCCCAGCTTTCTGAACTTAGTGGCAGTGTACTCAGGGACTTTATGATTCCACATCCTTTCTCCAAACCTCCACCAAAGAAAAATAAAAGATAATCTGGGCCACAGGTAGAACAGTGGCTGCTTTTGGCCTAATAGAAATTTCTCAGTCAACCAGGAAGGAGTTGTGTGGATCTGATTCCCGAGATCAGGACTCCCAGTAGGTCAGAGCCAGTCAGAGGCAGAAAGAGGAGCAAGTAGAAGCAGGAGGAAGCAGCCCCTGGAACAGCTGAGTACCTGGGGTCCTGCACTAAGGGGGCCATGGTTCTGAGAATGCATCTGATGCAGCCCCAGGTCTGTGGGCCTACTTGTGCTCTGGCATTCCCAAAACAATGTCTTCTCTTCCTCCTCCTCCCCTTTCTGCTGCTCCTCCTCCCCCATGGGGTCTACTGAGCCTCTGTTGCTACACTCAGAACACTTGTCTCTCTAGGCCTACATAGGCCTTTCCTCATCTGTATGTAGGGCCAGCTTAGAACATGGGGTCCTTGGGGCACCTGTGTGGCTCAGTCAGTTAAACGACCAACTTCAGCTCAGGTCATTGTCTCGTAGTCCATGAGTTTGAGTCCCATGTTGGGCTCCATGTTGACAGCTCAAAGTCTGGAGCCTGCTTCGGATTCTGTGTTTCCCTCTCTCTCTGACCCTCCCCCATCATACTCTGTCTCCCTCTCTCTCAAAAATAAATAAACATTAAAAAATATTTAGGGGTCTAGGTGGCTCAGTCGGTTAAGCATCCAGCTTTGGCTAAGGTCATGATCTCACGGTTTGTGAGTTCAAACCCCAAGTCGGGCTTTGTGCTGACAGCTCAGAGCCTGGAGCCTGGTTCAGATTCTGTGTCTGCTTCTCTCTTCCGCTCCCCCACTTGTGCTCTATCTCTCTCTCTTAAAAATAAATAAACATTAAAAAAAATAGAACATAGGGTTCTACAAGGTCTTGGAGGGTGTCGGAAGTGCAGGAAGGGAGGAGGTATCTCCACAGGCTCTAGAAGGGGTCTGGTAGGGAGAACACAGGGGGTGGTCAAGGATGCCTCAGGCTGGTCCCATTATGGGCCATCCACCAACTGGGCCACCTGCCCATGCTCACTGAGCTCTCAGGATCTATAAAGAGGGGCCCATGCTGACAGGGATTCTCCTGCCCTGAGCTGGCTCCTCTGTCCCAATGGGGCACATCATGTAGAACCAGAATGCAGCCAGTTTCATGGGGGCAGAGGAGCAAAAAGGCTGCCCCTTCTAGGGTTGCCAACTGGTTACCATGGGTACTTGTATCCATTCACCTGTCAGAAAGACTCGGACAGAGCAAGGGCAGGGCAACCAAAGGCTCAGCAGCCTCTTTCATTTTACCTCTCCTTGTGATAGAGAGATCTAGGGCATGGGACAAAGTATGTGCAGATGTCAGGAAAATGGGTGTATGTAGTCCAGGCCCGTTGAGGGGATGGCCAGTGCCGTGTGAGATGGAGAAGGCCAATGTGTCAAAGAATTCTGCTTTTAAAAATTACTATTATTTTTTTTTATTTTTTAAGTTTCTTTATTTATTTTGAGAGAAACAGAGACAGCACAAGTAGAAAAGGGGCAGAGAGAGGGGGAGAAAAAATCCCAAGCAGGTTTCATGCTGTCAGTACAGACCCTTGAATTAACGAAACTGTGAGATCACAACTTGAGCCAAAACCAAGAGTCAGATGCTTAACTGATTGAGCCACCCAGACACCCCAAAATTACTGTTATTTTATTTTATTTTTTAATATAACTTATTGTCAAATTGGCTAACATACAGTGTGTACAGTGTGCTCTTGGTTTGGGGGGGGTAGGTTCCAATGGTTCATCACTTACATGTAACACCCAATGCTCATCCCAACAACTGCCCTCCTCAATGCCCATCACCCATTTTCCCCTCACTCCCTCACCATCAACCCTCAGTTTGTTCTCTGTATTTAAGAATCTTTATGGTTTGCTTCCCTCCCCCTCTGTTTGTAACTATTTTTCCCCTTCCTATTCCCCATTGTCTTCTGTTAAGTTTCTCAAGATCTACATATGAGTAAAAACATACGATATCTGTCTTTCTCTGAATGACTTATTTCACTTAGCATAATAACTTTCCAGTTCTATCCACATTGATGCAAATGGTGTGATTTCATTCTTTCTCATTGCCAAGTAGTATTCCATTGTAAATATAAACCACATCTCCTTTATCCTTTCCTCAGTTGATGGACATTTAGGCTCTTTCCATAATTTGGCTATTGTTGAAAGCACTGCTATAAACATTGGTATACATGTGCCCCTATGGATCAGCACTCTTGTATCCTTTGGATAAATTCCCAGTAGTGCTATTGCTGGGTCATAGGGTAGTTCTATTTTTAATTTTTTGAGGAGCCTCCACACTGTTTCCCAGAGCCGCTCCACCAGTTTGCATTCCCAACCGTGCCAGAGGGTTTCCATTTCTCCACATCTTTGCCAACCTCTGTTTCCTGAGTTGTTAATTTTAGCCACTCTGACCAGTATGAGGTAGTATCTCAGTGTGGTTTTTATTTGTATTTCCCTGATAATGAGTGACATTGAGCATCTTTTCATGTGTTGGGCATCTGGATATCTACTTTGGTAAAGTGTCTATTCAGGTCTTCTGCCCATTTCTTCACTGAATTATTTGTTTTACAGGTGTTGAGTTGGATAAGTTCTTTATAGATTTTGGATACTAACACCTATATGAAATGTAATTTGCAACCATCTCTTCCCATTCTGTCAGTTGCCTTTTAGTTTTGTTGATTGTTTCCTTTGCAGTGCAGAAGCTTTTTATCTTGATGAGGTCCCAATAGCTCATTTTTGCTTTTAACTCCCTTGCCTTTGGAGATGTGTCAAGCAAGAAATTGCTGTGGCTAAGGTCAAAGAGGTTGTTGCCTGCTTTCTCCTCTAGGGTTTTGATAGTTTCCTGTCTCACATTTAGGTCCTTCATCCATTTTGAATTTATTTTTGTGTATGGTGTAAGAAAGTGGTCTAGTTTCATTCTTCTGCATGTTGCTGTCCAGTTCTCCCAGCACCATTTGCTAAAGAGACTGTCTTTTTTCCATTTATACTCTTTCCCACTTTGTCAAAGAGTAATTGGCCGTACATTTGTGGGTCTAGTTCTGGGTTCTCTATTCCATTGGTCTATGTGTCTGTTTTTATGCCAATACTGTCTTGATGATTACAGCTTTGTAGTAGAGGCTAAAGTCTGGGGTTGTGATACCTCCTGCTTTGGTTTTCTTTTTCAGTATTACTTTGGCTATCCAGGGTCTTTTGTGGTTCCATATGAATTTTAGGATTGTTTGTTCTCACTTTGAGAGGAATGCCAGTGCAATTTTGATTGGGATTGCTTTGAATGTGCAGATTGCTTTGGGTAGTATTGACATTTTAACAATATTTACTCTTCCAATCCATGAGCATGGAATGTTTTTCCATTTCTTTGTGTCTTCTTCAATTTCCTTATTAAATTTTCTATAGTTTTCAGCATACAGATCTTTTACATATTTGGTTAGGTTTATTCCTAGGTATTATATGGTTCTTGGTGTAATGTAAATGGGATCAGTTTCTTGATTTCTCTTTCTGTTCCTTCATTATTGGTGTATAGAAATGTAACTGATTTCTGTACATTTATTTTGTACCCTGTGACTTTGCTGAAATCATGTATTGGTTCTAGCACCCTTTTTGTGGAGTCTTTTGGGTTTTCCATATAGAGTGTCATGTCATCTGCAAAAAGTGAAAGTTTGACTTCTTCTTTGCCAATTTTGATGCCTTTTATTTCATTTTGTTGTCTGCTGATGCTAGGACTTCCAATACTGTTAAACAACAGTGGTGAGATTTACTGTTAGTTTAAAGTAAGCGTAGGATGGGAACAGGAAGGTGTTTGGATGGCAAGAAACCAACTTACTTATAGGAAAGTTATAGAAGGCATTTGAAATGGTAAATGACTAAGGGTCATCATCATCCTTCCCTGATTTTCAAATTCTCTATCAAAGTGAATATGTCATTGTAACTTTGGGTAGACTTCACAGGGATGATGAATAAACTCTGGTTTGAAAGCTCTGGTATATGACTCCACTCACCCCAGGCCATGGCCCTTCTGTCCTGAGGGCAGTCCTCACAGAGGCTGCGTGCATTGGCTGAGAGACACCCTGCCATCGAGAGGACTGTTTTGGTGCAGAGCTTCGAGCCCATTCCCACACGGGATGGAGGGGCATTCCTATGCCTCATACTGTATGTCACAGGCTAGCCCTGCCAGTCCTTAAACTATTTGGTTTGAGTCATAGAACAGAAAAAATACATATGTAAGTAAACAGGCCAAAAGGAATAAGTGACCCAGCTAGGGTTTGTGCATTGTCACCAAGCTCAGCAAGGGCTCATCTGAGATGCTGCGGCAGATGTTTGCAGAAAACGTGGGCATCGCCTGCTGTAACCCTGTTAAGTGAAAATGGCACAGACTTTCATTTTGAAGTTGTAAGTTTTTAAAGAAGAACTGGAAACATAGCACAGATGGAAAAAAATCACTGTCAGGAAATGTATTAAAGAGACCATGTTAACGAAGGCTTGATTGGAGTTTTTATGGTTGAGAAAAATGTTTAAAACATTTTTGTCACATGTAAGATGAATGCTCCCAAGAACATGGGTGAGAGGTTTGTTTCTGGGTGTCTGAGGTACTTTTTTCAAGGACATTGTCCCCCTCGACCAATCTGGAGGGTGGTCCTGGAGAGGGGCAGTGTCTCAGCTGCCAGGCCTGGTTGTTTCTCTTGTGGAGTGGGGTCTGCACAGTGGTCCTGTGAGGTTGGACATGTGGACCCAGGGCTCATGCTCAGCAGTGTCTCACCCAAACCCTCAGCCCTTGCCTTCGAGGTACCCGAGGCATTAATTACCATGCGTGCCACATTAGCATTTGGGATCTTCTGGGGCAAGTAACAAACGTAAAACCATCTTTTGGAATGCAGTGAGTTTGGGATTTTCTTCTGTTATGCTCTTGCTTAAGTCATGAGAGACATGCTTTAAATAGGGAAGCAGCGATGTCATTTACAGGCACTTTTCTAGCACTAAGTAGGTCAGGGTTTTGTCACGGTTTTGACGAGATCACAGGTGAGTCACCGTAAATTTGGAGAGAGTCACGAATCTTGTCAGAATTCAAAGTGCATTTGCAATCCAGTTAAATGGCATGCCTTCATTCCTGGCCTGCAAGAGGGCCTCTTACCCTGCCCCTCCCCTGTGGCACTGTCACTGCTGAAACCAGCCATCAGAGGGCCAGGTGCCTGCTGGGCCCCCCAGGGGCTTGCCTCACAGCTGGCTGAGGAAAACATGTCCTCTTGCTGACTTGACTAGTAGGAAAAACCAAGTCCTGGGATCGGCATGAGAGAACCATTTCCTCTCCCTGGCTTACATCTTTTTATAGGAGCATGACCTCATACAGAAAGAAAGGTGCACATCATAGGTGTACAGCTTGATAAATGCTCACAAACTAAACACACCCTTGTAATCCATACCCAGATCAAGATGCAGAACATGCCAGCACCCCAGGAGCCCATCTGGAGGAAGCACTGTTATCAATTCTCACACCCTAGAATGGTGTGGCCTGTTGATAATTTACGTGCATGTGTCACACAGGTGCATGTGCCTCTGGCTCCTTTCACCTCCTGTTATGCTGACAGAGTATGTCTGGGTGTTTGTGAGTCATTGTAGCTCATTAGTTTCAGTGTGTGTAAATGTATGATATTCACTCTTTTAAAAAATATATGTATTTTAATGTTTTTATTTATTTTTGAGAGAGAGAGAGAGAGAGAGCAGGGGAGGGGTAGGGAGAGAGAGAGAGACACAGAATCCGAAGCAGGCTCCAGGCTCTGAGGTATCAGCACAGAGCCCGATGTGGGGCTTGAACCCGTGAACTGCGAGATCATGACTTGAGCCGAAATCAGACGATTAACCGACTGAGCCACCCAGGCACCTCAGATATTCACTCTTAATGGGCATTTGGGTAGTTTCCAGTTTGGGCTCTTGTGGCTTTGGTCATTCTAGAACATGTCTTTTGCTGAACATTTGGATGCATTCCTGTTGGGTGCATACCTAGGAGTGGAATTGCTGGGTTCACAGGGATCCGTAGTTTCTATGTATGAGAGACTTGAACTTTCCAAAAAATACAATACTCTTTCCAATCAGAGAGAGGCCAGAGTGAGGTTTGTTCAGGTAGAGTGAACAGAGTTACAATGACAATAGAGTGTGTTTTGGGTTGATATTGGGTCAAGCAGGAATCTAAAGGCACTTTAATAAGCAATTATTCTTAGAAATCTGAGAGAAGAGAATTGGTTTTTGTAGAGGCAAATTCTGCATTTAAATGAGGAATTTTTCTTCCTATGTCGGCTTGTGCAACTCAGTTAAGTTTTTCTCACGGTGCTCAAATGATACCATCCACCAACAGAGCATGTCCTGGCCCTGATGAACTTACTCTGTGTGGGGAGTAAGGAATGGATCATGTAGACAGGCAGAGGCAGAGTGGAACACCAAACTGTCACTGCCTGTTTGTCACATATGCTCTGGAGGCTACATCTTGTATTAGATATGGTTCAGAATGGCCCTCAGATGCTAAGGAAACCTTCTGCCCACATGAGTCACATTTCCATGGCACTTCATGATTTAAGCCAGGCTTCCGAGGGCATCACTTCTCAGATCCTTTGAAGTAGGGGAAGGAGGATTGGGAACAGTGTTACCCTCTTGTCACAGATGATGAAACTGAAGGTCAAGTTAAGTACTTTGCCCTGGGGAGAGGGGTGTCTCAACATGACTAAGAAAAGGGGTCCTGCTCATGTGTTTTGGCCACAAACTCCATGACATTCTCCCACTCCACGGCCCCCTTCTCTGTTTATGAAGCAGATACATTAAAGATGGTGCTTTATTTTAGAGCGACTCTTATTAAGTTTACCTGAGTGACCAGCCCCTTGGGGCTTGGTAGAGGTTTGCCTTTCCAGCCTCCGTCTTGCACGGATGATGCTGAATGCTCTTCAGCAGAAGGGCATGACTGCCTGGCACATGTCCTGTCAGCATGAAACAACACAAGCCTATTACTTTGGGTATCCCTTTGATGTGCTAATTCGTGGATTCTAAAAAGTCATTTGGGGAAATTGTGTAATGGGATGTAATCAGTGGGTCACATGAAATCTACATCTTCAGAAGAACATTTAGGCTCTAGAATAGATTTTAATGTTTCCTGTTTATGTGTGGTATTTTCTGAAACCTGAGAGTTAATTTGAAAAATGCATTTCCCAAAACTACTGATAACTATTAAAGGGGAAAAAATAAATCAGAAACCCATCAGGTTAACTTCAAGGGATATCTATCCTTAAAGGAAGCTTGATAATCTCCAAAGGTTCAATGTTACCTTTGATAGTTCTAATAGAAAACAGACTGCTATTGTCTGGAGAGTAAACCTTGAGCTTTCATTGTATAACATCTTGTAAAATTATTACAGAATCTATTGCCTGTGTCTTGAAATTGTTAATGGGAAATACTGGCCATAAGAGGTAATATTTTTATTAACAAAAGAGATTTTATTTTGTGCACATAGTTTAGTTCACATCTGACCAAATTGAAGAACTTAAAAACAAAACAGCAGCAACAACAATAGCAACCAAAAAAAACCCCTAAGTTTATTTATTTAAAAAAATTGTTAATGTTTTTTTTTTTGAAGGGGAGAGAGAGAGAGAGAGAGAGAAGGAGAATGAGTGGTGGAGGGGCAGAGAGAGAGGGAGACACAGAATCTGAAACAGGCTCCAGGTTCTGTGCTGTCAACACAGAGCCTGGCGCAGGGCTCAGACTCATGACCAATGAGATCATGACCTGAGCTGAAGTCAGCCGCTTAATCGACTGAGCTACTCAGGCGCCCCCCTCCAAGTTTATTTTTTTTTAAGCAACTAAGGCAGCTTTTTAACTGTGTCATATTAAATTTTGCATCTGTGTCAGTGACCCCTCACAGCATCACCCTAGATAGTGATTATGATTTTTTAGGGCTGTTTAGGAATCCTAGCCTTGGGGTGCCTGGGTGGCTCAGTCGGTTAAGCATCCAACTTTGGCTCAGATCATGATCTCACGGTTCATGGGTTCGGGCCCCATGTCAGGCTCTGTGCTGACAGCTAGCTCAGAGCCTGGAGCCTGTCCTCGGATTCGGTGTCTCCCTCTCTCTCTGACCCTCCCCTGCTCACACTGTCTCTCTCTGTCTCTCAAAAATAAATAAAAAACATTAAAAAAATTAAAAAAAAATAATCCCAGCCTTGATGTGAGGGTTTACCTCCCAAATCAGCCCCACGTGGTTTTTGTCCCAGGGATGGATGCTGTTTGTACCTAAGAGTCCTGCAGTGGAGACACCCCTGTGGAGCTTGTCTGCATCCCCTCACGTGTCAGTGCCTCGGTCCAGTGATGAGACAGAGGCTGCTGTTAGCAATTGGGTTACTGAAGCACAGGGTGGGACTTCTTCCTTGGACTTTAGGTCCAACCACATGCCCTGAATTTCAGCAGATTTCTCTGCTGTTAAAGTTGTAAAACATGGTCATGGTGTTGGTAAGTTCCTCTCAACCATCGTCATCTGTGAGGAGGGGTCCGGCTGTGCACTGTGCCCCCCAGGTCTGCCATCACCCATGTTCCTGCACCTGTGCTGAGTGGGTGCCAGTGCAAGCAAGGCACACTAGGTGTGTCTTCGGAAGGCTGTGTCTGGCTCCACTGTATTAGAGCCTCAGATTAGGATCTGTTCCCTCTAGAGTTCAGGTTACATTCACTTTGAGCCCTCATCCTGCTGGTGACCAATAAGTTCACTCTTTCATTTGGTCTAAGAACCCTCATTTGTGCTTACAGTCCTGTCAACATGCGAATGCAAGAAGAGGAGGAACATGAACAAGAGGGTCCTGCTCCCTACAGTGGCTACCTCTTAGTGGCTTTGTCACTGTGTGGTGGTGACATCCAGTTGCTGAGGCCAGCGCCCACCCACTGCGAGAAGCAGCATAGTCACTGAGGCCTGTGGCTGCCGCTGGCCCAGGAGGTGGAGGGGGATCCCTGTGCCCCAGTGTTGTTCTTAAAGGTGGGCTCTGAGCCACAGCTGTCCCTGTGGGAGTGCCATGGAGCCAGAGGCTGGGAGAGCAGCCCACTGGCATCAGAGAACTCCTGGCCCAGTCCAGCTGTCTGGTTGAGTGACCCCAATCCATCATATCTGTTCTAATGTTTCAGGATCTCAAACAATAAGGGTTGGACCATGGTCAGATGTGCATTTGGCAAAGGTTCCTCTGGCTGTTCAGTGGATTATAAGGGGGGGCCTAGAGGTCATTTAAGAGTAGTGGGGACTCCACTGGACACCTGAGTGGCTCAGTCCATTAAGGTTCAACTCTTGATTTCGGCTCAGGTCATGATTTTGCAGTTTGTGAGTTCGAGCTCCTTGTGGATTGTGATTCTCTCTCTCCCTCGTTCTCCCTCTTTCTCTGCCCCTCCCCAGCTTGTGTGCATGCTCTCTTTCTCTCTCTCAAAATAAATAAATCAAAGTTAAAGAAAAGAGTAGTGGAGGCTCCAGATCACTGAAGAGGAGAGGTTCCTCCAGCTTACTGAGAAGAGGGAGGGCCCTCCAGATCACTGAGGAGTAGTGGGGGTTCCTCCAGATCACTGAAGAGGAGGAGGGGGTTCCTCCAGATCACTGAGGAGGAGTGGGGGTTCCTTCA